>OZ025248.1:33714162-33748252 GCA_964019135.1 Arenicola marina
GTGGTGGTAATCAGTGGTTAACTGATTATCATATCGAATAAAGGCCTGTCATAGCACATTTTGCGGTTCAAAGCGTCCATTGTTATATTGTAAACGTTGCTTTCCCAGTTGCGTTGCTATACGCGTCACGTGTTCAGGTTATGATAGTGTTATGTTTTGCCGCCTGGCGCGCAAGTGCAGCACATGGGTTTGACCAGGGTTTGGTGCCCAGGGGCCGTATTCATAATCCCCTCGTAAGTTACGCACGAAAAGTGAATTTTCGTCTTAGCCTCACCAGCTCTCTTCAAGGCGTCCTGACGCATGGACCCCTCGCCGTCTCCTGGTCTGTACGAGACTGTACGATTATGAATACGGCCCCAGGGGCCGTATTCATAATCCCTACTTAGGCTACGCCACTAGACTTAGCGCGAAGATTTCTCGAGCGATTATCGGTTCAAAATACATAAGTACTCAGCCAAGAAGTGGATTTTCGGAATTAATAAAGTGATAACATTTTATTGAAGAGGATTTCGGAATCATGAGCCACATCAGAACGAGCTGGTGGGCCTAAGACGAAAACGCACTTTTCGTGCGTAACTTACGAGGGGATTATGAATACGGCCCCAGGCTATTACAACAACAGGGTACTATGCATCAAGAAGAGGGAGAGAAAGGGAGAGGCGGTGGTGGGGTCTCAAAAAAACCATGCGGTTATCAAAAAACAATGTACAATACGACAGAGATAGATACACAACCATTGAGTACTTTATTAACACTGAACTTCGCTGGTGGACATTTCGACTAGCAGACTCCCACGCGGGCACTTTGCATAGATATTGGCAGGGTCGCATCTGAATGGATACATACTTTTTACAATTATAATTGATGAGCGTACATAACAGGACACGAGAGTCAGCGAGTCGGGCGCTGGAGTCTTTCAGCAGGTGGAGAACAATCTGTGAGTAAGTCTGGCCGTGGACACATAAAGGCACTGCCAAGCCGGCCGGCGGGAAGGGGGATGGGGGGGGAGCAGATCGCATCGAAGGACCATGGGCCAATGTCATTGGGAGGAGTTCTTGAGTTAATAGGCCATGGAGTCCATGGGCTAGAATGCCGTTTATGGATTCGATGGGTTTATGTAACTTGGGGGAGTCCATGCGCCAATAGGCAATGATAAAGTCCATGCGTCAGGACGCCTTGGTGTCGTACAGACCAGGAGACGGCGAGGGGTCCATGTGTCAGGACGCCTTGGTGTCGTACAGACCAGGAGAGGGGTCCATGCGTCAGGACGCCTTGGTGTCGTACAGACCAGGAGAGGGGTCCATTCGTCAGAACGCCTTGGTGTTGAACAAACCCGGAGACGGCGAGGGGTCCATGCGTCAGGACGCCTTGATGTCGTACAGACCCGGAGACGGCGAGGGGTCCATGCGTCAGGACGCCTTGGTGTACAGACCAGGAGAGGGGTCCATGCGTCAGGACGCCTTGGTGTCCTACAGCCCGGAGACGGCGAGGGGTCCATGCGTCAGGACGCCTTGGTGTCGTACAGACCAGGAGAGGGGTTCATGCGTCAGGACGCCTTGGTGTCGTACAGACCCGGAGACGGCGAGGGGTCCATGCGTCAGGACGCCTTGGTGTCGAACAGACCAGGAGACGGCGAGGGGTCCATGCGTCAGGACGCCTTGGTGTCGTACAGACCCGGAGACGGCGAGGGGTCCATGCGTCAGGACGCCTTGGTGTCGAACAGACCAGGAGACGGCGAGGGGTCCATGCGTCAGGACGCCATGGTGTCGTACAGACCAGGAGAGGGGTCCATGCGTCAGGACGCCTTGGTGTCGAACAGACCCGGAGACGGCGAGGGGTCCATGCGTCAGGACGCCTTGGTGTCGTACAGACCAGGAGACGGCGAGGGGTCCATGCGTCAGGACGCCTTGGTGTCGTACAGACCAGGAGAGGGGTCCATGCATCAGGACGCCTTGGTGTCGTACAGACCAGGAGAGGGGTCCATTCGTCAGGACGCCTTGGTGTTGAACAAACCCGGAGACGGCGAGGGGTCCATGCGTCAGGACGCCTTGGTGTCGTACAGACCCGGAGACGGCGAGGGGTCCATGCGTAAAGACGCCTTGGTGTCGTACAGACCAGGAGACGGCGAGGGGTCCATGCGTCAGGACGCCTTGGTGTCGTACAGACCAGGAGAGGGGTTCATCCATCAGGACGCCTTGGTGTCGTACAGACCCGGAGACGGCGAGGGGTCCATGCGCCAGGACGCCTTGGTGTCGAACAGACCAGGAGACGGCGAGGGGTCCATGCGTCAGGACGCCTTGGTCTCGTACAGACCAGGAGAGGGGTTCATGCGTCAGGACGCCTTGGTGTCGAACAGACCCGGAGACGGCGCGGGGTCCATTGCGTCAGGACGCCTTGGTGTCGTACAGACCAGGAGAGGGGTCCATGCAGCAGAACGCCTTGGTGTCGTACAGACCAGGCGAGGGGTCCATGCAGCAGGACGCCTTGGTGTCGTACAGACCACGAGAGGGGTCCATTCGTCAGGACGCCTTGGTGTCGAACAGGCCAGGAGACGGCGAGGGGTCCATACGTCAGGACGCCTTAGTGTCGTACAGACCCGGAGACGGCGAGGGGTCCATGCGTCAGGACGCCTTGGTGTCGTACAGACCCGGAGACGGCGAGGGGTCCATGCGTCAGGACGCCTTGGTGTCGTACAGACCCGGAGACGGCGAGGGGTCCATGCGTCAGGACGCCTTGGAGTCGAACAGACCAGGAGACGGCGAGGGTCCATGCGTCAGGACGCCTTGGTGTCGTACAGACCAGGAGAGGGGTCTATGCGTCAGGACGCCTTGGTGTCGAACCGACCCAAAGACGGCAAGGGGTCCATGCGTCAGGACGCCTTGGTGTCGTACAGACCAGGAGACGACGAGGGTCCATGCGTCAGGACGCCTTGGTGTCGAACAGACCAGGAGACGGCAAGGGGTTCATGCGTCAGGACGCCTTGGTGTCGTACAGACCAGGAGAGGGGTCCATGCAGCAGGACGCCTTGATGTCGTACAGACCAGGAGAGGGGTCCATTCGTCAGGACGCCTTGGTGTCGAACAGGCCAGGAGACGGCGAGGGGTCCATGCGTCAGGACGCCTTGGTGTCGTGCAGACCCGGAGACGGCGAGGAGTCCATGCGTAAAGACGCCTTGGTGTCGTACAGACCAGGAGACGGCGAGGGTCCATGCGTCAGGACGCCTTGGTGTCGTACAGACCCGGAGACGGCGAGGGGTCCATGCGTCAGGACGCTTTGGTGTCGTACAGACCCGGAGACGCTAGGGGTCCATGCGTCAGGACGCCTTGGAGTCGAACGGACCAGGAGACGGCGAGGGTCCATGCGTCAGGACGCCTTGGTGTCGTACAGACCAGGAGAGGGGTCTATGCGTCAGGACGCCTTGGTGTCGAACCGACCCAGAGACGATAAGGGGTCCATGCGTCAGGACGCCTTGGTGTCGTACAGACCAGGAGACGACGAGGGTCCATGCGTCAGGACGCCTTGGTGTCGAACAGACCAGGAGACGGCGAGGGGTCCATGCGTCAGGACGCCTTGGTGTCGTACAGACCCGGAGACGGCGAGGGGTCCATGCGTCAGGACGCCTTGGTGTCGTACAGACCCGGAGACGGCGAGGGGTCCATGCGCCAGGACGCATTGATGTCGTACAGACCCGGAGACGGCGAGGGGTCCATGCGTCTGGACGCCTTGGTGTCGTACAGACCCGGAGACGGCGAGGGGTCCATGCGTCAGGACGCCTTGGTGTCGTACAGACCATGAGACGGCGAGGGGTCCATGCGTCAAGACGCCTTGGTGTCGTACAGACCAGGAGACGGCGAGGGGTCCATGCGTCAGGACGCCTTGGTGTCGTACAGATCCAGAGACGGCGAGGGGTCCATGCGCCAGGACGCATTGGTGTCGTACAGAGCAGCAGACGGTGAGGGGTCCATGCATCAGGACGCCTTGGTGTCGTACAGACCAGGAGACGGTGAGGGGTCCATGCGTCAGGACGCCTTAGTGTCGTACAGACCAGGAGACGGCGAGGGGTCCATGCGTCAGGACGCCTTAGTGTCGTACAAACCAGGAGACGGCGAGGGGTCCATGCGTCAGGACGCCTTGGTGTCGTACAGACCCGGAGACGGCGAGGGGTCCATGCGTCAGGACGCCTTGGTGTTGTACAGACCAGGAGACGGCGAGGGGTCCATACGTCAGGACGCCTTGGTGTCGTACAGACCCGGAGACGGCGAGGGGTCCATGCGTCAGGACGCCTTGGTGTCGTACAGACCAGGAGATGGCGAGGGGTCCATACGTCAGGAAGCCTTGGTGTCGTACAGACCAGGAGACGGCGAGGGGTCCATGTTGGATGCCTGCGAGGATGAATCCTGCTCGTCAAACGTCGGGTTGGCGCCGGGGTGCGAGGGCGGGTACACCCCTCTCAGGTGCATCCCGGGGGTGTCTGAGAAGTCCGCCGGCCCGGAGGGGTGACCCTGCCGCGGCACCCCGACAGGGTGGTTCCCGAAGGGTGGGAAGAAGGACGGAGGGCTCGTATCGAACCCCGACCGGGACCCCAGGCCGGGAAAGGTCTGCCCATGAAAAGTCTGACTGGGGTAGGTCTGACTAGGGAAGGTCTGACCCCCGAAGGTTTGGCCTCCGAAGCCCTGACCCCCGAAGGGACTTCCGTAGGGGTGGTAGGCTCCGTTCAGACTCCCCATCGAATGCAGGAAGTCAACCGCGCCGGAAGTGGACTTTTTACCCTTTTTCCCCTTTGGAGTCATCTTCCGGTTCCGGGTCTGGATGCCGTCTTTCTTCATGCTGAGCGGACGGCTGACCTGCAGAGAAAAGGGCACACGCTGTGAGTCAGTCAACATACCCCAGCAATACAGACACACAGGCCATACCGCTGGCAGCGTACAACTTTTCTCCATGGCTCGTATTCATTTAGTCACTGGTACGTGTTTTGTATACCTTGAAGTAATGTTTGAACTCAATTTATGTCCTGATGTTTGCAACAATTTATGTTCTGATGTTTGCAACAAAGAATTCACATGTAAATGCTCACCTCAAGTAAGGAAGTGAAGTAAGCGTTATTCTCGACTTCTGTACAATTTTTATTCATTAATATAAATATCAGTATCATAAACAATAGGATACATTTATGTCTTTTTTATGTCTCTTTATGTACCGCTTCACAAAGTGTGTCAAAATAATATCCTCCGGTCGATTTAACTGATGATCAGGAGTTTCATGTCAGTATCGAATGAAAGAAAATAGAACATTAATACCCTGTGGTGAAGGAATGACCCATGCGTAACCATTACAACAAATTTCCCTCTGGGCATGTTTAACGGTATGTCTATATGTAACGCGGCAACGGAATGACATGCAAGTGAGTATCGCCAATTCAAAGGTCTTATATTATTAGCGAAACGACTCCTCAGGGTTCATAGACGCAAAGCCCGACATGGTACCTACATCGCCGTGTCTTCTGTAGGTACTTTGGATATGAAACACCTGTGTCACAGAGATAATGTTTTCCCCAAGACCCCTCCCTTCTATCCACTCCCAACCAGACCTACCACACTACCGCTTGACGCAATCAAAGTTATTATGCCTCGTCACAGAGAAAGTCAACTCCAAAAACAGGCATCAAAGCTGAGATTCCAGTCCAAAGAATTTTTTTTATCCCCCCACAGACTAAACATACTATCGACCCTGAGCTGCGATCGGTAGCGGGTAAAATACGGAAGAACTTCCTGTTTTTGTTACGCCAAACCGAGACATAAAATGCATATTTGCGATAAAAGCCTTAACCTTTAATCCTCTCCTTCTTCAGGCCCACCCGGTGGTCCCCTCCAGTTTTTCTACCGCCTGTTACTTTTAAAACCGACGGGGGCTTTGGACAGCGGGGTAAACAATCGGTCCTGACCCCTACGCCACGGCACCCTATAACTGGGGGTCAACATTCACTGGGGTGAGGAGGGGGGGGGGGGGGTAGGAGGGGTAGTATCTTTACATTACCCCGCCACGTGCGCAGCCTTCACCATAACATGGCGGACGGGCCCAAGCATTGACGCCCCGTGGAGGGGATCGGAAGGAAGAGACCGGGGAGGAAGGAAGCTCCACATTATGACAGGTGGTGGGCGGGCATAACACACCACCAGGTTTCTCCACATGCCGCAGAGGAGAGAAGGGCCAGGCCGTCGGAAGCACTTTACAGGAATAGCGGCGAAAAGGTTATCACTTAGTTTGTCAAAATCTCCCTCTGTTCTCTTTGAAGCCTTCCGTACGTTGACGCTGTAGGAGGTCCAGTTTTTCTTTTGTTACAACTTGCCTGAGGAAATCCAGCCCCCCGATAGTTGTTTCCTTTACAAATACCGCTGGTAGGGATCACTGATTGTTTCTCCAGATAAAGGTTACTAAACGACTCGGTTCGACTGACTGGCAGGCATGCAGAAAGTAGCAAAGGACCAGAAAATACAGCCATGCATGCTTCAGTGGAGGCCGGCGGAAGACATTTTGTAAAGACAAAAGACACTTTGGATGGTGCGCCAAGCGGGCGCCATATTTCAGACCGGGCAAAACGCTCTGGCCAATTGCGCCATTTTGGTTTGTGAGTCGCGCAAATCAAATCTCGTAACGAGGTTAATAACCAGGGAGTCTCACGCGCAACGCTGCACACCGAGATGTTGTTAGTAGCGCCGACTGAGCAGAGGTCAGAACGCCAATGACAGGAACCACCCGGGCAGAAGGTCACCTTGACCAGGGACTGTGACCTCTACATGAGACGGAACGTCGGTCCACTGAAACGGGGGCCGGGGGAGGGTAAACAAAGCGTGTGATATAAGGACGAGAAAGAAAGAAGACTGAGACCAGAGACAGCAAAAACGGATGTGACCTCTGTGTGGACGGAATGACCTTGCCATGGCCTGCTGGTCGTGTGTCTGCCCCGTTAGATCGCATTGGTCACGCTGCTTGTAGGTCCGGGTCGGGGGCGGGGAGGAGAGAGGTCTGGCCTTGTTGACTCAACAGAATGATGGACCCGGAAGGGGGCGGGATGGGGGGGGGGGGAGGATAGGGGGTCAGCCTTGTTGACTTTGGGAGTGATGGGCCCGGGTTACGCGCTAGACGGCTATTACATGGCCCTGTGGCCCGGCCACCACGCCTGGGTGGCCCCGTGCCCCGGCCACCACGCCTGGGTGGCCCCGTGCCCCGGCCACCACGCCTGGGTGGCCCCGTGCCCCGGCCACCACGCCTGGGCGACAGTCATCAGCCTCTCCGGCCACAGCAGCGCCACATCACGCGTGAGTCACGTGTGAGATGATGCAATCCTTGACGGGGGTGGGGCGTGTGGGGGGGATTTTTGCATCAGGAAAGGAAAATTCTGCAACCAGTTCATGGTTGTGTCATCCGCTGTCATAAGGCTGGACATATACTGCTCTCTGGTGATTTTAAGTATTTCACCATGGTGATGGCAAAGGAGAACAAGCATTTCACCATGGTGATGGTGAGGGAAACAGGCATTTCACCATGGAGATGGCGAGGGAAACAGGCATTTCACCATGGTGATGGCGAGGGAAACAGGCATTTCAACGTGGTGATGGCGAGGGAAACAGGCATTTCAACGTGGTGATGGCGAGGAGAACAAGCATTTCACCATGGTGATGGTGAGGGAAACAGGCATTTCACCATGGAGATGGCGAGGGAAACAGGCATTTCACCATGGTGATGGCGAGGGAAACAGGCATTTCAACGTGGTGATGGCGAGGAGAACCGGCATTTCACCATGGTGATGACAAAGGAGAACAAGCATTTCACCATGGTAATGATGGGGGAAACTATATTTTCAAACTATATTTTTTATTGTTTTGGGCTCATAAACTGTTTTCACCCTCCTATGTAATACATTACTATATACTGGACCCATGTCGACAGGACAAACCTACGTAACGAGTTTGCCGTGTCATTTTGCCCCTTTTTAGCCAAAGTATGCGAATTAAATGTTTTCTCATGGAAAGGCCTTTTTGGCCAAGCAAAAGGAAGAGGAAGGGGCACTGACCCGCCCCCTGGGAATTTAAAAGCATGCTGCATGCTACGGGGGAACACATTCCCCACAGTGTGCCCCCCCCCCACCCGCCGCCCACCCTCAACCCTGGGGTCTCTGTATTTGACAACTGGGGCGGACAGTACGTACGTAGGCCCGGAGCCAGGCAGGCAGTTAGTCAGGCAGTCCGTGGCGTGCTGCCCGCCGACTCCGAGTAGTTTAGAAGAGTGATGAGTTCCCGTTCCTGGCGCCCTGATCAAGCATTCAGACCATCGCCTTCCTCGGCCACCCAGCGACCCTGACGCCAAATTAAGCGTACGATATTGGTCGTCTTGCGTGAGTCTCCAGCGTGCGGTCCGGCCGTTGACGATGGAGGAGTGGGGGGGTGGGGGTGAGCTATGGAGCCGCTGGGGGCTAGACAGCCCTGCCCCCCCACCCTCCAAAAGCCTAGCCCCGTCAGGGGAATGGGCCGGACAGCCTGATACTATCGCTCTTCTCTGTCGCAGGCCATGTTTTTTGCCCTTTTAAAGACACGTCCTTAAATGGCTTTAATAGACTCGAGATGCGGTCACGTGGGTTCGCTGTATTAGGCCCCGCTATCCCGCCGAGGGAGGTCGACTTTTATGCCCAGCAATTCCCTCCCCCGTCCGATTCCGCCTCGATAACATTTGTGTAAATCTTGGCAGTGAATCAGAGGTCATTTGTTTCCTTCGTTGTGCAGTGAGGTTTGTTTTAAATTGTTCCATTAGTATTGTTTTCGTGTTTTTTGTTTCGTTTTTATTTCGTTTGAAGCAGAGGACGTTGTGGGAATTTTGGAAGCATTAAACGGCTACAAGAAGCATGTGTCGTACTGTACAGTAGTGATCTGAGTCGTGTAACACACTAGGTGTGTGGAACGTTAGGTGTAGCATAGATATGGGGTGTAGAACACATGTTGAACATTGAATGTAGAACACAACATGTTGAACATTGAATGTAGAACACAACATGTTGAACATTGAATGTAGAACACAACATGTTGAACATTGAATGTAGAACACAACATGTTGAACATTGAATGTAGAACACAACATGTTGAACATTGAATGTAGAACACAACATGTGAAACATTGGTTGTGGAACACAACATGTTGAACAATGAATGTAGAACACAACATGTTGAACATTGAATGTAGAACACAACATGTTGAGCCTTGAATGTAGAACACAACATGTGATATATTGGCTGTAGAACACAACATGTTGAACAATGAATGTAGAACACAACATGTTGAACAATGAATGTAGAACACAACATGTTGAACATTGAATGTAGAACACAAACATGTGAAACACGGAGTAGAAAACAACATGTGGGACATTGTAAAACACTGGGCAGGCCTATAGAATTTGGGATGATGTAGAACCTTGGGTTTAAAACGCTAGATTACAGAGCTGGGTATAGAACAGAGGGTGTAGAACCCTGGGTTTAGAACCCTGGGGGTAGAACATTGGGTGTAGAACCCTGGGCTTAGAACCCTGGGGGTAGAACATTGGGTGTAGAACCCTGGGCTTAGAACCCTGGGGGTAGAACCGTGGGGGTAGAACCCTGTATGTGGGTCACTTGATGTAGAATCCTGTGTGTAGAACCCTGGGTGTAGGGCCCTGGGTGTAGAACCCTGCGTGTAGAACCCTGGGTGTAGAACCCTGGGTGTAGAACCCTGTATGTAGAACCCTGTATGTAGAACCCTGGGTGTGGAACCCTGAGCGTAGAACCCTGGGTGTGGGTCACTGGGTGTAGATCCCTGTCGTTGGTGTAAGAAGCACTCAGTTCGATGCCTCACACGGTTCAAGAAGCCCTGTAACCAGTTCAGTCAATGTTCTTTCCCGTCCTTAGCTTCCCACGCCGATCAATGCCAGCGCAGATATGGGAATGGGTTCCCATAATGAATGGTGAACTACTTGCTGACTCATATCATCGGACGATAACGAAACCTTTCACTCTAACTCCAACTCGGTACGTCAGTCCTTCAGCACATATTGCGTAATGTCGGGGTCATGTGCACCTCATGTCATGGTAAATGTTATATTGTCGTGTACTCACGCTGTGTAACATGTAGTAGATGTTATATTGCGAGGCACTCACGCTGTGTAACTTGTAGTAGATGTTATATTGCGGTGTACTCACGCTGTGTAACATATAGTAGATGTTATATTGCGAGGTACTCGCGCTGTGTAACTTGTAGTAGATGTTATATTGCGGTGTACTCACGCTGTGTAACTTGTAGTAGATGTTATATTGCGGTGTACTCACGCTGTGTAACTTGTAGTAGATGTTATATTGCGGTGTACTCACGCTGTGTAACTTGTAGTAGATGTTATATTGAGGTGTACTCACGCTGTGTAACTTGTAGTAGATGTTATATTGCGGTGTACTCACGCTGTGTAACTTGTAGTAGATGTTATATTGCGGTGTACTCGCGCTGTGCAACTTGTAGTAGATGTTATATTGCGGTGTACTCACGCTGTGTAACTTGTAGTAGATGTTATATTGCGGTGTACTCGCGCTGTGTAACTTGTAGTAGATGTTATATTGCGGTGTACTCGCGCTGTGTAACTTGCAGTAGATGTTATATTGCGGTGTACTCACGCTGTGTAACTTGCAGTAGATGTGATATTGCGAGGTACTCACGCTGTGTAACCTGTAGTAGATGTTATATTGCGGTGTACTCACGCTGTGTAACTTGCAGTAGATGTTATATTGCGGTGTACTCACGCTGTGTAACTTGTAGTAGATGTTATATTGCGGTGTACTCACGCTGTGTAACTTGTAGTAGATGTTATATTGCGGTGTACTCGCGCTGTGTAACTTGTAGTAGATGTTATATTGCGGTGTACTCACGCTGTGTAACTTGTAGTAGATGTTATATTGCGGTGTACTCACGCTGTGTAACTTGCAGTAGATGTGATATTGCGAGGTACTCACGCTGTGTAACCTGTAGTAGATGTTATATTGCGGTGTGCTCACGCTGTGTAACTTGTAGTAGATGTTATATTGCGGTGCACTCACGCTGTGTAACTTGTAGTAGATGTTATATTGCGGTGTACTCACGCTGTGTAACTTGTAGTAGATGTTATATTGCGGTGTACTCACGCTGTGTAACTTGTAGTAGATGTTATATTGCGGTGTACTCGCGCTGTGTAACTTGTAGTAGATGTTATATTGCGGTGTACTCACGCTGTGTAACTTGCAGTAGATGTGATATTGCGAGGTACTCACGCTGTGTAACCTGTAGTAGATGTTATATTGCGGTGTACTCACGCTGTGTAACTTGCAGTAGATGTTATATTGCGGTGTACTCACGCTGTGTAACTTGTAGTAGATGTTATATTGCGGTGTACTCACGCTGTGTAACTTGTAGTAGATGTTATATTGCGGTGTACTCACGCTGTCTAACTTGTAGTAGATGTTATATTGCGGTGTACTCACGCTGTGTAACTTGTAGTAGATGTTATATTGCGGTGTACTCACGCTGTCTAACTTGTAGTAGATGTTATATTGCGGTGTACTCACGCTGTCGAACTTGCAGTAGATGTTATATTGCGGTGTACTCACGCTGTGTAACTTGTAGTAGATGTGATATTGCGGTGTACTCACGCTGTGTAACTTGCAGTAGATGTGATATTGCGGTGTACTCACGCTGTGTAACTTGTAGTAGATGTTATATTGCGGTGTACTCACGCTGTCTAACTTGTAGTAGATGTTATATTGCGGTGTACTCACGCTGTCTAACTTGTAGTAGATGTTATATTGCGGTGTACTCACGCTGTGTAACGTGTAGTAGATGTTATATTGCGGTGTACTCACGCTGTGTAACGTGTAGTAGATGTTATATTGCGGTGTGCTCACGCTGTCTAACTTGCAGTAGATGTTATATTGCGGTGTACTCACGCTGTGTAACTTGTAGTGGATGGTGTATTGCGGTGTACTCACGCTGTGTAACGTGTAGTAGATGTTATATTGCGGTGTACTCACGCTGTCTAACTTGCAGTAGATGTTATATTGCGGTGTACTCACGCTGTGTAACTTGTAGTAGATATGATATTGCGGTGTACTCACGCTGTGTAACTTGTAGTAGATGTTATATTGCGGTGTACTCACGCTGTCTAACTTGCAGTAGATGTTATATTGCGGTGTACTCACGCTGTGTAACTTGTAGTAGATGTGATATTGCGGTGTACTCACGCTGTGTAACGTGTAGTAGATGTTATATTGCGGTGTACTCACGCTGTGTAACTTGTAGTAGATGTGATATTGCGGTGTACTCACGCTGTGTAACTTGTAGTAGATGTGATATTGCGGTGTACTCACGCTGTGTAACTTGCAGTAGATGTTATATTGCGGTGTACTCACGCTGTCTACCTTGCAGTAGATGTGATATTGCGGTGTACACACGCTGTGTAACTTGCAGTAGATGTTATATTGCGGTGTACTCACGCTGTGTAACTTGCAGTAGATGTTATATTGCGGTGTACTCACGCTGTCTACCTTGCAGTAGATGTTATATTGCGGTGTACTCACGCTGTCTAACTTGCCGTAGATGTGATATTGCGAGGTACTCACGCTGTGTAACCTGTAGTAGATGTTATATTGCGGTGTACTCACGCTGTGTAACTTGCAGTATATGTTATATTGCGAGGTACTCACGCTGTGTAACTTGTAGTAGATGTTATATTGCGGTGTACTCACGCTGTGTAACTTGCAGTAGATGTTATATTGCGAGGTACTCACGCTGTGTAACTTGTAGTAGATGTTATATTGCGGTGTACTCACGCTGTGTAACTTGCGGTAGATGTTATATTGCGGTGTACTCACGCTGTGTAACTCGCAGTAGATGTTATATTGCGAGGTACTCACGCTGGGTAACTTGTAGTAGATGTTATATTGCGGTGTACTCACGCTGTGTAACTTGCAGTAGATGTTATATTGCGAGGTACTCACGCTGTGTAACCTGTAGTAGATGTTATATTGCGGTGTACTCACGCTGTGTAACTTGCAGTAGATGTTATATTGCGAGGTACTCACGCTGTGTAACCTGTAGTAGATGTTATATTGCGGTGTACTCACGCTGTGTAACTTGCAGTAGATGTTATATTGCGGTGTACTCACGCTGTGTAACTTGTAGTAGATGTGATATTGCGGTGTACTCACGCTGTGTAACTTGCAGTAGATGTGATATTGCGGTGTACTCACGCTGTGTAACTTGTAGTAGATGTTATATTGCGGTGTACTCACGCTGTGTAACTTGCGGTAGATGTTATATTGCGGTGTACTCACGCTGTGTAACTTGCAGTAGATGTTATATTGCGGTGTACTCACGCTGTGTAACTTGCAGTAGATGTTATATTGCGGTGTACTCACGCTGTGCAACTTGTAGTAGAGGCCGCACGCGTTGCAGACCTGTTCTCCGCTTGGGTTCCGTCGCCACAGAGTGGTTGTGGAGGTGCCACAGTTTGCACACGACGTTCCCTCCCTCCTCGCCGCCGACTGCAAGACAGGGGGCGGGCGGCACCGGGCCAGATTTAACTCCAAGTTTCCATAATGAATATTCATGATTTTTTATGATTAAGGACAAAACTTGAAAGAGTGGCAATTTAATTCAAATTTGGTCTGGCCCAACATTTTCTATCAGAATTGTTGATTTCTCGTCTTATTTAGTGGTAAACTGATTCCAGTTCTGATGTTGTGGACATTAAAGACATGTTTATGTATCAGACGTCTCTTCGAAACATCAATCCAGCTCGATCATATTGTAATAAAAATAGTATTCTGGCAATACGTTTTCAGTGATGAAATCGTAAACTAAATAACGAGTATAACATAATGGCCAAGGGGGACAAACAAATTCAAGTTGTCTCAATTCAACCCAAAATCCCAAATAAAGTTAGTTCATTAGTTGTACTGACCAATCTTTTCTTTGGTTTGATCAGTGGCCGTGTTTGTCCGTTCATCTTGTGGTAGAGGCCGCAGGCGTTACACAGGTAGTGGCCCGTGCCGTCACGGCGCCACAGCGGGGTCGACGTCGCCCCACAGTTCACACACTCACGGCCCTCTGGAAGCAACGAACAATCCGATCAAATTGATGCAATACCCCCACATTATTGATAAGTACGATATGTATACACTGTGTACGGATGCAAAGACAGAATAATAATAAAAAATCTCTTAATAATGATATTTCTTCAATTTTCATTTCAACATTTTATCTCTATGATTTTCAGCAAATATTCCCTTGCTTTTTAGTTCTCGCTTTTTTGAATTGATTGTTTACTCTTATTTCTTTGATTTTCGTGTCTTATTTCTTTGATTTTCAGCTCTTGTTTTGTTCGCTTTCCAGCTCTTTATTTAATTGTTTTTCATCTATCATTTATTTTATTTTCAGCTCTTATTGCTTGGTTTGTTGGTAATCATATTTAATTACATTATTGCAATAGGTAAGGCGTAACCAGGGCCGCCGCTGGTATGACTCGTCGGGAAGAGCGATGTAGGGGTCAAGGTTAACTGACACCGCCCTCTGGCGACACACATTGTAACCTGTCCACGATGAGCGTTAAGTACAGCCCCGCACAATGAGGAAATGACTGAAACGTCCGGAGACAAAAACCCCATGATTATCTTGGGAGATGCGGTGATAGTGGTGGCTAATGTGAGTTTTTTTTTCCTCCGGCTGCAATGACCCTACTAACGAACTAAGAGGGCGTTTTTTTGGATAAGCTCATCCCCGTTAAAGATCACGAGCGGACGATGGGGCGCCATGGGGCTTCAATCATAATTATTACGGTAGATAGTTGGTACGACGCTGTGATCCCTTCTTTCCACGGCAATGGCGGTAGCGACTGGGTCGTTCGTAACAATTTGTAAAAACCAACAAATTACATTTTATGTTAGTTTCTCATTCTCTGTCCTGCCAATAATGGCGCACTGGCGATATAAATCTATAAAGTGAATGGAAATTAGTCACCAGTATGCGTTGCAAACACAGCTTTAGTTATCTATATGGCGCTAACAGTAAACATCAATCTTCGCTTCATGAATTTGGTGATGGTGCTTTGATAACTTGTGGTATGCGGCGGACTGCTTGAGCAAAATGAGCCCAGGGTTGAGATATTGCTGTATAAACTGGTAGAAGTCCCGACAAACTAACAGAACCCCGCTGTGGACCGTGCCAATTTCTTCCAGTCTCAATATGGCTTGTTCAGCCGTAAATCTATATAAATATCGCGAAATCAACCCAAATATTAGATTAGAATTCCCAAACAAGCCTCCAAACTCAGCCAAACTAAACTCTGAAATATAGATACCTGCTAATAGAGCCTTACTTCGGGCGTGTTTGATTTATATGAAACCCAACCCGGGTTGTCGAACTGAATGTTTGCCACAATAACCAAAGTCGGTTTGCTCGACACCGTGAAACTACCGAGAGAGTTGGATTTGTGGTTTCTGTGCCGCGGAATTGTCCGTTCGATCAACATATGCACTATAGTTAATCGTTGCTGTATTAAAAAGGTGACTTCTGGGCAAAAGTATGAGGCTAATATATTAACGGACACATCAATCGTAGTTAGAAAATGCAACAAACGACATATTTATGCTGGCACTGGTGTTCATAAGCAAACTGTTGTAACCCATGCCACTGCCTAAATAGATGCTTAAACTGTCAACAAAAGAAACGAGGAGTTCGCCTTTTGGTTGCCAAACTGGCTTCAAAAACATTTCTTGCCGGCTTCATCAAAAATCAAACACGCTCTGAGCCTGGCATGCCGTCCTGTAACGTCACGTGATGTGTCACGTGATGACCTTTAGCCACCATGACATTCCACGAAAAGGCCCAACTACGAGGTTTTGAGAAACGAACCAGAACATTATAGAGGCCCTGCAAGAAGTTTTGAAACTGTTCATTCAGAAACCATTTTCATGAAGTTGATTGTTGACTAGCATAATTTATATAGACGTTTACAGATAATATGACGTTTGTTTGATCTTAATCTTGAAGTTTTAAATGTCGTTTTATATGACAAAAAGGCAGCGATATAAGATGAACTTCTTAAGGTCTTCATATAGACCCAACATGCCTATGCCATGCCTATGAGTCAAAGTAAGAACTTGTTACAACAATATAATTTGATAATTTTATGTAAATATGTCAATGAAAAACTACTGCTTTTTAACAATATCATAGAGCTTTTATGTACATACAGCTGTTATTTTTTGTGAAGTCGAAATTAATACACTGACTAGTAATTTATTGCACTTAAAAGTCTCTTATTGTGGCATCACTATGCTACAGTAAGAACAGTTTTTATGAATATTAGGGCACATTACTATTGGGGCAACCCTCCAGGGCAGAAATGCACACAGTGTGATGCTTACCATGTATTTATGTCTTGGGGAATGTACCCCAATTACTCGTATGTCTCTCTGTTGAATTATTGTTGTTTCTTCTGTGCGCTTCTGATCTATATCTTATGTTTATGACTCTCTAAAGCAGTTAGCGCCTCTTCGCTATCGCACGTTTTACTGGTTTATCTACGCCAAAAGGAATTAGATATATTAGATATATCTCCAACTTGAACTTGAACTTAAAGTGGATGGCAAAAAATGTCCTTAAAATGTCCTTACAATTTCCAGGCTGGTGAGTATGATAGCTTTATGTCCGTAAAGTCTAAATGGGGAACTTCAGAAGGTAAAATATGTGTCTTTCTGAGGAATATGTTCTTCATGGCTGAGGCAAGTATTGTTTTTGTACAAGCGGTCTATTATACTGGCTGTCGCCGAGGGAATTGCCTCGTGGGGATATTTGGTTTATTGTATGTGTTTTCTTTCTATCATAAAAATGATGTATGAACAGCTTGGCACGCAGTACGCATGCGCCAGCCATATGAAGCGATGAATTTTCTTCCGGTTCAATGGATTTCTGTAAGCTATGTATAATATGATATATGTATAATCGTCTCTGGGTTTTTAGGGTGTATTCCAACAATAGATAATAATATCATTATGGATATTTTAATAATAGAAATATTGCTAATAAACTGAGGATGTGACCTTGTTTGGAGCTGAAGGTAAGCTGGATGTATTCAGTCTGTTTCAACCTTATTCTTTGGTAGCAGCTAAGACAGTAACAGATGACCTGGTTACAGGGTAGTGACATATGACGGTACGTTACAGGTGCTTGCTCTATCACAGTATATCCATCATATATATTACCACAACGGTACTGAAGTGAGTTCACAGAACCTGTTGTATGATTGTGTCTGATGTAACCATCCATTGACAATGTTTTATATCACAGCAAATATCTAGTATATCTAATGATATTTATACAGAATAGACTACTGCCATAAACACTATCTGGCTCTACATGCGATTCAGATACTTAGCCATCTCGTATACAGCAATACATGTCAGCCAATATTTAATCAGATTATATGGCATTATACCTGTGATGTATGTATAACCCGGGGAGTTTCTGCTTGGCTTATTCCTGCCCTGGCCAACATATTTCAAATCTGCAAGACCTCTGGTATTTGGTATGGAAAGTAACATTCTGACCAGACCGCTACAACGCAAAGGATTCTACGTACGTTCGGCATCAGAAGACTTGATTCAATGATTTCACATATTTAGATATTATTCTTTGTTGACCATGCACTGTATACTTTGGACCTCACTATTACCACTAATCCCCCCCCCCCCCACCCCGTCTGACCATGGCACAGACACCCCACAACCGGCCAGTAGTAGGACTACCGCCATGTGTCACACCCCCCAGACCCATATTCTCTGACGATGTATGTTGTAGCAATTCGCAAACACGTCTCGTAGATTCCTTTGTTAGATCTGCTACTGTAACATCGGCAATACGAGCCTTGTCCCTCAATATTTAAAAACTACTCAGCCACCAAGCAAACCGGAAACGTCGAGGTTCTTTTTAAATTACTTATTTACTCTCATACATGGCACTCGTGATGGCCCGTTACTGGTACGACCGACGCCCCCACCCCCTACCCCGGCCCCCTCACCATCCCCCACCCACCTACCCGATAATGTGCGCCAAGGATATCTAAAGTATCGCCCCTGGCTCCTTCCTCTGCCCCATTGTCTGCAGGCAACAGGTCCCTCCCCATCCATTGTGGATCCATATATGCCCCCCTCCCCCGCCCCCCGCCCCCTCCTGATATTGGCCCCTATTTCTGGCAATAACCCTTACGATGGACAGTGGCCTAGTTCGAGTTTGGGGATTAGTCGATTGAAATGGCCCGTTATTTACATAGTAATTTTAGCCGACTAAACCCCGTAGTCGGCTAAACAGCGTTAACTTCGTGAAATTCGCCACGATACAGAAATCGGAGCTCATATCACGACAAATGCGTCAGTTGTGCTGAGATTAAATAAGGCCACGTATTTGACACACGAGAGATAATTGCTGTTAAAGTTAAAGTACCCATTGAGGTGGGTTATGGGTTGAGAGTGATAGGAGGTCCTCTGATAAGGGGTCACCTTATAAGAGGTCTGTGGTATGCCCCGTGACGTCTCCAGGCAACATCATAGCATGTCTACATTTATTAACAGTATTCACTTACCAGATAGGAATTTCAGAGCTTTAATATTAATATTAATATCTTTATACATTGATAAATATTTCGCAGCAGTCTTTTATTTCTGTATATTGTTGTGCTTATTATAACGTTTGTTCGTACGCAAGTTATAAAGGATGGCTGATTACCAGTCATTCATGTCTTTATTTTGTTAGGATGTCATGATTGTCATTTTGCATTTTTACCACGTCTGAATCACTGGAATAATTATAGAGATAAACGTTTTGTCGTTTGTTCGTCATTATTTCTATATATCTCACATATTACTCACGTCTGGCATTTAGTACTATAAATATGCCGTGGGCGCTAACTTAATAGATGAACCCTATACACACTGCGGATTAAACGTTATAACGTGGTAACATGTGCCCGTTAAAGGATGCGGAATACCAATATACGCGGCGCCCCCCCCCCCCGGGGGGGGGGGTGGCAGGGTGCCGCCATCCCACACCAGCTCCCCACCCCCCACCCACCCACCCACTCACCTGGATTCTGCTTGTACTTCCCCTGAGACCGGGTCAGTGCGATGGCCTGGAACATGGTGCCTGGGTCCAGAGATTCGTACCCTCTCAGCGCCAGGGTGTCCAGCGACGGGGGACCCCCCAGCTGGGGCATCCGGTACCCCAGACAGCCCCCCTCCGCCCGCTGGCCTGAGGGGTCGCCGTTATGGTAGGCCGCCGTGCCGCCGCCGCCGCCGCCGCCCCCGCCGCCGCCGCCCCCGCCGCCGCCCCCCCACCCGGCCGCCCCTGCCCCTGCCGGCGCTCCCCTCCCGGCTGGCCCTCCATGGGCCGGGGAGCCACCCCGCATTCCGGGGGCGGACCCTGCCCCGGGCGGGGCGCTGGCCGACCCCATGTCGCCCGCCGGGCGGCCAGTCAAGGCCGAGGGGAAGCCCGGGAGGCCGGGGCTGGACAGCAGGCTGGTGAAAGGGGTCACCCACTGGGGGGAGAGCCCGAAGGAGACAGGGGTGTCGAGCACGCCCTGGGCGGCCAGCCACGGCGCGCAGCCCGCCTGGGTGGGGGACCCTAGGCCGGTCCCGCCCGGCCCCGCCAGCCCGTCTGAAAAAGGACGCACGGAAAACAGAGCGTTAGAGACAGCGACAGAGGGTTAAATATAACAGAACAAAACATAATATACATTGTTTACAATGGAGGGTATGCGTATATATATATAACATGCGTCAGCCTAATAACTAACGTTATTATACCATTGTATAATATGAGAAATACAGTATAGCTAAAAAAAAAGGAAAATTATATACATCAGCATACAATAATCAACATGGTAACTATTACGGCGTTTATTTCAAGAAGTAAACTATGTTTATGCACCGAACGATCGCCACATTAATAGAGAGGCAACCAGTCCTTTTGTGACACTGAAAATTGTAAGCAGTCTATGGTCGCTTTAAGCCATAGATTGAGTAAAGGACACACATCTATCACTTACGTCCTCCACAATTACCTCAAATGCCTAAATTGATTGTACACCTTGGCACCGTAAATTACTCATTTAAGGATAATAATGTCAATATGCCCCTATGGACGGTATAATTGTCTGTATTGCTAAAGTTATTCATACAGCAATATTTTCCTTGAGAAGCTGAAATTTTCTTTTGACTGGAAATGATGCATTTATATTCTTAGCTTATAAGTACACATATATTGTATGCAATAAATAAACGGACACGTTGTTAAGGCATGATTAGTGGTCAAATTGGTGCATCTCTGTGAACAATTCGCACATTACAGCCTTGGTTACCTTTTAACAAGTGATAACCTATGTACTTCTCATAGCGTTAACATTTACACAACACAACCAGATAATTTGTCTAGAACGTTTTTCCAAAATATTTAGAAAATCATAATATAGGTGAAAACTTGCTGTGTGTGAGCAGCTTTAATTATATATCGATATTTTGGTTTATACTCTTTAGGCTGCGGAATTAGGAATTGTATATACGCCTTGAGGTCTACGCTATATTTATTCCCGGATTGTTGAGGACATTTATTTAAACCTGTCTAGTTTAGCTATCATTATGTGGGATGCTGAAACTGACCTAAGATGTAATATTAGGGCATCTTTAAGGGTGGCCTTAACCTATTTCACCATTCCAATATAATTTAGAATGTGAAATTAACATACTGATTTCACTTTCTAAATAATATTTGAATTGTGAATTGCATGGTATCCTACATAGGCAATAGATCTAGTGAAATGGGCAATAATTATGGAGTTAAACGGATAAGCTACATATTTGTTCATACTGCCTGGGTTATCGCCGAGGTGGCGTTTTGCTGAGTCACGTCATCAATATATAGCCACTATTGGTGCCACGTCATCAATATATAGCCACTATTGGTGCCAACGTTTTAACCTTTTGAATGACATTTATTCTATGAAATAACAGTTTTCAAAAACTAAGCAAATAACAAAATCAATATTTTTAAACAAACAAAAACAGTCGAATCTATTTCAACATATAATTTAAGTGTGCCTGTATACACTAGTAACTGACATAAGTTTTGTTCTGTGACAGCTCGCTTTTCACCAAGGTTTGACGTCATCTCGTCATCATATTTCTTTTCTATTATAGCGATTAAGAAAAAACACTTTTCATTAGAGTGCCGACAACATTGAGCGATATATGTATGAAGGCGACGTTTAATACATTACTGGCCAAGGGAAGACTGTAATTTATGGTTCCCATATATGGTCATATTTTGGCCGAATGCCTTTGCATGAAGGATGGGGGTGGCGTGTGGTTGGGTGGATGGGCAATGGTGGGGGGGGGGGGGGGATCTTTACCACATGTTATTGTGTAGAAAAAAAACTTGAATTGTGAAACCCCAAAGCCAGGATAGGCCAGAATATATCACACAATTTCTGTCTATATGCGTCACGGTATGCTTGTTGCCAGGGCCTTTTTATTGCTAAAAAACGGCCAAAGTGCTAAAAAAAGTAGTTTACTTCTAGAACAATTAAAACTGGTGATTTACTGGCGAATGAGAAAGCCATGAGGTCGGGTTGCTCCTGGCAACCATCATGTGATATCGATCTGACGTTCTCGTCAGTGATCATAAAATATGACTATTTTTATCACGAGCTGGGGTGGGTGTGTGTGAGGGGGGGTGGGGGGTGCTGTTTTTTTTCAGTCTCTATGAGTGTTATGTCGACATGGCACGAGCAACACATTAAAAAAAGACCCAGCTTTGTATGAGAGACCTCACCTGGGTCTGAACCCAGACTGTGGAGACACAGTCCACATGGAGCCAGTTACTGAGAATCGTCATTAATTGTCAATGCCGTGGGAGATTTCATTATCGACCGATAAACCGACACTAGGTGGCAGTATTACAGACGGGGCGTGGCGGGGGTTGTATGTAACATACTCACTTCGACCGGGGTGTTCCTGTGACGGGGTGCCGTACGCATGGCCACGACTGTCCGCCCGACCCGTGCTCAGCGGGGGGTCCCGGCTATCCCTGCCCCCGCCCGGGGGCCGTGAGGCTGATGGTGTCCCCCGCCCCCGGGGTCGGGGGGGACTCCCTCCAGGAGCAGCCCCCCATGTCGGCGGTGGGCGCAGGGAGAGACAGCCCCCCTCACCCGGACTCGCCTTCCACATGGTGAAGAGAGCGTCGTCGTCGTCGTCGTCGTGGTGAGGGTAGACGACGGTTTGGTCCGTTAGTCGGTCGGAAGGTTGGTTGTTTGTCTATTAGGTTACTTAACTCCTAAAGCGTTGGGGGTAAGCGAACAAACAAACACCGGTTGAGGGGGACTGAAGTATTGTCGCCCCGGGTAATATCGGACCCCTAGTGGCGCATTGTGCTATTATCTGGTGGCGTCGCGACAGGACACGCGTCGGGTGGGTGGGGGCGAGATGGAGGAGGAGGGGTAGGGAGGAGGGGGGGGAGGGTGATGAGGGATTGGGCGGGGAGTGGGGGGTATGAAACCCTCACGTGGTGATGGCAGTCACGTGGCGGTCAGGTGGATGGATGGGTGGGGTGGGTGGGGGGTAGGGAGGGTGGAGGGAGGGATGGCGGGACGTGTGGCGGAAGGCTCTCCTCACAGTGGTGAAGAGCCGTAATCCTTTGTTACTCAACACTCCAGCACGGGGAGGGTGGGGGGGGCGGTGGATGAGGGTAACGGTAACGGTGACGGTGAGGAGAGTGAGCAGGGCGGAGGGGAGGGGGGTGACACGCGGGGCTGCGCGCGACGCGGCGAGGGGTAGGAGGGGGCCGTGATGGGGTGCGACGAGACCCCAGCGGGCGGTGGCTGACCGTGCGTCAGCGCTATGCCCGTCGCTATGGCTCCCTCTCTCTCTCCCTCTCTCGCTCTCTCCCCCCCTCGCTCTCCTCCCTCTCTCTCTCTTTCTCTCTGTGGCGGCGCTCCCTCCTCCGGTTCCTCTGTCTCCGTGGCTGTGGCTGTGGCTGTAGCTGTGGGTGGCTGTGGCTGTGGCTGTAGCTGTGGCCGGCGCGCGCCACTGTGGACACAAGCCGGTGTAATGACCCCTTGACGACGGTCCGAGGTCCTCACCCCACCCCCCTCTCTTAACCCCAGCCCACCACAGAGGTGTGGGGGACACACAGAGGGTATGGCCACTTGACGGTCACCCCGACCCAGCGTTAAACCAAAACACATCCACCACCACCACCACCACCACTACGACGGCCGCCGCCGCCGCCACCCCTATGTAGCACGGGACGCCACCCCTGGGCTCTGTGGATGTAGCTATAGCGGTTACGGAGCTACAGCAACCACGCACGTAGCGGGGGTGCCGGGGGGGGGGAGGGGGGGGGGGGTACTGGGTGGGA
Source organism: Arenicola marina (assembly GCA_964019135.1). Classification (NCBI taxonomy): domain Eukaryota; kingdom Metazoa; phylum Annelida; class Polychaeta; family Arenicolidae; genus Arenicola; species Arenicola marina. Next base: position 33,737,668 of record OZ025248.1, read on the forward strand.
CCGGTGAGGGTGAGGTACAGCCGCTACTGGTCAGAGCCGGATACACCCTCCACCATATTTCACAGCATGTTCACCGTTATTCCAACAGTTGTCACTGGGTATCCAGAAAGAAAATAACCTGCAAAACAAGAAAAAAGGAATGCAATTAATTTACAGAGAAATTATTATGTTGCATGGTGGGTCTCTAAATGGTTTCTAAGCTTGGTCCATTATCCGTGTTCTATATGGATAATATACCAAAGCTTGAAAGGCTACCAATGGAAGTGTTGGCTTCCTTGTTCTATGTGGGGCTATCCTCTTCTGCTTTATGTATAAACGGTAGCAAGAAAAATGACATCTAGTCACTGTTTGTTGGTCCCAAGCAAATAAAAATCTAAATTTGAAAACTACAACGTTGATTAAGGTGGCTACGAAAGAATCGTATGAATTGTTTATAATCGCAATACGGCCCCCCCCCCCCCACCCCCAAAAAAAACAAAAACAAAGGGTGCGCGGCGGCTGGGGGCACAGGTACCCCACCCCCCCTCCCATTTCCGCCTGCTCCCTCCCCCATCCTTGAGCCCCCTCCACACAGTGAACTTTATACCTTCACAACTCTAATATACTATTTTCATTTGCATGGAAACTAAGATACACAATTAAAAAAACGGTTATGACTGTGGCGTCCCTGTTAGTGACACACATAGCAATGTGACTCCCTTTATCCGATACTGCCAGCTTAAGACTATGATAGTGGCTATGATAGTACCGACCGATGTTTGGGCCTTTTGGAGCATGCGCTGTGCACAGCAGGTGCAGTTACCTAACATATATTTGATAGCGCCGCCTTACGGAGACTTACGAGGACACCATCAAAGTTGAACACGCCAGCCGAGAACAAACACTTTACGACAAATCTGAATTATTAGACCTCGTTAAAGCGGCGCGACAACGTCTTCGGTGAACAATTATAGGTGGCTTTCAGGGGCGTTAGAATTGTGGATTTAGTTTATGAGATGCCTTGCACTGCGTCGGCTGCAGTCAGGTTTATTTATGACACCTACGGGCTAATTAGAGACCCGCCGCTGCACAAACATTGAAGAAAGTAATAAAAAAAAAATCAGGGTAAAAAAGACCAAAACGCCGAGAAAAAAAGTGGCTTTATAACTGTTTGCTCGTCACTCATCTGTGACGTCACTCATGTGTGACGTCACTCTGGCTGACGACTCGCAGCGTCTGCATCCGTGACACGCGATAGCCCGAGAAACGGCGAGAAATGGTGAGAAAAAAAGGAACTTTCGTCTCGACTGGCGCGACATGTAACAAATCAAGAGTTTGCCCCGTGAGTGAGCGTTATACTGTATGTATGGGACCAGCTCCACAGTGCCCTGTGGGGTCCTAGGGGTCCGGCTGTAGATTACCAGCCAACCCACTGCAGCCTAACGGCCGTATAATGGATACATTGATACGCAATATGGGGACTGCCTGAGAAAATGTGCCACAAGCTGAAAACTAAAGAAATCTAAGAAGCTACGCTACATCCTCATATCTTACAAGCCACTGGCAGATCGAAGACCCCTCCCCCCCCCCCCCCCCCAACCTGTGGTATTTAACCTCCTAGAACCGCCTTTGTCATCCCTCATCTCAGCCAACCCACATCTATAACCCCTTAAACCACACCCCACACCCCATACCCCATACCCCATACCCCATACCCTGGATTCCCACTTCACACCCAGAACCACGCACAATTTCCGCCGTCACCGACACCAACATTCACATCCATTTGCCCCGGCCCCCAAACACAATGCCCAACACATCCCAGTCCCACCTCCACGCCACCATGCCCCGTGCCCAACACATTACAGCCCCACCCTTACGCCCCGACACACCATGACCCCACAAGCACTCATCACACTCATCACCCGCAGCCCCTCCCCCCAGGTCGCCTATCCCCCCCCCCCACACACACACACACACCCGTGTCTCTCCTGCATCTGTGTAACAAATTACACTTCCAGATATTGGCACTTAATCCTCCGCCGGTCATATCCATAGCGCACGCGTCGCCGGCGAGGGTGTTACCCCCGTCAGGGTGGGGGTTTGACCCCCCGCCCCCCCCCACCCCTCAGGGTGTGGTAATCATCGGTTGTCCTCACCGTGACGTCGACGCGCGCTGAGAGTCGTGTGTCGCGTGTCGCGCGTCGCCGCGGGAGGCTGACAAGGCGACAAAAGGCGATGTCCGATTGTCATTAAGGACTGCGGTACCCCGGTGTGTGGGGGTGACTGGGAGGGGGGGGGGGGTGCAGGACCAAGAGACGGGCGTCACTCGGCCGTGACTAGTGACGTCACCGAGAATCCCTCTAATAACATCGCTGGTGGGGAGGCCGCCGGCGAAGATCCATATTTAATGAAAGCATGGCTAAATTATATTACACCTTTGTATTGGAAGTAAGGCTTTGTCTTCCTGAATGATATAATACGAAGAAACGGAAAAAAACGCATGTCGCCTGTACGAAATAATAATTGGATGTTTTTAATTCGTTCAGCTGATATAATTTTGTGATTTAGACCCCAAGGCCGTGCGTCAATCAGTGGTACATTCACGATCCCCCCTCTCATCCAACTACTACGCCACCAATTAGCACCACCCGGCAACGGAAGGGTGGCGCCGCCACTTAACGCCACATGATGACTGAAGGGTGGTGCCACCAATTAACGCCACTGGACGACTGAAGGGTGGTGCCACCCCTAACGCCACCGGACGAATGAAAGGCGGTGCCACCACTTAACGCCACCTGACGAATTAAAGGTGGTGCCACCACTTAACGCCACCGGACGACTGAAAGGTGGTGCCACCACTTAACGCCACCTGACGAATTAAGGGTGGTGCCACCACTTAACGCCACCTGACGAATTAAGGGTGGTGCCACCACTTAACGCCACCGGACGGCTGAAGGGTGGTCCCACCACTTTACGCCACCGGACGACTGAAGGGTGGTGCCACCACTTAACGCCATTATTTAAAGATCCTTCTTGAAATCCAAAACTTTTGACGCGTAGCTCCACCTGGTGAATGTAGACTGGATGTAGACAGTGCCGGACGTTGGGGGGTGTGGGTGAAAGCTGAGGGGGGGGCAGTATTACTCACTTTTCACGTGTATCCAATCAATGGCGGAGTGCACCGTGTTGCTATGGGCACCGCGTCGTCAAGGAGACCGTGTCGTTATGGAAACCGTGTCGTTATGGACTCGATATGTAACTGATTCACTCTGTAGAGCGACGACGACGACGAGGCGTCCAACGCTCCGGTCACCCGAGGCCGGTCCGACACACAGACAGACACACAGACAGCCAGACTGGTCAGTCAGGGCGTGGCCAGGTGGGCCACTGCGGAGGGCCCTGGGGTTTGGTCGTGACCCACCGCCACCTGTGAGCGAGGCGTGGACAGGCAAACAGGCAGACAGGCAGAGAGATAGGCGGTCGGACGGGCCGTCGGGCAGGCACTGGACGGGCCGTCGGGCAGGCAGTGGACGGGCCGTCGGGCAGGCAGTGGACGGGCCGTCGGGCAGGCAGTGGACGGGCCGTCGGGCAGGCACTGGACGGGCCGTCGGGCCGGTACTCACTGCTTCCGGAGAAGCTCACACCGAGGAAAACCAGGCCTTATATAGAGCGGATAACCGGGTCCATATTTCACGGGGAAATCCGGAGGAAAGACGGTATTGTGGCTGTGGCACATTATAAGGGGGGAGTAGGGTGGTGGGGGTGTGTGTGCCTGTGGAAGGAAAGGGGGGGGGGATAAATGGGGGAGGGAGGGGGGGGGGGGCAAAGGAGGCTTATCGCCCCAGCAGGCCGCGAGGCTGTCTTTACGGCAGCTCTTTGTCGTTGCCATGGCGGCCGCAGGGTTAGGGACAGCCGTGCGGAACGGAGATAAACCCCCGGACGGCTGGCCCTGGGGTGCCTCGGCAGCCCTCGGGGGGGGGGCATTGTGAGGTGGGGAAGGAGGGGGGGGGGGTAGGGCTTGTATTGAATAGAGCTGGGTGAGTCGGTGTGGATGGGGGGTATTCAATGATGAGGAGACGAACTCGCCACCGAATTATAGAGCATTGCACGGTGGGGTAGAGCCGAGGGTGGGGGGGGGGTCGGCGGCGGCGGTCGGGTTGTTAATAGACGTGGTGATGGTGCGGTGTGGTGGGGTGGGGTGGTGTGGGGTGGGGTGAAGTAGGGTGGGGTGCGCTGCGGATTTCGGCTGGGCAGGAGGCCCAGGCTGACTGCAGTGACGCTGACCTAAACCGGACATGCTAGCGTGTAAAGGGATCACCGATTTCCGTGTCCGGCGATATGACACCCCTCTCCTCCCCCGCCTCCAAAAGCCCACCCCATTCCCCCTCCCCTTATCCCGCCCTGCTCCCCCCCCCCCTCCCACTACCACAACGCCACCACATCTACACGCCCTCCGCCCCTCATCGCCCATTCCTGCCTCTCACCCCCTCCCAACCCCCAATCCACCCCCTCCCCTGCCCCCTCCCTCACCTCCCCCAAACCAGCGGCGACCCACGAGGTTCCTTATCAGCGGCCCGCACGCGGTCCCCTAGTCGGTATCAGGGGAGGCGGGGCGGCGTCCCCGGCCGACCCCACCATTCAACCCGGTCACGTCCCACAACTGAAATGTGACCAGTAAAATGCCATATCTTAATTACAGCGCCCAAAACTATCCAGTCGGCTTACACCGCCAGCCAGCCAGCCAGCCAGCTAGCCAGCTAGCCAGTTAGCTAGCCAGCCAGCTTCCTGCACCAGTCTACATCGAGCATTACATAGCAACAGTCGGCAGCAGGGGAATAGGGCCCTGCGTCACCAAGCGATGGCTTAGGGAACTAATGAACTCAAATATATAACACGCCCCTAGGCTACATAAAATGCTGTACGCCTGCCTCTGTCTGTCAGACTGTCTGTCAGACTGTCTGTCAGACTGTCTGTCAGACTGTCTGTCATAATACACATCATAGTCTTCTTTGCTATCATATTACACCCATCGTGCGTCAATTCAAATTTTAAAATATTGCTTTATTTGCTATTGGGAATTATTTGTATTATGATGATGTTTCCTGAAGAACATGAAATGTGATGGGGTTTACGGTAGTATGGTGATGGGGGGTTACGGTAGTATGGTGACGGGGTTGACGGTAGTATGGTGACGGGGTTTACGGTAGAAGTATTGTGATGGGGTTTATGGTAGTTTTGTGATGAGGATTACGGTACTATTGTGATGGGGTTTACGGTAGTATCGTAATGAGGATTACGGTAGTATTGTGATGGGTTTACGGTAGTATTGTGATGGGGTTTACTGTAGTATTGTGATGAGGATTACAGTAGTATTGTGGTGGGTTTACGGTACAATTGTGAAGGTGTTTACGGTAGTTTGTGATAGGGTTTACCATAGTATTGTGATGAGGATTACGGTAGTATTGTGATGGGTTTACGGTAGTATTGAGAAGGGTTTACGGTAGTATTGTGATAGGGTATACGGTAGTATCGTAATGAGGTTTATGGTAGTATGGTGACGGTAGTATTGTGATGGGGTTTACGGTAGTATTGTGATGGGTTTACGGTAGTATTGTGGTGGGTTTACGGTACAATTGTGACGGGGTTTACGGTAGTATTGTGATGGGTTTACGGTAGTATGGTGGTGGAGATTACGGTAGCACTGTGATGGGGTTTACGGTAGTATTGTGATTGGGTCGACGTTAGTATTGTGATGGGGTTTACGGTAGTATCGTAATGAGGTTTACGGTAGTATGGTGACGGTAGTATTGTGATGGGGTTTACGGTAGTATTGTGATGGGTTTACGGTAGTATGGTGATGGGGATTACGGTAGTATTGTGATGGGGTTTACGGTAGTATTGTGATGGGGTTTACGGTAGTATTGTGATAGGGTTTACGGTAGTATCGTAATGAGGTTTACGGTAGTATGGTGACGGTAGTATTGTGATGGGGTTTACGGTAGTATTGTGATGGGTTTACGGTAGTATGGTGATGGGGATTATGGTAGTATTGTGATGGGGTTTACGGTAGTATTGTGATGGGGTTTACGGTAGTATTGTGATAGGGTTTACGGTAGTATTGTGAAGGGTTTACGGTAGTACTGTGATAGGGTTTGCGGTAGATTGTGATGAGGATTACGGTAGTATTGTGGTGGGTTTACGGTACAATTGTGACGGGGTTTACGGTAGTATTGTGATGGGTTTACGGTAGTATGGTGGTGGGGATTACGGTAGCACTGTGATGGGGTTTACGGTAGTATTGTGATGGGTTTACGGTAGTATGGTGGTGGGGATTACGGTAGCACTGTGATGGGGTTTACGGTAGTATTGTGATTGGGTCGACGTTAGTATTGTGATGGGGTTTACGGTAGTATTGTGATGGGGTTTACGGTAATATTGTGATGGGGTTTACGGTAGTATGTTGAGGGGATTTGCGGTAGTATTGTGACGGGGTTTACGACCGTATTCTGGTGAGGTTTATTGTAGTATTCTAATGAGGTGTACGGTAGTATGGTGATAGGGTTTACGGTAGTATTGTGAAGGGTTTACGGTAGTATTGTGATAGGGTTTGCGGTAGTATTGTGATGAGGATTACGGTAGTATTGTGGTGGGTTTACGGTACAATTGTGACGGGGTTTACGTTAGTATTGTGATGGGTTTACGGTAGTATGGTGGTGGAGATTACGGTAGCACTGTGATGGGGTTTACGGTAGTATTGTGATTGGGTCAACGTTAGTATTGCGATGGGGTTTACGGTAGTATCGTAATGAGGTTTACGGTAGTATAGTGACGGTAGTATTGTGATGGGGTTTACGGTAGTATTGTGATGGGTTTACGGTAGTATGGTGATGGGGATTACGGTAGTATTGTGATGGGGTTTACGGTAGTATTGTGATGGGATTTACGGTAGTATCGTAATGAGGTTTACGGTAGTATCGTAATGAGGTTTACGGTAGTATAGTGACGGTAGTATTGTGATGGGGTTTACGGTAGTATTGTGATGGGTTTACGGTAGTATGGTGATGGGGATTACGGTAGTATTGTGATGGGGTTTACGGTAGTATTGTGATGGGGTTTACGGTAGTATTGTGATAGGGTTTACGGTAGTATCGTAATGAGGTTTACGGTAGTATGGTGACGGTAGTATTGTGATGGGGTTTACGGTAGTATTGTGGTGGGTTTACGGTACAATTGTGACGGGGTTTACGGTAGTATTGTGATGGGTTTACGGTAGTATGGTGGTGGGGATTACGGTAGCACTGTGATGGGGTTTACGGTAGTATTGTGATGGGTTTACGGTAGTATGGTGGTGGGGATTACGGTAGCACTGTGATGGGGTTTACGGTAGTATTGTGATTGGGTCGACGTTAGTATTGTGATGGGGTTTACGGTAGTATTGTGATGGGGTTTACGGTAATATTGTGTTGGGGTTTACGGTAGTATGTTGAGGGGGTTTGCGGTAGTATTGTGACGGGGTTTACGACCGTATTCTGGTGAGGTTTATGGTAGTATTCTAATGAGGTGTACGGTAGTATGGTGATAGGGTTTACGGTAGTAATGTGATGAGACTCATGGTAGTATTGTGGTGAGGTTTACAGCAGTATTGGGATGAGATTGACGGAAGTATTGTAATGTAGTTTACGGTAGTACCGTGATCGGGTTTACGGCAGTATTGTGATAAGGTTTACGGTAGTATGTTGATGGTGCTTACGGTAGTATTGTGATAGGGTATACGGTAGTAATGTGATGAGGATTGCAGTAGTATTGTGATAGGGTTTACGGCAGTATTATCATGGGGTTTACGGTAGTAGTCTGAAGGGGTTTACGGTAACGTGGTGATGGGGAATACAGTAGCATTGTGATGGGGTTTACGGTAATATTGTGAGGGGGTTTACGGTAGTATTGCGATAGGGTTTACGGTAGCATTGTAATGGGGTTAACGGTAGTTTTGTGATGCGGTTTAAGGTATCATTGTGATGGGGTTTACGGTAGTATTGTGATGCGGTTTAAGGTAGCATTGTGATGGGGTTTACGGTATTGACTAGCTGCCCCCTAATACCTACATTCTAGTGACCACTATATGCCCCCACCTAATTGCTCCGATTGCAGTACCCCATCCCATCCCACCCACCCACCCCTCAACCGCCCGCCCACTGGACTGAGCGTGAGAAAGGTATGAACTCAAAAGGTTAGCAGTTCAATAAAGTATTTTATATAGATCAAGTTGTCATGCTAATTGGAATACAAACCGATCCCAGGCCAAAGGCTGGTAGTATATTTAGATTCAAAATTGGACATAAATGCGCGGGCCGCTCAGTTTTTGGTACTTCCCGTAAGTTGAGTATTTTTATGAACATCGCTGTGACATCTTTATCCAAGTAATCTTAGTTTACGATTTTGTGTTTAGCCATTAATCTGGTCGCCTAAAGCAGAGACTGCGGCAAAAAAGTTGATTTGTAGGTCGAGGCGTCGCCATGGTAATGTGTGTCTCGGGTGTTTTTTCATGGCATTGTGCCCTTTGCTTTGCTCCACGATCAAAGGTAGCATAAACCGAGTGTTTGATGGAATCGGGGAATCTTCTTAGGATCGGTTGATAATCACCATCAACTGTTGCAGATAGACCAACCATAGAAGTATCCATAAATGTAAATATATAGATATATAATAACCGAAAACGGGGAGTGTTCGGTAGATAGACACAGAGTAAAGCCATTAAAATTAATGCTTTGCTGTTTGCGGTATTCATCTGCCCGGCGGCAATATGGCGGCCGTAGAAATCTAGCGGCTGTCAAGGGTTGTATAGCGTTCTACCTCAGCTGGTAGTACGGGAGCGCCTTATTTAATGACGGTAAATATGACAGAGGGAGGGGGGGGGGCGGTGAGGCATGGGTCAAATCTTGGATCCGCCCTGTAGCCACGACTTCGTCTCGTTGGGTTGGTATTTTGTTTTCGACAGCTGTCCATTTGGAATTATGGACGTTGTGGCGGTTGCATTGCCTTGCAGTCCACGGGGCAGGGGGGGGGGGAAGGGGGCGACCACCGTTATCACCACGTAATTGTTACACCTGAAGCCGTGCAAGCCGCCTACAGTGGCTCCACGCTGCGGGTGGCTTTGTTTTAATAACGGTCGGGGGGGGGGGGGGGAGAGAGATGAGAGGCTTGTATTATATTATTAAGGATCGAAGAGAAACCAAACTAGCGACGAGATTTCATCGAATCTATCGGCAGGGGGTGGCGAGACTTAAGGCGAGACTTAAGGGTATGGGGTGACAGTGTGGGTGGAGGGGAGGGGTGAGGTAAGGTAGGGGTGGGGATGGGGTGGCTGGATAAGACGGGGGTATAGAGGGGTAATAAAGGCGCTGGGGAGATTACTGGAAAGGTTTTGTCTCATCCCATCAATCTCGGTCGGTGAGATAACTGCTTCTCACGATGTATAGGAATAGGGGCAGAGGCGTGTGGAGGGGGGGGTGGGCGTTGTATAGGAGTAGGGGCAGAGGCGTGTGGAGGGGGGGGGTGGGCGTTGTATAGGAGTAGGGGCAGAGGCGTGTGGAGGGGGGGGGTGGGCGTTTGGCAGTTTAGCTGAAAGATGTGTCTTACAACTACCCACCACCCTACCCGCCTCAAAACTGGCGTCGGTGTCAGGTGGGGTATGGGTGGAGAGGGGAGGGGAGGGGAGGGCAGGGGGTGGGGGGGGGACCCGGTGGGTCACGCCCTCGGTTGCATCTAACCACAGGGTCTTCTTGGCCCCCCATTTGGAATTAATGTCATCACATCTTCACCCCAGGGTGCCGCGTAGCATGGGTGGGGGGGGGGGCGGCGTAGTGGAAAGGGTGTGTGTGGGGGGGGGGGGAGGGGGGGAGGGGCCGATGAGATATAGGGGTGACTTGGAGACACCCCCTCAATCTCTGCGCCCTCCCCCCCCCCCTAGCTCATCCCCTCTCTGAGCCCCCCCCCCCTCCACCTCCTCCCCTCTTCTCCGTTTTCGCCCCCACCGACGTGGGGGGTCCCTTGCCTGTTTTCACATTCTATCAAGTAAAGGCCAGCTCTCGTCGTCAAGGGCTTCGTGTCCCAGTCTCCACTGAGCTTCACCCCCCCCCCCGCCCCCGCACCCCTCTTCCCCAACCAGTCAGCCACCCAGCCGGACCCCTGCCCTGTACCACCACCCCTCCCCCCCCCCATCCCCTGATGAGACACTGATATGTCTCAGTTGAATCCCTGGCCTCCGGTAGGGAGGTGAGGGGCGATGGGTAAAGGGTGGGGGGTGGGGGGTGGTGGGGTGAGGTGGTGGAGCTTTATAGGGGCGCGTCATGGACACATTGTTTAAAATACAGAATGTAGTCTTATTTCAATATGATGTTCATGTTAAATGTATGTGATGCAATATAACGTCAAACGTGCGTACCAAAATACACAATCAACAGCTTGCTGATATCTTGGGCATTGGAAAATCAACAGTTCAGAACATACTCAAACGTAAAGCTTATTACATTATGGCATACGAGGCTAATGAAGAGCCGAGTCGCAAGTGCATTCGGACCCCTGTTGATAGCGATGAGTTAGAATG
>OZ025248.1:33748452-33845961 GCA_964019135.1 Arenicola marina
TGCCGTCTGTGAGAGTGAGACTGTGATATTGTGGTAATGACCTGCCGTCTGTGAGAGTGAGACTGTGATATTGTGGTGATGACCTGCCGCCTGTGAGAGTGAGACTGTGATATTGTGGTAATGACCTGCCGTCTGTGAGAGTGAGACTGTGATACTGTGGTAATGACCTGCCGTCTGTGAGAGTGAGACTGTGATATTGTGGTAATGACCTGCCGTCTGTGAGAGTGAGATTGTGATATTGTGGTAATGACCTGCCGTCTGTGAGAGTGAGACTGTGATATTGTGGTAATGACCTGCCGTCTGTGAGAGTGAGACTGTGATATTGTGGTAATGACCTGCCGCCTGTGAGAGTGAGACTGTGATATTGTGGTAATGACCTGCCGCCTGTGAGAGTAAGACTGTGATATTGTGGTGATGACCTGCCGTCTGTGAGAGTGAGACTGTGATATTGTGGTAATGACCTGCCGTCTGTGAGAGTGAGACTGTGATATTGAGGTAATGACCTGCCGCCTGTGAGAGTAAGACTGTGATATTGTGGTGATGACCTGCCGTCTGTGAGAGTGAGACTGTGATATTGTGGTAATGACCTTCCGTCTGTGAGAGTGAGACTGTGATATTGTGGTAATGACCTGCCGCCTGTGAGAGTGAGATTGTGATATTGTTGTAATGACCTGCCGCCTGTGAGAGTGAGACTGTAATATTGTGGTGATGACCTGCCGCCTGTGAGAGTGAGACTGTGATATTGTGGTAATGACCTGCCACCTGTGAGAGTGAGACTGTGATATTGTGGTAATGACCTGCCGCCTGTGAGAGTGAGACTGTGATATTGTGGTAATGACCTGCCGCCTGTGAGAGTGAGACTGTGATATTGTGGTAATGACCTGCCGCCTGTGAGAGTGAGACTGTGATATTGTGGTAATGACCTGCCGTCTGTGAGAGTGAGACTGTGATATTGTGGTAATGACCTTCCGCCTGTGAGAGTGAGACTGTGATATTGTGGTGATGACCTGCCGTCTGTGAGAGTGAGACTGTGATATTGTGGTAATGACCTGCCGTCTGTGAGAGTAAGACTGTGATATTGTGGTAATGACCTGCCGTCTGTGAGAGTGAGACTGTGATATTGTGGTAATGACCTGCCGTCTGTGAGAGTAAGACTGTGATATTGTGGTAATGACCTGCCGTCTGTGAGAGTGAGACTGTGATATTGTGGTAATGACCTGCCGTCTGTGAGAGTAAGACTGTGATATTGTGGTAATGACCTGCCGTCTGTGAGAGTGAGACTGTGATATTGTGGTAATGACCTGCCGTCTGTGAGAGTAAGACTGTGATATTGTGGTAATGACCTGCCGCCTGTGAGAGTGAGACTGTAATATTGTGGTGATGACCTGCCGCCTGTGAGAGTGAGACTGTGATATTGTGGTAATGACCTGCCACCTGTGAGAGTGAGACTGTGATATTGTGGTAATGACCTGCCGCCTGTGAGAGTGAGACTGTGATATTGTGGTAATGACCTGCCGCCTGTGAGAGTGAGACTGTGATATTGTGGTAATGACCTGCCGTCTGTGAGAGTGAGACTGTGATATTGTGGTAATGACCTGCCACCTGTGAGAGTAAGACTGTGATATTGTGGTAATGACCTGCCGTCTGTGAGAGTGAGACTGTGATATTGTGGTAATGACCTGCCACCTGTGAGAGTAAGACTGTGATATTGTGGTAATGACCTGCCGTCTGTGAGAGTAAGACTGTGATATTGTGGTGATGACCTGCCGTCTGTGAGAGTAAGACTGTGATATTGTGGTAATGACCTGCCGCCTGTGAGAGTGAGATTGTGATATTGTTGTAATGACCTGCCGTCTGTAAGAGTGAGACTGTGATATTGTTGTAATGACCTGCCGTCTGTGAGAGTGAGACTGTGATATTGTCGTTGTGTTAGTAGACTGTTACTGCGATATATACTGGGAGACGTTCCACTAAAGGGCAAATCACTGAACAAATATGAGGCAGAACCAATATCCTTTCCCTCTATACATATATACATGATCGTACCTCCCCCTATACGCTTGATTTGAAACTAATATGTCTGCTAAACGTGCATCCGCCGCTTATTGTTAATCTTAACTTCTCTTACGGCCCCATTCAACCCGTGACAAGGAGATCTAAAAAACTATACAACATTAAATATGATGCCCAGTTCAAACCAATAGTCGAATTTACTCTATCCAACACTTGGTGTAACCTTTCTGGTGATATGTAATTAACTGTTCGGCTTACTCCAATGAAGTTCGAGCTGTTAGAATATAGTCACAAACCCTCGGCGCTTAAAGGTTTCCGAATACTTTTTGCAGAATGTCTAATGTTTCATTTTAACATGTCGAAGCACTTTGCAGAATGTCGCATACTTTCCATGCGTACTGGATAAACTATTGGGCGTGGCAGATGAGGACAGCGTCTATGGGGGTTGGCTGAGCGATTCTACCACTAGCTTTAACTTATTTAAACAGTAATAGCCACGTTCAGTGACAGGTCCAGTCAGCGTATTTTTTTGGAAAGCCCCCCAATTTCCCTTCCCCACACCCCGGGTCGCTAATTTTTGAAGGCGTTCAAAACTGAAGCCACCCTCCCCAAAGCAAAATTCTATGAATTGCAGCTCTGCCGCTGGTACACGAGAGGAGTACATGTATATAGACTCTATAACTATTTAAATAAAGGACGCACTTATAAACGCGGCCAATCGGCGATCTTTGGGACGTTTGCTGCGGGACTGTCTTTGTAAACGCGCTCTGTGCCGTCCTCAGCTGCTCGGCCACGGCACTAGAATTAACTTGAGGCACTATGTAATTTATTGCAACTATAAAACGACTTGAAGATGTCGTATCAGACATATCAAATTTTCTCTTGAATTGATGGACACGTTGACGGTATTCAACGGGTGCGGAGAAAACGGTTGCGTCTATAACAGGGTAGACGATTGTTAAGGACATTATCTGGAAATATAAGAAGCACAGAACGACTACGTAACGACACGGTTTCTTGTCCTACAAGGCCACATGCACAATGAGTTGAACTTATGCGACAAATGGAGCAGGGCTGTATAGTTAATATTGAATAGAGACACATCCATAAACGTTCGTGTAGCCTTCATTGAAACACTTGACGTTACACCAGCCATTAATAGTTGCGGCCTGATGCAAAGCCCACGTGGATTTGGTCCCAGAATAATTGGCCGTGTAATAAATAGGGTAAAGACTCAATAACATTAAAGTCTAACCACAAGCAGACCGTTGCTCTGCATGTATGCGGACTACAGATGCAGTGGCCGACGGCAAGAGAGCACCTATAGATCGGCTCTCAACACGGACAAGAAAATGGCTGTTCGCAATAAAGGTAATATTGTGTAACCAACCGTCTGTGGAACATCATCTTAAACCTATAAAGCTTCATCACAACACCAGTCATGGGTGCATGATCATTGGAGTCAGTCGGCGGTGTAACAGGCCGTATGCAATGCTTTATCTAGACTCAATTTATAGTGCTTCAAAATGGCATTTTTGCCCTTGTTTACGAGTTGAATAATCGCAGACATTGTACTATTCATACCTTCATAGAATTGGAAGCATATCATTTTGTAGTAGAAGGGGGGGAGGTAAATTCGGTGCAAACCCGACCTTTTAAATAATAGCGACAAAAAGAGGCTGAATTGCGGCCTTTTAAATAAAAAAAGAACAGCGCTTATTTTTAATATTGTAGTTTGTATGTAAACCTGCCCCCCCCCCCCTCCCACCCTCTCCCCCCTCCCCCTATTCCGCTATCTCTTATTTCTTGTAAAATCGAGGGCGCGACCAGCGGCCATGAAGTAGATTGGTAATAAATGGCATCGGGTACAAATGGGGCCTGTAGGGGTATTGATATACATGTGGATGTTGTTGTTGTATTACATTAAGGCTAACCAGGACCAGGGGGCATTTAGAGACAATAATATGGGGTTGGATGAGGCCTGCCCACGCCAGGGAGGCTCAGTGGAGGGTGTCCCGCCGCCGTGGTATTTTACGGAAGACACCTGCAACAGACATTCTGCTGGCGACTGCAAGAAATCTTTGTGCCCAGGTCATTTTTTTAACCTAATCTCTCTGATACATGTCGAAATAACACTTTTTGCAATTGTTGCGAGTACCTGTATGTGTACCATTCTACCGTTGTGAAGGTGTTCTGGAGCAAATTTCACGCAGTCGATGTCGACAAAATAACTCCAAAATTCCGCAAGCGTCCCGAAGACGATTCGTACTTTGAGCTCATCCACTGAGCCCGAGTCACGATGGCTGGATTGGCAATCAGCTCTCTCGACAAAGCCCAAGTCACGATGGCTGGCCTGGCAAACAGCTCACTCGACAAAGCCCAAGTCACGATGGCTGGCCTGGCAATCAGCTCACTCGACAAAGCCCAAGGCACGATGGCTGGCCTGGCAATCAGCTCACTCTACAAAGCCCAAGTCATGATGGCTGGCCTAGCAATCAGCTCTCCCGACAAAGCCCAAGTCACGATGACTGGCCTGGCAATCAGCTCTCTCGACAAAGCCCAAGTCACGATGGCTGGCCTAGCAATCAGCTCACTCGACAAAGCCCAAGTCACGATGGCTGGCCTGGCAATCAGCTCTCTCGACAAAGCCCAAGTCACGATGGCTGGCTTGGCAATCAGCTCACTCGACAAAGCCCAAGTCATGATGGCTGGCCTGGCAATCAGCTCTCTCGACAAAGCCCAAGTCACGATGGCTGGCCTGGCA
This sequence comes from Arenicola marina, assembly GCA_964019135.1. Lineage (NCBI taxonomy): Eukaryota > Metazoa > Annelida > Polychaeta > Arenicolidae > Arenicola > Arenicola marina. The sequence continues at coordinate 33,753,230 of OZ025248.1, forward strand.
ATCAGCTCTCTCGACAAAGCCCAAGTCACGATGGCTGGCCTGGCAATCAGCTCTCTCGACAAAGCCCAAGTCACGATGGCTGGCTTGGCAATCAGTTCACTGTACAAAGCCCAAGGCACGATGGCTGGCTTGGCAATCAGCTCTCTCAACAAAGCCCAAGTCACGATGGCTGGCCTGGCAATCAGCTCACTCGACAAAGCCCAAGGCACGATGGCTGGCCTAGCAATCAGCTCTCTCGACAAAGCCCAAGTCACGATGGCTGGCCTAGCAATCAGCTCTCTCGACAAAGCCCAAGTCACGATGGCTGGCCTAGCAGTCAGCTCTCTCGACAAAGCCCAAGTCACGATGGCTGGCTTGGCAATCAGCTCTCTCGACAAAGCCCAAATCACGGAGGCTGGCCTGGCAATCAGGAAAACGTCGCAATGTTTTAGCTAGAGTTTCTTAATCAATGCATGTTGATAGCAAACTTACGTTATTTCATTCTTTCATCCTTTCACATTTTAATTATTGTCCCGTTATATGGCATTTTTGTGATATGAAAAATATGCGTAAGATTGAAAAGATACAGGAGCGGGCATTGAGGTATGTGTTTAATGACTTTAGATCAGAATACGCAGAGTTGAAGAAGAGAGCGGGTAGACTACTGATATATGTTGAACGATTGCGCGGCATATCATTAGAAGTTTACAAGAGTATCAACAGGATAGGGCCTAGTTATCTTCATGACATGTATAACGTGAAGGAAAACAATTACATTTTAGAAAATGGGCCAAATATATGTATGCCACGCGTTAAGACAACAGCTTATGGTCATAATTCAGTGAAGTATCAGGGTAGCAAGCTATGGAACATGCTCAACAAGGAAACAAAGTTAGTCAAGTCTGCCAGGGAATTTAAAACAACGCTGTCAACCTCGCATGTGTTCTTGTGTCACTGTAATTTGTGCACATTATGCAACATATCTAATAGATAAGGTTTTATGAGATGCAAAGGTTGTTATATTTTCATTGTCATATGTATATATATCTCATCCGCTCATGTCATTTTATCATTGTCGGTCAATAGCACGTGCGCAAATGTTTATTGTCGACTTTTACATACCGACGTTAAATAAAACTTTATCTTATCTTATCTTTATCAGCTCACTCGACAAAGCCCGAGTCACGATGATTGGCCTAGCAATCAGCTCACTCTACAAAGCCCGAGTCACGATGGCTGGCCTGGCAATCAGCTCACTCTACAAAGCCCGAGTCACGATGGCTGGCTAACCAATGATTCCTCTAGTCCTGGTATGGACTGGCTTCCCAAGTTAACATCACGCAACATACCCCGAACCCTATATAACTAAAAACCCTAACGTATTGTTTGAATACATCCTTCTTGTCTGATCTCCGCCCGCGCAGAGTCTTCCCTCCGCGACTCACAGCACCAACCCCCTCCCCGCCACCCCTCCGCCCATTCCTATCCCCCACACCCTGCCACCCCCCCCCCCTCCCCCGCCCACCCCACCCCCTATCCGCGCCACCCTGGCGGTGCTACCAGCGGTCGTTCCGTCCTCCCTGGAATCAAATCTCACGGGATAACCTCAAATTCGATTTGCATTTCTGTCTAATTGCCTGTGGATTATACGGCGCTTTTGCATAATCCACCAAGATGGTCCGTCTTGATAGGGCGGCCTCACCCCCTCTTCAGACCCCCCACACCCTCGCACCCCCTCACCCCTCACCCCTTACTCACCCCTCACCCCTACCCCGCTTCCTCCATTGATCGGTCCAGACTGGAGGGCCTCTTTATTATGCTAATGAGTGAAGAGCCATCCTCCCGGGTGGGGTGGGGGTGGGGGTGGGGGTGAAGCGGGGGGGAGGGGGGTGAAGGGCTCGGTCAGTCGGTTGGGAAAGCACTGTCTGAGGAGGATAGGGGAAGGGAAGTGTGGGGTGGGGTGGGGTGGGGTGGGGTAGGAGGAGGGGGAAGGAGAGAGGGATGGGGAAGGAGGAGGGGGGTGGTTGTCACACTACGCCAGAATGAAAAGACAAACTTGTGGGAGGAGCGGCAAGGTCTTGGCCCCAGTACAAGATGTGGGCCTGTGATAAGTGGCGGCTCTGGCAGGCGCGGGGAGGCGGGGGGGGGGGGGGAGGTGGGGCGAGGAGGAGGCGGCAAGGAATAGGCCAGGGAGGAGGACGCCCGGGGTGAGCAAGGCTGAGTCGCAACCCGCATCAATCTTAATAGCTCTAATGAAGCATGAAAATGTCTCTGGATGGCATGGAAATTAGATTATCCTTATTGCCCCATTAAGTGTTGTGTTGGTACGGACGGCACCAGCAAGGACGGCGCCGTCCTTTAGCTGGGTGGTGCCGGCCTAAAGCTGGGTGGTGCCGGCCTATAGCTGGGTGGTGCCGGCCTATACCTGGGGGGTGCCGGCCTGTACCTGGGTGGTGCCGGCCTATAGCTGGACGGCGCCGGCCTATAGCTGGGTGGTGCCGGCCTATAGCTGGGTGGTGCCGGCCTATAGCTGGGTGGTGCCGGCCTATAGCTTGGTGATGCCGGCCTATACCTGGGTGGTGCCGGCCTATAGCTGGACGGCGCCGGCCTATAGCTGGGTGGTGCCGGCCTAAAGCTGGGTGGTGCCGGCCTATAGCTGGGTGGTGCCGGCCTATACCTGGGGGGTGCCGGCCTGTACCTGGGTGGTGCCGGCCTGAAGCTGGACGGCGCCGGCCTACAGCTGGGTGGTGCCGGCCTATAGCTGGGTGGAGCCGGCCTATAGCTGGGTGGTGCCGGCCTATAGCTTGGTGATGCCGGCCTATAGCTGGGTGGTGACAGCCTATGGCTGGGTGGTGCCGGCCTATACCTGGGGGGTGCCGGCCTATAGCTGGGTCATGCCGGCCTATAGCTGGGTGATGCCGGCTTATAGCAGAGTGGTGCCGGTCCATAGCAGGGTGGTGCTGGTCTATAGCTGGCTGGTGCCGGTCTATAGCAGGGTGGTGCCGGCTTATAGCTGGGTGGTGACGGCCTATAGCTTGGTGATGCCGGCCTATAGTTGGGTGGTGACGGCCTATAGCTTGGTGATGCCGGCCTATAAATGGGTCGTGCCGGCCTATAGCTGGGTGGTGCCGGTCTATAGCTTGGTCGTGCCGGCCTATAGCTGGGTGGTGCCGGCCTATAGCTGGGTGGTGCCGGCCTATACCCGGGTAGTGACTACCTATGGCTGGGTGGTGCCGGCCTATAACAGGGTGGTGCCAGCGTATTGTTGGGTGGTGCCGGCCTATACCTGGGTGGTGCCGGCCTATAACTGGGTGATGCGGCCTATAGCTGGGTGGTGCCGGCCTATAGCTGGGTGGTGACGGCCTATTGCTGGGTGATGCCGGTCTATAGCAGGGTGGTGCCGGTCTATAGCAGGATCGTGCCGGCCTATAGCTGGATGGTGCCGGCCTATACCCTGGTAGTGACTGCCTATAGCTAGGTCATGACAGTCTGTAGCTAGGTGGTGCCGGCCTATAGCTGGGTGGTGCCGGCCTATAGCTGGGTGGTGCCAGCTTATTGCTGGGTGGTGCCGGCGTATGGCTGGGTGGTTATTCCCTGGTTATGTTGTTCGGTGATGTAGTCTGGTGATGTAGTGTGGTAGAAACATTGTTTTAAAAGGCATAGATTTGGGGCTTGTGGGTGGGGGGAGGGGGGGGCGGGGAGTCTAAGCAATCACCATTTGTTTCATCGCCAAAAATACCGGTTTGATTCAAACAATTTAATGCTTCCTACTCCCCACCCAAACTTAGGATACCTCCCCAACTTGGGGTGTCTCCTCTCTCCTAACTTGGGGTGTCTCCCCTCCCCTCATGTTGGGTGTCTCCCCTCCCCTAACTTGGGGTCCCCCCTTAACTCGAAGTGTCTCCCTTGTTCTAAAGTGGGGTACTACCCCAACTTAGGCCGTCTTCCCTCCCCTAACTTAGGGTATCTCTCTTCTCCTGACTCAGGGTACTACCCCGACGTGTGCACCCCCCCCCCCACTCCCCACCCCATCTCATCCGAGTGTGTCCGCCTACGACCCCGCTACTAGATCTTTCTACAATACCAAATGTACTGGTGCTCACGCGTGCAAACTCTTCATGGAGATTAAAAAATCTATTAGATTCATAAAAGGATTGAGAAAAAAACAGGTTTTATTAACATTGGTAGATCCCTAGACTATCTGGAGTATTATAGGCTACAGCCGTCATTCCTATGGGCCCACGAAGCCAATATGTCCCTCATTGAAATACGTGTTATGTTGTAACTGTGATAAACTGCTATATTTTCGTGCTACGTCCAGGTACATCCATAGTGACATAACCGCCGGTTTATATCGTGCGTAAGGTATACATGTAGCAAATATTAAACTGAACATCCGCAGTATGCGATCAAAACTCCCTGTCCGAAACATCTTGAAGAATGGATTCGGGGCTCAAATGATTTGAAATGAGGAAAAGATAATCGGAAGATAATTGCATCTCTGGGATATAGTAACTGATATCAAAGTGGAAGCTTAGGCTGGTAGCCGACACGGTAGTTTGAGGGCGTTCAAAGATGAATTTTACTAGGCATCCGGTAGTCTTCTCATTCATCCGAGCCTCTGGCAGTATGCGCACCGGAAAAATATCAAGGTAGTCTTATAAATAGCTTAATTAAGGATGTGACAAAATTGAAGAAATTAATTTTAGCTTTCTTGAACAATGTAAAGATATCCATAAATTCTCGCTCCTCCTTGGCAGCGCCTATGCAACTACTTCTGAATCAAGTCACGTTACAAGGTACTGTGCAAAGCTAAAATACAAGCAATGTAAAGTACAAAATACGATTATATTATGCAGATGACTTCTACACTAGGCAATAGGCTAGGTTGCCTTATGCCTTGAATGTTCCGTTGTAGGCTAAACACTAGTTGGCCACCGATGGAGTAGGACATCGTGTCAATGCCTGGACCTACTAGCAGGTCTTGGGGGGTGGGGATACCTTTCCCTGGACCTACTAGCAGGTCTTGGGAGGTGGGGATACCTTTCCCTGGACCTACTAGCAGGTCTTGGAGGGTGGGGATACCTTTCCCTAGACCTACTAGCAGGTCTTGGGGGGTGGGGATACCTTTCCCTGGACCTACTAGCAGGTCTTGGGAGGTGAGGATACCTTTCCCTGGACCTACTAGCAGGTCTTGGAGGGTGGGGATACCTTTCCCTAGACCTACTAGCAGGTCTTGGGGGGTGGGGATACCTTTCCCTGGACCTACTAGCAGGTCTTGGGAGGTGGGGATACCTTTCCCTGGACCTACTAGCAGGTCTTGGGAGGTGAGGATACCTTTCCCTGGACCTACTAGCAGGTCTTGGGGGTTGGGGATACCTTTCCCTGGACCTACTAGCAGGTCTTGGGAGGTGGGGATACCTTTCCCTGGACCTACTAGCAGGTCTTGGGAGGTGGGGATACCTTTCCCTGGACCTACTAGCAGGTCTTGGGAGGTGAGGATACCTTTCCCTGGACCTACTAGCAGGTCTTGGGGGGTGGGGATACCTTTCCCTGGACCTACTAGCAGGTCTTGGGGGTTGGGGATACCTTTCCCTGGACCTACTAGCAGGTCTTGGGAGGTGGGGATACCTTTCCCTGGACCTACTAGCAGGTCTTGGGAGGTGAGGATACATTTCCCTGGACCTACTAGCAGGCCTTGGGGCGTGGGGATACCTTTCCCTGGACCTACTAGCAGGTCTTGGGAGGTGGGGATACCTTTCCCTGGACCTACTAGCAGGTCTTGGGGGGTGGAGATACCTTTCCCTGGACCTACTAGCCGGCCTTGTGGGGTGGGGATACCTTTCCCTGGACCTACTAGCAGGTCTTGGGAGGTGAGGATACCTTTCCCTGGACCTACTAGCAGGTCTTGGAGGGTGGGGATACCTTTCCCTGGACCTACTAGCAGGTCTTGGGAGGTGAGGATACCTTTCCCTGGACCTACTACCAGGTCTTGGGAGGTGGGGATACCTTTCCCTGGACCTACTAGCAGGTCTTGGGAGGTGAGGATACCTTTCCCTGGACCTACTAGCAGGTCTTGGGGCGTGGGGATACCTTTCCCTGGACCTACTAGCAGGTCTTGGGAGGTGGGGATACCTTTCCCTGGACCTACTAGCAGGTCTTGGGGGGTGGAGATACCTTTCCCGGGACCTACTAGCCGGCCTTGTGGGGTGGGGATACCTTTCCCTGGACCTACTAGCAGGTCTTGGGAGGTGAGGATACCTTTCCCTGGACCTACTAGCAGGTCTTGGAGGGTGGGGATACCTTTCCCTGGACCTACTAGCAGGTCTTGGGAGGTGAGGATACCTTTCCCTGGACCTACTAGCAGGTCTTGGGAGGTGGGGATACCTTTCCCTGGACCTACTAGCAGGTCTTGGGAGGTGAGGATACCTTTCCCTGGACCTACTAGCAGGTCTTGGGGCGTGGGGATACCTTTCCCTGGACCTACTAGCAGGTCTTGGGAGGTGGGGATACCTTTCCCTGGACCTACTAGCAGGTCTTGGGGGGTGGGGATACCTTTCCCTGGACCTACTAGCAGGTCTTGGGAGGTGAGGATACCTTTCCCTGGACCTACTAGCAGGTCTTGGGAGGTGGGGATACCTTTCCCTGGACCTACTAGCAGGTCTTGGGGGGTGGGGATACCTTTCTCTGGACCTACTAGCCGGTCTTGGGAGGTGGGGATACCTTTCCCTGGACCTACTAGCAGGTCTTGGGGGGTGGGGATACCTTTCCCGGGACCTACTAGCAGGTCTTAGGAGGTGGGGATACCTTTCCCTGGACCTACTAGCAGGTCTTGGGAGGTGGGGATACCTTTCCCTGGACCTACTAGCAGGTCTTGGGAGGTGGGGATACCTTTCCCTGGACCTACTAGCAGGTCTTGGGGGGTGGGGATACCTTTCCCGGGACCTACTAGCAGGTCTTAGGAGGTGGGGATACCTTTCCCTGGACTTACTAGCAGGTCTTGGAGGTGGGGATACCTTTCCCTGGACCTACTACCAGGTCTTGGGAGGTGGGGATACCTTTCCCTGGACCTACTAGCAGGTCTTGGGAGGTGGGGATACCTTTCCCTGGACCTACTAGCAGGTCTTGGGGAGTGGGGATACCTTTCCCGGGACCTACTAGCCGGTCTTGGGAGGTGGGGATACCTTTCCCGGGACCTACTAGCAGGTCTTGGGGGGTGGGGATACCTTTCCCTGGACCTACTAGCAGGTCTTAGGAGGTGGGGATACCTTTCCCTGGACTTACTAGCAGGTCTTGGAGGTGGGGATACCTTTCCCTGGACCTACTAGCAGGTCTTGGGGGGTGGGGATACCTTTCCCTGGACCTACTACCAGGTCTTGGGAGGTGGGGATACCTTTCCCGGGACCTACTAGCAGGTCTTGGGGGGTGGGGATACCTTTCCCGGGACCTACTAGCCGGTCTGGGGAGGTGGGGATACCTTTCCCTGGACCTACTACCAGGTCTTGGGGGGTGGGGATACCTTTCCCTGGACCTATAAGCCGGTCTTGGGAGGTGGGGATACCTTTCCCTGGACCTACTAGCAGGTCTTGGGAGGTGGGGATACCTTTCCCTGGACCTACTAGCAGGTCTTGGGAGATGGGGATACCTTTCCCTGGACCTACTACCAGGTCTTGGGAGGTGGGGATACCTTTCCCTGGACCTACTAGCAGGTCTTGGGAGGTGGGGATACCTTTCCCTGGACCTACTAGCAGGTCTTGGGGGGTGGGGATACCTTTCCCGGGACCTACTAGCCGGTCTGGGGAGGTGGGGATACCTTTCCCTGGACCTACTAGCAGGTCTTGGGGGGTGGGGATACCTTTCCCTGGACCTACTAGCAGGTCTTGGGAGGTGGGGATACCTTTCCCTGGACCTACTAGCAGGTCTTGGGAGGTGGGGATACCTTTCCCTGGACCTACTAGCAGGTCTTGGGAGGTGGAGATACCTTTCCCTGGACCTACTACCAGGTCTTGGGGGGTGGGGATACCTTTCCCTGGACCTATAAGCCGGTCTTGGGGGGTGGGGATACCTTTCCCTGGACCTACTACCAGGTCTTGGGGGTGGGGATACCTTTCCCTGGACCTACTAGCAGGTCTTGGGGCGTGGGGATACCTTTCCCTGGACCTACTACCAGGTCTTGGGGCGTGGGGATACCTTTTCTAATCCCGGCGATTCGGCATCATGAAACTTATAGATTCGCCATGATCTGTTGGCAATTTTTTGAGGATCGATATTTGTAAAATTTTCAGTTCAAGTTCGACACGAAGACAATTTCCTAATTTACCGCTATCCACTGCCGGCAGACTCTGTATTCGTCGTTTCAACAGATATAGTCGCGAGGTATTCATGGTATACCCCCCCCCCTTCCCCCGTCCCCCACCCAGGTCATCCGCTTTTCCCACAGGAAATTTTGAAAATTCACCCCTATTTTGTCATATACTCGTAGACGTGAATTGATCCTTCTGAATGCTTGTAGATTCCGCGTTACTCGATCTTCATAATTCTTCAAGCTTCGGGATTCGGATGCGGTATTTCCCTCCCTCACTGTCGTTCATAATTATAGTATATTTATACACAGAAAATGAGAAGGAAAAGCCATGTCTGCATAGGTATATGTGAATGAAAACATGGAAAACGAGAAATAAAGTTCATGAACGGAATGGTCGCGGAATTCCACACAAGATTTCAATACCTTGAGAATATAGAAGACGAGGCTTTTGATCTCCAATCTCGTTTAATTTCAAACCATTGTATCAGTGTAAACTATTGTACTACTGTGCAGTTGTATGTGGCAAGCTCTTCCAACGTGAAGGTAAACGTGAGGTCAATATTGGTTCCATACGGATGCCTTATTATTTTTTCTCGTCTTTAATATGTGACCTACCGTCAAATTACTGAGTCTTGACTGCATATATGTCAAGCCCATGAGTGATTTACCATCAATTCGCATCTATACAGCATTATCTTTATTCCAATTATGTAGGAAATTCAATGGGAAGATATACATATTGTCTGCTGCAGGGTGATATGTGTCTGAGACCTTTGCAACGATGAAGGAATCATGCCGGGAAAGCGAGTCAGCAACAAATATAGGGTAAGTCGGAGTCCGGGAGTCGGGATGGCAATGAGCAGAGCGGTATTCGCTGTGTGGCGCCACCGTCTATGGCGTGCCCTAGAATCATAACGTGCCCTTATCACTTTGTGGCTTGGTACGTGCCAGCAGCGGGGACAGGGTACCAGCCCTGTGGCGTGGCGTGCCTCGTCATAACGTGTCCCTGTCGATCTGTGGCGTGGTACGAACCAGCAACACGGCATCAGCCATTTGGCCTGGCACACCCACGATCATAACGTGTCCCTATCGCGCCGTGGCCAGAGGCGGTATGCATAAACCGCTACAAAAGCAGATTTAGCGTGTCGAGCGTTTATCGGGTTCAAGATACATAGTATTTGACCAAGGAGTGGATTTTCTGACTTAAGAAAGTGCTAAAATTATGTTGCATATGATTTCCTGACCATGAGCACAACGACAACGAGCTGGTGAGGCTACGTCGAAAAGCGCTTCCCTGTGGCCGGGCGTGTCTCATCACAACGTGTCTCTTTCGATCTGTGGCCTGGTCCCCAGCGGGGACACGGTACCAACTCTGTGGCCTGGTGTGTCTCACCATAACTTGTCCCTATCACTCTGTGGTCTGGTCCCCAGCAGGGACACGGTACCAGCCTGGTGTGTCTCATCATAACGTGTCCCTGTCGCTCTCGGATACGGCATGTATCACAGGGAAACACCGCGATGCAGTCAAGAAAGGGCATGCTGTAATTGATAGCGTTGACTGCAATACATTTTTACAGATGAAACATATATCGCACAGATATTGGTGTACGATAAGTGTAAACGGTCATTGTACAGATATTGTCGTACGATAAATGTCAACTGTGATTGTGCAGATACTGTTGTACGATATGTTTAAACGGTGATTGCACAGATAGTGTCCCATGAAAAGTGTAAACAGTGATTGTACAGATATTGTCGTATGCAAAGTGTAAGCGCTGATTGTACAGATATTGTCGTATACAAAGTGTTAACACTGATTGTTATGATACTGCCGCGCTTCGCTGCGGTGTAGCTGAAGTTATTGGTGTTGCAACGTTAAATAGATTACAGTGTCCAAATTCGATATTCGGACAGATGTCATTTTGCCCTGTTTGCCTGGCTCATGCCAACCCTTCCTCCGCGTTCGTTCTCTGATTAAACAGTTGTTTTTATCGGTGTAAAATATACGTGGACGTAGAAATTGCTATAGCGAACTAAGGCTGCAAACTAACGCATTAAAACATCTTTTAGATTGTTTTTCAAACTGTTCGCTGAGCCGGCAAAAGTAGTATGAGATAATTGGTATTATTACAAATTACTATATCGAACATGATTCAAATAGCATTGGCGAAAAAAAGACAACAAACGTGAAGTCTGCAGTTTTGTTTCAGTTATGATCAATAATATGTGCACTGAATAACATGTTGTAAGTAGACGAACGCGTCGACGGTCAACAGGGAGCCCAGGGCACCCAGAAAGGACTAGTCTTTTCAATCAAAAAAATCAGACAGTTGTGGTCCCAGAAGTTGCTACCTTAATAAACAGTTTTGGTCCCAGAAGTTGCTGCCTTAATAAACAGTTGTGGTCCCAATCCGAAGTTGCAGTTGGCCTCAGTCAACAGTTAAGTCTTAATCAGCAGTTGTGGTCCCAATTAATAGTTGTCATCCTAATCAACAGTTGTGTCTTCAGTCAACAGCTGTGCCTCAATCAGCAGCTGTGATTTCAATCAGCAGCTGTCATCCCAATCAATAGTCGGCCTCAGTCAACAGTACTTTTGTGCCTCAATCAGTAGTTGTGATTCCAATCAACAGTTGTGATTCCAATCAACAGTTGTGATTCCAATCAACAGTTGTGATTCCAATCGACTGTTGTGATCCCAATCAGCAGTTGTGGTCCCAATCAACAGTCAGCCTCAGTCAACAGTTGTGCCTCAATCAGTTGTTGTGGTCACCGATCTGTTGTCGCATCCGCATCAATATCTTTGTAGTGGAACTGAGCGAGATCGAGTTCAGGTTTCGTGCTGCACTGTAATAACAAAGCAGGTCATGTTAGCCATCATATACCTCAAGACTTCACAAGCTCAAGTGTCATGGGGCGGTATTCATACAAAATCAAAGTGGTTTGCACATTCATGTTTTCCTTCCCTATTTTCTGATCTTCGTTTGCAAAACCGGTTCTAAATGTTGTACTTATGGGTACGAAGATTTGCGTAGCGCCAAATGGGGTTGATGAATACCGCCCCTAGCGTGAGTTACGCCCGAATCGGGCCTTCCCGCTGTAATCTCTCAGGCTCATAGTTATGGTATTCATTTTTCATAAACAATTCATCCAATCCAACTCCTGTGTGAATATGTTTCGAGTTTGGACGAGAGAATTGCTCGACAAATGTTCTACTTAGCGCTAAGTAAATTTATATTGCGCTAAGTATGGTTCATGCATATCTCCCCGAGTTGGTATTCATAAACCACACCTAGCCCATGTATGATATTTGCCAGGCACATTATACAATTATAACACGGACGTCGTGACTATTGTATCTGCCGTATCTATGGCTACTGCTGTCACATCGAATTAGAATGGCACGTAGAACACCACATGTTGTTCATGACTACCGCGACTGGCGCTGCATCTACTGATTCGCATCAGCTCGATAACGCTACGCAATCTGCTTAGCTATAGGTAGAACATTCTTCATCGCGCGTTTAACTGGACCACCGTCATGGTAAATGTGAAGGTGGGCTTCCTGAAGTAGAACAGTGCCAGACTGACACATGATTTCTTAGATTATTAATTCAACCAATACCAGCTTGAGAGACAACACCGACACGTCTATTTCCGGACGTAACTTGCGTCATTGTTATGAACACGTGTTTTGGAGCCACGTGGTACGAGTTAAGAGGTACACTTATTGCTACGCTAAATATAGCCATTGCTTCTTTGTATAATAAGAAATTACTACGTCTCAAAGCCTTGATGACAAATTTATGACAATATTCAACATTAATCTCAGGACTTGTTGCCAGCAATACTGTCAAATATATGACAAGCAACTTGCCTTCTGTGCTATCGTAAAGGTAACTTGCCTTCTGTGCTATCGTAAAGGTAACTTGCGTTCAAGCTATAATGAAAACATACCAAATAGCTTACGTTCTGGGTTAGGATGAGATAAGAGCGTGCCAAATAACTTACCTTTTGGGCAATGATGAATAGGATAAAAGCGACGACACAAGACACTGAGAAGACGTAGAAGGTGGTAACCGCTCCGAAGTAGCCAATCATTAGGCCTCCTATGAGATGACCTGTGCCGTTGCCAAGGCCGAAATATACACCGTGCAAAATACCCTGAATGGTTGCCAAGGACACGGAAGGTACGGCTAGAGTTGTGTACGCTGTCATGGAAACCCAGACGCTAGAAAACGTGATGCCTGAAATAAATGATACTTTTTCGTGAAGAACGAGTCATGTTTATTGACAATAAATATCATATATTATTATTAGTAGTAGTATAAGTAGCAGTTACATTAAAAAATAGTAGTAGTACGAGCAGTGATGGTAGCATTGTTAGTAATAGCAGCATTCTCAGTAGAGGTAGCAGTAGTACCGACAGCAGTGCTAGTAGTAAATGCTAGTAGTGTTAGTAGCAGTTGTATAGTAGCAGTAGTATGTTTACCAATAGTAATACCAGGTGTGTTGACAATGACAGTAGTAGTAGTTGTAATAGCATCAGTAGTAGCAATGCTAGCTGGTAGTGGCGGTAGTAGTAGCAGTAACTTGGCCAAAACTAGCACCAATGTTAATAACAATACCATTAGGAGTAACCTTTCACCATTATGAGGAGTACAGGTTGCATTGACTTCTGACCCACCTTGCAAGACTTCCGCCGGCAGCACCCACCACGGGTTGGTCAGCAGGGCGTAGACACAGAAACGAATGGCGTAGCCCAGGAGACCCATGTACATAATGCCCATGTGACCGAACACCCTAATCGTCTTGCCGACGAGGAAGAACATGACGAATTCTGATATACACGTCACGATGCTGGCGATTCCCATCAACAGCTGGTCGGCACCTGAGGAACAAACACAACAAGGGGGGACTTTAACACAACTGAAGTGAAATGCTGATGCCATTAGTGTGCACATGACTAGCATCGACTGGGCAACATCCCAGGGAAGGTGAATATATAGTTGGGTGAAACGTCATGAATAGAACCCAGACGTGGCTTGCCGTCGAGCAGTATGTTTGGAATCACCTCCACACGACCAAAGTCACTGTTGTATAAAGGCACCATACACAGCAGAACCAGTACAAACAGTGGTGCCGCCCTCTAGCGAGACATTTCCGGTTTTAACTGATGATTCGTGCTTCTACCTAGTGAGGTAACAATAGGGCTATAAAGTCTCGTTCGCTTAGACTTCCGGTTTACTCATTTTGGGGACAAACAAACGAAGCACGTGTTCGGAACGAGTTTAGAATCTCTGCGCACACTGGTATCCTGACTATCTGTGACGTAGGGGTGACGTGTATGTTACGCAAAGAGAGAGACTGGGAACCAGACTACCTGCGCAAAAGCCAGGCGCCGAGGGGTGGGTCCATTGCGGAAGGCCTAGCGCTATGATTAAGAATATTTAAGAAATATAGCTTCACAAAACTGATAGATGACATATTTTTTATTCGTTTGCGCCATCACAATGACGAATACTTGTTACAACGTGACAATACGACTGAGAAACTAACGTTTTTTTGCATTTCCTACGAAAACGACGCATTATGACGTCACACGGATTCTCTCCGTTGACAACGTTGGTGCAGCGCTTCAAACAGAAAACTTACAAAAATGAAGAGACTTGGTCTTTTCGTGATCCAAAAGTGATACGAAAACATCCAACTGGTCTTATTTTATCTTTACCATGTGGTTTAATTACGCACCCGTGTGTTGTTACTCCATGCACTGCACATTTTGACAGCGGAATGGTTAAGTCGATCACTTGCTCTCGCCATTTTTGTTACCGCGGAGGCACGCGAAACTCGTGACGTCACTCGCTGTTTGGTGAACTTGCGAAAGCCCGGGTGCAGGGCTAAATTTAGAACGTTATTTTTAGCTTTCGGGCGTTTTGAAGACGGATTTTTCCTTGTATATTCCCAAAGTTCTGCGCTTCATCGCCTCTAAATATTTTAACGTACTAGCCGCCCCGCTCGCCCCGCTCGCGGGACTTCTAGCGTTCGTAGTAATAAGCGAAAGAAATAACAGTATGACAGTATTTTGTTTGATACGTTAAATAGTAGCAGGCAGAAGGTAGACATTGGGCAGAAATAATATAGATAATTATATTGACATTAATTGAGACCGGGAGCTACTGAATAGCGGGACATAAATGTTAAAGATATTTAAACACTTTCTGTGCAATTATTGTGCATCCAGTACAGAATACTCAAAAAGGGTTGATTGACTAAAAAAAGGGGCTGTTTCCCGTCCGTTGTTCGTCATTTAACGTAGTACTACTACCTTCAGTGGATAAAATCTGCCTGACGTCCTGGTTGGATTTATGGAATTGACGTGTAGTCCGCTTAACTATCCTGTAAAATTGGATACTGCTGTGACTGATGTTAAGAGCAGCGTGTTATCAGTGGTTATAGGCAGGGTTCCCAGGGCAGAGTTCCCCGGGCAGAGTTCGTTCTCTTGCTACTGATGGGAAGTTGTGGGCGCGAGACAGTACGGGATTTGTTTGCTTTGATGACGGTTCGGGCGATAATGCGTTGGGAAAAATATTACTGTTGGCACCAAGCCAGGTAACCCGCCGCACCCGAAAGCGATATTATGCGCGGGATAAGGTGATAATCACCCAGTGGTTGTGTTGACACATGCGATAGCTTTGATACATCTAAGAGCGACGGTTGAATATATAGGTTCAAGGCGGCTGCTGGGCCAATGCGCTCTTGCATGCCGCGGCATAGTGGGACAGACAGCTTCATTTTATTAGTATAGATATCTCCCATAGCCATGTTTAGTGAAATGGTACTCATAGTCTTTAGAATGAACCTGGAAAAAAATTGACTTATAGCTGCCTATACTTCAACATGGAGCACGTGTGTTTGTTTGTCCCCAAAACTGAAGTCTCGCGGCCCGATCGCGAGAACTGTATGCCCTATACTGCAACGATCCAGACAGACTAATATCGCAGTTCTCATTGCTTGGACTGACGCCATGATGCCGCGTATTACCCCCCCCCCCCCCCGTATGATCATGATCATATCGGTCATTATCCTACCCTTTACCTAAGTTTTCCAGGTGCCAGAAGAGGAATCCCCAGATGACGCCGTTACAGATGCCAACGAAGAAGGACGTGGTCAGCCAGGATCCGTAGTGGACGTTAAAAAAGATCCTGATGACCGCCATGGTGTTATGGATCTCCTTGGGCTTCTTCTCGTCGGACTCGCCCGGTGTGTCCGGGGCACCGGTCAACTCGATCGTCTCCTCGTCCGTGCCTTCCTGTTGTGATGGGCAACGGGGGACAAAGATGGAAAGCTTTGTGTTCATTAATCGCCTTATTTATACGTGGGGTAAATCATTGTAGGCAGCATGCGACACATATAACAGTTTCAGGCACAAAGAAAACCAGTGTCGCAGGACATTGGAAAAAGGGGTGCATTTGATCCGATGTGCACGTAAAATTGTTGTCCCAACATGGGGTGCCTTTTGTCCCCTGGATTTTCTAAAAAAAAAAGGCCAGGATGTTTTCGCTACTAATATTAGGACACTCCTACACTAACGATATAACTTCGCGTTTCCTTTTATACCAGTATACTGACGAGTAAGGAATGCTTAGAAATACACCCAACACAATAGCAGGTGAAAACACCCAAATGTTTGCATCTGCTGTGTTGCTAACAGCTTCCGGTCAACATAACGTTGTAGTAGAAAGTAGAAATAGCGTAAATACGTTTCGACTGAATAGCATTTTGAAAGCGTTTTTTCCACCGGGAAGAAAAATGCTTTTCGGTTGGGTGCAAAGACAGATCGCGATCTAGATCTACTGTTTCGACTAATGACCTTGAAGTTGATCTGCGTCGCAGATATAAACGCCGTGACCAGGAAGCCAATGAAGACGTAAGCCAACATCCGGTAGTCACTAAAGTACAACTCTACGCCGCATATCGTGGTAGGTGTTCGCGAAGAACTGACGATACCGCCGGCCAAGAGGGAACTGTAAGGAAAACATCAGCAACAAGTAAACAGTAGGCCTATCGCGGTATTATTCTGACAGTAGGCCTATCGCGGTATTATTCTGACAGTAGGCCTATCGCGGTATTATTCTGACAGTAGGCCTATCGCGGTTTTATTCTGACAGTAGGCCTATCGCGGTATTATTCTGACAGTAGGCCTATCGCGGTTTTATTCTGACAGTAGGCGTATCGCGGTATTATTCTGACAGTAGGCCTATCGCGGTATTATTCTGACAGTAGGCGTATCGCGGTATTATTCTGACAGTAGGCCTATCGCGGTATTATACTGACAGTAGGTCTATCGCGGTATTATTCTGACAGTAGGCCTATCGCGGTATTATTCTGACAGTAGGCCTATCGCGGTATTATTCTGACAGTAGGCCTATCGCGGTATTATTCTGACAGTAGGTCTATCGCGGTATTATTCTGACAGTAGGTCTATCGCGGTATTATTCTGACAGTAGGCCTATCGCGGTATTATTCTGACAGTAGGTCTATCGCGGTATTATTCTGATCGAACTAAATGTAATTTACACCAGAGAGTGGATACCGTAAAACGGTAAATTACTATTATAATGGAGTTCGATACAAGGTGACTATAGGGCTATACAGTTCTCGCGATCGGGCCGCGAGACTTCAATTTTGGGGACAAACAAACACACGTGCTCCATGTTGAACTATAGGCAGCTATAAGTCAATTTCTTTCCAGGTTTATTCTAAAGACTATGAGTACCATTTCACTAAACATGGCTATGGAAGATAGACGTCAAATTTGGAGGCGATGGAGCGCAGAACTTTGGGAATATACAAGGAAAATCCGTCTTCACAACACTCGAAAGCTAAAAATAGCGTTCTAAATTTAGCCCTGGACCCGGGTTTTCGCGAGTTCTCCAAACTGCGAGTGACATCACAGAGTTTCACGTGCCTCCGCGGTAACAAAAATGGCGAGAGCAAGTGATCGACTTAACCATTCCGCTGTCAAAATGTGCAGCGCATGGAGTAACAACACACAGGTGCGTTATTAAACCACATGGTAAAGGTAAATTAAGACCAGTAGGGTGTTTTCGTATCAGTTTTAGATCACGAAAAGACAAAGTTCTTCATTCTTTGTTTTCTGTTTGAAGCGTTGCGCCAACGTTGTCACTCGGGGAGAATCTATGTGACGTCATAATGTCTCGTTTTCGTAGGAAATGCAAAAAAACGTTCGTTTCTCAGCCGTGTTGTCCCGTCGTAACAAATATTAGTCATTGTGTTAGCGCAAATGAATGAAAAATATGTCGTCTATCCGTTTTGGGCAGCTATATTTCTTAAATATTCTTAATTATATCGCCAGGCCTTCCGCAATGGACCCACCCCTCCGCGCCTGGCTCTTGCGCAGGTAGTCTGGTCCCCAGTCTCACTCTTTGCGTAACATACACGTCACCCCTACGTCACAGATAGTCAGGATACCAGTGTGCGCAGAGATTCTAAACTCGTTCCGAACACGTGCTTCGTTTGTTTGTCCCGAAAATGAGTAAACCGGAAGTCTAGGCGAACGAGACTTTATAGCCCTATTTGAAGCGGGTCGCGAGGGTTAAGTTATTGCGACACGATAATAGGGGTCTGAGAGTGGTAAATGGCGACACGCGAGACAGGCATATTTGACAAATCGACATTCGACATTAACCTCCAAATTCCCTGAGGACACTGAGGATCTGAAAGAGCGATATCGACACTGAGTGGCATTTTTGAAAACACGACACTGAACTTAACCAAAAAAGGACACGAGCCTCATGAAAAATCGACTTTAGGCACGGATGATTTTGCAAAATCGACACTGTACCACTTTCCTGATCCCTGATATTCAGTGTAACATATTGTAACGTATTTGTAAGTCAACCATTAAGGTAAAAGAATTTTATGTTGCACGTACAAATTTCAGCAAATATTGCTCAAAGAAAAACACTTTGTCCACGAAAATTAACACTAGGATTTTAGCACCCTCATATAAAATCCTCCCTGGAGGGTTTCAGAACCAATAACACCTTGGCCACCTGGTGGCCAGCAACTGAATCAATATAGGCTATAACTCCACAAATGACTATGGTTGAGTATATTCGCCAACACGCTGCACCATTTTAACATTTCAGTGTCGATGCATTCAGAAGTACTTCACAAGGCTCTGTCCGCTGTATTCAATGTCATTTCTATGCAGCTGATTATATCCGATAATTATCAGTACGCACGACTGATAGTGTGTCTGTGGGTGTGTGTGCCTGTGGGGGTGGGGGAGCGGCATAACGCCGCTGCTTTAATCCGGTTACAGCCAGCTCGTCCGTCATTAACATGTCATTGAAAAAGTGGTTATTCAGGTTGAATTCACTTGCTCCATTATGGTTGGATATCTCAATTTACGACATTGCAATGTCGGGTATCGCTTCGTCCGACCGGTCAATACGTCAATGTCGCAGCTGCCATTCTGTTTTGAACGAACTACAATTGTGTGAACAAACACTCAGAAACAAAGGCTGAGGTTGGGGCCTTAGCCTTTGCAGTCAGCTGTTTAAAGTAGCTGGTGTGAGAAGAGCCTAAGGGGAAAACTGCAGAGGGAGTAACTTGGAACGGTCGCAAATCTAGTAAAGCCGTAATATGTATTTATCACATGGCAATATACAGCGCGGGTGGTGTTCACACGCGTTATACGGTACCACTTTATCACATGGCAACAGACAGCGCGGGTGGCGTTTACACGCGTTATATGGTACCACTTTATCACATGGCAATAACCATCGACTAGCAAGTCATGCAGTTGAGATCACTAACTACATTAAACACAGAGGGGGCGTTCCCCACATTTTCAACGCAGAATATGAAAAATGTAGATATTCCATTGTTGTGCCATCACAATAGAGGAATAAAACGAATAACAATTAGTTAGTAATACGGGGTGAAATTTTAAATAGATCAAATACTAAAACATAGCGAAAAATAGCATGATCCCAAATTAATCACAATCGAATTAATTTGTCGGCTACGGAACCCTTAACACAGTGAATGCTAAAAGTAGTGCATTTGGTGCCAAAAACTTCGAATATATCTTTGAATAGAATCATTTTCAATTTTTGCGTATGAAGGATAATTCTGACGCTCTATAGCGTAAACGAAACGCCCTCTACCGGGAAATCGATACGGTACATGTGCTGACGTCACATCAATACACACAAATTTCGTGAGCCGCAAGAATGTGATACAAACACATATTCGCTCGATCTCTACTTGTCCCGAGTAACCGACACCACTGATGTGGTTCTAGATGATCAACACGCGATTCGCTTTGAAACTGAGAAGGTGGAGTAAAGCAAGTATGCCGTAACTTGAAGCTAAGCCCATTACAACTGGTTTAGTTCCGTGATCGCAACTGCATGACTAGTCGATGGCTAACGGTTTGCTTTTCCAGTTTGGGTTCCGGTTTTGTTCCAAGAGTTTTTCAGCCGACAAAGATATCAAACCGTTTGATTCGTTCCGATGAAACAAACATACGGTCCCAAACCCATGGTTATATTATAGTGACTGTTGCTAAGTGAAAACAAGTGCATCACATGGTCGAGGTGCCTGTACATTTATATATGTGTTGTATTCATAAGAACTGCGCATCATTTTACTGACGTGACATGCATTATAGTGGGAATCATAACCCTTAGGGGAAGGAATACCATACTCGCGACGTACAGATACGTTATTCGTTTTCCCGATATGCTTCCCCTTTAGCTTTATTTCATATATTTCCGTATGTCCTTTACAAGAACTGTCACAAATTCGTTCTAGCTGATGAAGGTCACTTTAACTAATTAGTGCAGGGAACGATTAATTGTTTAGCATCAATTGGCCTACTTAAGTAATCCTGTCCCCGTATAAATGACATACGTTGGTCACGTGACTTCGAGACCCAAAAGATAATTTCCAAGGGCGGATCCAGTGTTTTGAAAAGGTTTACGACGTTGTAGCCAGCAGGCAGATCAACAGGTCGTGGGTTCGAACCCTGGCAGGGAGCCTCCCAACTCAGTAAGCTGACTGAGCGGCAAATCAACAGGTCGTGGGTTCAAACCCTGGCAGGGAGCCTCCCAACTCAGTTAATAAGCTGACTGAGCGGAAAATCAACAGGTCGTGGGTTCGAACCTTGGCAGAGAGCCTCCCAACGCAGTTAGTAAGTTGACTGAGCGGCAAATCAACAGGTCGTGGGTTCGAACCCTGGCAGGGAGCCTCCCAACTCAGTTAGTAAGCTGACTGAACTGCAGATCAACAGGTCGTGGGTTCGTACCCTGGCACCCGTATCTGGGGCACAATACAAGCCACCCATATCATTGTCCCGGGAGATTTGTTAGCCCACAATAGCCTTCTGGGGCACCCAAGCGACCTAAAACACCAATATTTCACTTTATTTTCTCAGGCACTTCACCCCCACGAGGCTAATGCAAACCTTCTCAAGTCGCCCAATCCAGGATATGATCCATGATCTGGATCGCCCCAGCGGCGCGCCAGACAGAAATACTCACGCGACTCCGAAGCCGATGCCTCCCCAGGCTCGCTGGGCCCCGTAGTCGTCCAGGGCCGCCTTGCCCAGGGTCTGCAGCGTCCCGGCGTCGGCGAAGGCCGTGGTGGGCGCCTGGACCACCTCCCCGCCCACGATGATCACCAGGGCCAGAATGAACACCGTCTGCAGGGGCCCCGGCAGGAACACCCAGCCGATGTCCTCCTTCAGCGCATCCTGGCGAGACTCCCACGACGCGTTGTGCTTACCGGACGCGACAGTCGTCGAATCCAACGTCGCGGTGACGTCATCACCGCCGGAAGCGCGCTTGCCGCTATCCGGATGATGGCCGCCTCTCTGATTCTGAAAGTCCGCCGGGCACTCGTGGCTACGCGCCGGCTCCGGGATGAAGAACAACCCCACGTAGAAGGCCAGCCACGCGATTATGGACACCAGAAAGAGGCACTTCCGGATCCCGAACTTGTCGCCGAGGTTGCCCAGGACCGGCGCGCTGATGAATCCGATCACCGGACGCAATCCGGATACGAGTCCTATCTGCTCCGGACTGAGTCCCCGCTGCTTGAGGAACACGGAGACGTACGGCAGGACGGACCCCAGGCCACCGAGGAAGGCGAAGAAAAACACTTTATAGCCTAACATCTTTCTGTTGATACTGCAAGCCGCTGTACATCTATTCCGCCAGTTGGCGCCACTACCGCTACTAGACCCCTGCGCACTCTCCAGGTTTGAACCCTCCGCCTCCTCGCGGCTTCCTTGGGCCCCATCCCCCCGGGTGCCATCGCTGCTTTGATATCCGTCGCCGCCTCCGCTGGGATCCGAGTATCCAGACATGTCCTTGTCTAACCCCTGATCCGTGTGGGGGCCGGGTTGCACCACCCCGCTTCCCCCTCCACCATCGCTGCCGCCAGCCCCGCCTGACCCTGCACCTGGACTACTGGTATCCATGGCGACTCGGTGCAGAAATTCAGCGATGTTTATCCCGCGAGGTTTTCTGCTGTTGGTGTTGTTGTTAACCTATCCATCCGTGGAGGTCTGTCGTCGCGTTGGTGTCCTTACCGCAATGATGCATCGGCGGGAAAGTGCTGCGCTAACGATACCAGTCTTGTTGGCTGACTAGTGGAGGGGCTGGGAGCGGGGCCGGGAGACACACGGATGAGTTGAGTAGGCGTGACTTTTTGCCAGTATTGACATTCGATTTGCACAGATGTACGTCCTCGCAGCGGCGGCTCCTATCGGCAATGGGCGTGTGGGTGTGTGTGTGGGTCCTGGCCCCAAGTCGGTGTGTGTGTGTGGGGGTGCCCAGGCCCCAAGTGTGTCTGGGTGGGGGTTCTGTCGGTGGCTGTGGCTGTGTGTCGGTCCTTGTTTCATTACATGGGTATCCCAGTGGTCATGTGGTGTGTGAGGCCAGGCAACAACTCCCAATATCGCTGTGTGACTGGCTGTCCGACCGGCTGACTGGCTGTGAGTCATGGGCCGCTAGCACTGCGAAAAAAACGGAATGTCACGCCTGGTAATGGGTGGCAGTGGGTGAGGGCGGGTGGGGGGGGCGTGGCGTGGGCCGGGGGGGGGGGTGATGGGAAGGGGGGGATGGAGGGATGGTACGGGGCCAATGGTGCAGTCGTAGTGACAGCTGGGGTGAGGAGGGTGAGGAGTGGGGGGGGGCGTAGAAGGGGGTAAGAAGCCGCGAGTGCAGTCGTGGTGATGACGGAAGGAGCGGGGGGGGGGCGAGGCGGGGGTTTAATCCTAGTGATGGCTGGGATGGGAGGGGAGGGCGAGGACAGTGATCACGCTAGGGCAGTCGTGGTCACGAAGTATATGTATATGTATCTATATACATATATATAAACTCCATTAACAATAGGACTTATGTGTACGTATGTCGCAACCAGCCGGGCGGTGGCAGCTCGCTGAACTTATGTCAATGCCGTCATGGTCACGATCTGAGGGGCACGTCGTGTCCCGCCCGGTCATTGTGGGCCGTTGTTCCCAGACTGCCCCGGCTGTTCACATACATACACTGGGGGAGGGGGGGGGGTTCTACACTGGGGGGGGGGGGGTCCTCTACACTGTGCAAGGCGTCGTGGACGCAAACATGCAAAACAGAGACAACAGTGAAAACAAACGTCTTGCGCAATAGAAGCGAACGGGCTTTTCGTATAGCTTACGTATTGCTCGCCATGCGTGTGTATTTACCACAGACATACGTAGGCCATCACCGTAGGCCATCACGTGGAAGAGGGACGCCAGATGCGCGTCACATGCCTCACATTTATTATGTCCAACATATGAGGAGTTGATTGCATGAATGAATTTGTGCTTTACGCCATATTTATGCTCACGTGCTGTCTAAACAGGGATGAGAACTGTTCATATTATCAGTCTCCAGACTGATATACAGAACTCAAGGGCTGCTCCGTACGCTACCAACTGAGTTCGCTAAGCCGAGAGTCTACCCCGAGAGTCTACCCCGAGAGTCTACCCCGAGAGTCTACCCCCCGAGAGTCTACCCCGAGAGTCTACCCCGAGAGTCTACCCCGAGAGTCTACCCCGAGAGTCTACCCCGAGAGTCTACCCCGAGAGTCTACCCCGGGAGTCTACCCCGGGGGTCTACGTGTAAGTAAATGTCCGAGGAACACGACATTATCGGATATTCAAGTACTGCTATGACGTCATTCTATTGTCTAAACTACATTAATTTTCACGAATGTACTGTTTTAGGGAGTTGATTAGTTAGCGATTGACTCAAGGAGACCAAACAATGTTTCTGTTGAACAATTGTCCTTCTGTTACGAAATCGACAATGGCAGTCAATGCCAATCATGAGCAATTAGTGAGCTTGTCTGAAACACGTCACAACCACAATGGGTGATGAACTGGAAGCTTGACGCCCGATGGAAAGACCCTAGCCCAGAACCCTAGGCTGTGTGGGCTGAAACACAGCCTAGTAGCATTCCATAGTAAAATTCTGGTCTGGAACAACCCCATTTCAGGGTTGTTTGACTTTGACCAAGTGTAGCTGTGATTTTCCTTTGCTGTGGCAAAAGTTTTATAACAGAAACAAACCTTAATCCTTTTCTTATTACTTCCTGGCAAGTAATGACTAATCAGATAATAAACGTTTCTTGAAAGGCAAAAATAGTCCAGTCTGTCACCAGAAATTCATATGAAAACATGTGTTTTCACTGACCCAATGACTGGGTCCCTGAACAATGAACCAATTAGCATGGCTTATAATATCATGTGATGACCTTGCCCATGTGCAGTGATCAACTTCCTGTAAAAAAAATGATGGTCTGTTGTTGTCCATTTTTATGCCAGTAGGCAATTAGAGCTCTTGTTGAAGACTTTAACAACTTTGTAAGAGTTCATACATCATTAATTATATATAGAAAAGTACTTTTACATTGTTGAAACTAATCATGAAAGCTATACTTAAATAATTTTATTTGTCATATGAAGTTGATTTTTCACTATAGAATGCTACATGGCTATGATTCTTCAACCATAGCCATGGATGCATGGCTAGAAAGGCCCAGCAAAAAAAATTCTCATCACAACAAGAATAGATCACAAAATCCACTTTAAAAACTGAATTTGAGATATGTAATTCATATGCAAAATACATACCGACATTTCCTTATATCCTATACTGGCTATAGTCACACTAGAAATCATTTTTCTTTCTCGTGACTTCCACAAAACTCGTTTGCAAAGCGTATCCTATCCATCAACAACGCACTGGGTGTTACTTGTTTCAAACACCATGGCAACATCGCTGCGTATCACATCCTTTCAGTATCCAATAATTTGAACGATTGTATCATATTCCAGATTCAAATGACCATTATCGTCTGTATAATGACACATAATCCATGCGAAGTGGCCTACGCGCCTTGATGCGAAACACGACTTCATTCTCATGACTCACTACATTACAGAAAAATTATGTCGTGAAGGAACAATAGAGTGACGTCATCAGTGGATTTTACACGAGGCACTTCATATATACAACAGTGAATACTGCTAACAGAGGGCTCGGACTGACCTTTGAGCCTGGGGCTTATAGATATAGGACTCAGCACCCCAGTGCCGTGCCTCTCTGAGGCCAGATAACACACCACTCACATTAAGTCGTTATTACTTGTCATTGGTATTCCTACATATAGCCCTCTGCACCCCGAAACACATCCGGGACTCCCGACTATCTATCCGCGTCTGCCGTCAGCCGGCCAGGTCCGGTGTCGCAGGATAACCTGTCTGGCCTCATACAGTGTCCGGCTGACGTGTACGCATGCGCAGCGATGGGGTTGCTATGTAAATATCGCATGTATGTTAGGTTTAGGTTAGGAATAGGTTAGGGCCAGGGTTCTGGTTAGGGTTAGTGGCATGAAAGAAGCGTGGCCGGACAGGTTATAACGTGCGGACAGGTTATCCCGGCCGGACAGGTTATCCCGGCCGGACAGGTTATAACGTCCGGACAGATTATCCCGGCCGGACAGGTTATTCCGGCCGGACAGGTTATCACGGAGACAGGTTATCCCGGCCGGACAGGTTATCCCGGCCGGACAGGTTATCCCGGCCGGACAGGTTATAACGTCAGGACAGGTTATCACGGCCGGACAGGTTATCCCGGCCGGACAGGTTATAACGTCCGGACAGGTTATCCCGGCCGGACAGGTTATCCCGGCCGGACAGGTTATCCCGGCCGGACAGGTTATAACGTCCGGACAGATTATCACGGCCGGACAGGTTATCCCGGCCGGACAGGTTATCCCGGCCGGACAGGTTATCCCGGCCGGACAGGTTATAACGTCAGGACAGGTTATCCCGGCCGGACAGGTTATCCCGGCCGGACAGGTTATAACGTCAGGACAGGTTATCCCGGCCGGACAGGTTATCCCGGCCGGACAGGTTATAACGTCCGGACAGGTTATCCCGGCCGGACAGGTTATCCCGGCCGGACAGGTTATCCCGGCCGGACAGGTTATCCCGGCCGGACAGGTTATCCCGGCCGGACAGGTTATCCCGGCCGGACAGGTTATCCCGGCCGGACAGGTTATCACGGCCGGACAGGTTATCCCGGCCGGACAGGTTATCCCGGCCGGACAGGTTATCCCGGCCGGACAGGTTATCCCGGCCGGACAGGTTATCCCGGCCGGACAGGTTATCCCGGCCGGACAGGTTATCCCGGCCGGACAGGTTATCCCGGCCGGACAGGTTATCCCGGCCGGACAGGTTATCACGGCCGGACAGGTTATTCCGGCCGGACAGGTTATCCCGGCCGGACAGGTTATCCCGGCCGGACAGGTTATCCCGGCCGGACAGGTTATCACGGCCGGACAGGTTATCACGGCCGGACGGGTTATCACGGCCGGACAGGTTATTCCGGCCGGACAGGTTATCCCGGCCGGACAGGTTATCCCGGCCGGACAGGTTATAACGTCCGGACAGATTATCACGGCCGGACAGGTTATCCCGGCCGGACAGGTTATCCCGGCCGGACAGGTTATCCCGGCCGGACAGGTTATCACGGCCGGACAGGTTATCCCGGCCGGACAGGTTATCCCGGCCGGACAGATTATCCCGGCCGGACAGGTTATAACGTCAGGACAGGTTATCCCGGCCGGACAGGTTATCACGGCCGGACAGGTTATCACGGCCGGACAGGTTATCACGGCCGGACAGGTTATCACGGCCGGACAGGTTATTCCGGCCGGACAGGTTATCCCGGCCGGACAGGTTATCCCGGCCGGACAGGTTATCCCGGCCGGACAGGTTATCACGGCCGGACAGGTTATCACGGCCGGACAGGTTATTCCGGCCGGACAGGTTATCACGGCCGGACAGGTTATTCCGGCCGGACAGGTTATCCCGGCCGGACAGGTTATCCCGGCCGGACAGGTTATCACGGCCGGACAGGTTATTCCGGCCGGACAGGTTATCCCGGCCGGACAGGTTATCCCGGCCGGACAGGTTATCCCGGCCGGACAGGTTATCCCGGCCGGACAGGTTATCACGGCCGGACAGGTTATCACGGCCGGACAGGTTATTCCGGCCGGACAGGTTATCCCGGCCGGACAGGTTATTCCGGCCGGACAGGTTATCCCGGCCGGACAGGTTATCCCGGCCGGACAGGTTATAACGTCCGGACAGATTATCCTGGCCGGACAGGTTATCCCGGCCGGACAGGTTATCCCGGCCGGACAGGTTATCCCGGCCGGACAGGTTATCACGGCCGGACAGGTTATCCCGGCCGGACAGGTTATCCCGGCCGGACAGATTATCCCGGCCGGACAGGTTATAACGTCAGGACAGGTTATCCCGGCCGGACAGGTTATCACGGCCGGACAGGTTATCACGGCCGGACAGGTTATCACGGCCGGACAGGTTATCACGGCCGGACAGGTTATTCCGGCCGGACAGGTTATCCCGGCCGGACAGGTTATCCCGGCCGGACAGGTTATAACGTCCGGACAGATTATCACGGCCGGACAGGTTATCCCGGCCGGACAGGTTATCCCGGCCGGACAGGTTATCCCGGCCGGACAGGTTATCACGGCCGGACAGGTTATCCCGGCCGGACAGGTTATCCCGGCCGGACAGATTATCCCGGCCGGACAGGTTATAACGTCAGGACAGGTTATCTCGGCCGGAGAGGTTATCCCGGCCGGACAGGTTATAACGTCCGGACAGATTATCACGGCCGGACAGGTTATCCCGGCCGGACAGGTTATCCCGGCCGGACAGGTTATCCCGGCCGGACAGATTATCCCGGCCGGACAGGTTATCCCGGCCGGACAGGTTATCACGGCCGGACAGGTTATCCCGGCCGGACAGGTTATCCTGGCCGGACAGGTTATAACGTCAGGACAGGTTATCCCGGCCGGACAGGTTATCCCGGCCGGACAGGTTATCCCGCCCGGACAGGTTATCCTGGCCGGACAGGTTATCCTGCCCGGACAGGTTATAACGTCCGGACAGGTTATCACGGCCGGACAGGTTATCCCGGCCGGACAGGTTATCATGGCCGGACAGGTTATAACGTCAGGACAGGTTATCACGGCCGGACAGGTTATCCCGGCCGGACAGGTTATCCCGGCCGGACAGGTTATCCTGGCCGGACAGGTTATAACGTCCGGACAGGTTATCACGGCCGGACAGGTTATCACGGCCGGACAGGTTATTCCGGCCGGACAGGTTATCCCGGCCGGACAGGTTATCATGGCCGGACAGGTTATCACGGCCGGACAGGTTATTCCGGCCGGACAGGTTATCCCGGCCGGACAGGTTATCCCGGCCGGACAGGTTATCACGGCCGGACAGGTTATTCCGGCCGGACAGGTTATCCCGGCCGGACAGGTTATCCCGGCCGGACAGGTTATAACGTCCGGACAGGTTATCCCGGCCGGACAGGTTATCCCGGCCGGACAGGTTATCCCGGCCGGACAGGTTATCCTGGCCGGACAGGTTATAACGTCCGGACAGGTTATCCCAGCCGGACAGGTTATCCCGGCCGGACAGGTTATCCCGGCCGGACAGGTTATCCCGGCCGGACAGGTTATCCCGGCCGGACAGGTTATCACGGCCGGACAGGTTATCACGGCCGAACAGGTTATCCCGGCCGGACAGGTTATCCCGGCCGGACAGGTTATCCCGGCCGGACAGGTTATAACGTCAGGACAGGTTATCCCGGCCGGACAGGTTATCCCGGCCGGACAGGTTATAACGTCCGGACAGATTATCACGGCCGGACAGGTTATCCCGGCCGGACAGGTTATCCCGGCCGGACAGATTATCCCGGCCGGACAGGTTATCCCGGCCGGACAGGTTATCCCGGCCGGACAGGTTATCACGGCCGGACAGGTTATCCCGGCCGGACAGGTTATAACGTCCGGACAGATTATCCCGGCCGGACAGGTTATCCCGGCCGGACAGGTTATCCCGGCCGGACAGGTTATCACGGCCGGACAGGTTATCCCGGCCGGACAGGTTATCCCGGCCGGACAGGTTATAACGTCCGGACAGATTATCACGGCCGGACAGGTTATCCCGGCCGGACAGGTTATCCCGGCCGGACAGGTTATCCCGGCCGGACAGGTTATCCCGGCCGGACAGGTTATCCCGGCCGGACAGGTTATCCCGGCCGGACAGATTATCCCGGCCGGACAGATTATCCCGGCCGGACAGGTTATCCCGGCCGGACAGGTTATCCCGGCCGGACAGGTTATCCCGGCCGGACAGATTATCACGGCCGGACAGGTTATCCCGGCCGGACAGGTTATCCCGGCCGGACAGGTTATCCCGGCCGGACAGGTTATCCCGGCCGGACAGGTTATCCCGGCCGGACAGATTATCCCGGCCGGACAGGTTATCCCGGCCGGACAGGTTATCCTGGCCGGACAGGTTATAACGTCAGGACAGGTTATCACGGCCGGACAGGTTATCCCGGCCGGACAGGTTATCCCGGCCGGACATGTTATCCTGGCCGGACAGGTTATAACGTCCGGACAGGTTATCACGGCCGGACAGGTTATCCCGGCCGGACAGGTTATTCCGGCCGGACAGGTTATCCCGGCCGGACAGGTTATCATGGCCGGACAGGTTATAACGTCAGGACAGGTTACCCCGGCCGGACAGGTTATAACGTCCGGACAGGTTATCACGGCCGGACAGGTTATCCCGGCCGGACAGGTTATCCTGGCCGGACAGGTTATAACGTCAGGACAGGTTATCCCGGCCGGACAGGTTATCCCGGCCGGACAGGTTATCCCAGCCGGACAGGTTATCCCGGCCGGACAGGTTATAACGTCCGGACAGGTTATCACGGCCGGACAGGTTATCCCGGCCGGACAGGTTATCCCGGCCGGACAGGTTATCCCGGCCGGACAGGTTATCACGGCCGGACAGGTTATCCCGGCCGGACAGATTATCGCGGCCGGACAGGTTATCGCGGCCGGACAGGTTACCCCGGCCGGACAGATTATCCCGGCCGGACAGGTTACCCCGGCCGGACAGATTATCCCGGCCGGACAGGTTACCCCGGCCGGACAGATTATCCCGGCCGGACAGGTTACCCCGGCCGGACAGGTTATAACGTCCGGACAGGTTATCACGGCCGGACAGGTTGTCCCGGCCGGACAGGTTATCCTGGCCGGACAGGTTATAACGTCAGGACAGGTTATCACGGCCGGACAGGTTATCCCGGCCGGACAGGTTATCCCGGCCGGACATGTTATCCTGGCCGGACAGGTTATAACGTCCGGACAGGTTATCACGGCCGGACAGGTTATCCCGGCCGGACAGGTTATTCCGGCCGGACAGGTTATCCCGGCCGGACAGGTTATCATGGCCGGACAGGTTATAACGTCAGGACAGGTTATCACGGCCGGACAGGTTATCCCGGCCGGACAGGTTATCCCGGCCGGACAGGTTATCCTGGCCGGACACGTTATAACGTCCGGACAGGTTATCACGGCCGGACAGGTTATCCCGGCCGGACAGGTTATTCCGGCCGGACAGGTTATCCCGGCCGGACAGGTTATCATGGCCGGACAGGTTATCACGGCCGGACAGATTATCCCGGCCGGACAGGTTATCCCGGCCGGACAGGTTATCACGGCCAGGACAGGTTATCACGGCCGGGCAGGTTATTACAGCCGGGCAGGTTATCACGGCCGGACAGGTTATCACGGCCGGACAGGTTATAACGTCCGGACAGGTTATCCCGGCCGGACAGGTTATCACGGCCGGACAGGTTATCCCGGCCGGACAGGTTATCCTGGCCGGACAGGTTATAACGTCAGGACAGGTTATCCCGGCCGGACAGGTTATCACGGCCGGACAGGTTATCCCGGCCGGACAGGTTATCCCGGCCGGAGAGGTTATCACGGCCAGGACAGGTTATCACGGCCGGGCAGGTTATTACAGCCGGGCAGGTTATCACGGCCGGACAGGTTATCACGGCCGGACAGGTTATAACGTCCGGACAGGTTATCGCGGCCGGACAGGTTATCCCGGCCGGACAGGTTATCCCGGCCGGACAGGTTATCCCGGCCGGACAGGTTATCCCGGCCGGACAGGTTATCCTGGCCGGACAGGTTATCCCGGCCGGACAGGTTATCCCGGCCGGACAGGTTATCATGGCCGGACAGGTTATAACGTCCGGACAGGTTATCCCGGCCGGACAGGTTATCCCGGCCGGACAGGTTATCCCGGCCGGACAGGTTATAACGTCCGGACAGGTTATCCCGGCCGGACAGGTTATCCCGGCCGGACAGGTTATAACGTCCGGACAGGTTATCCCGGCCGGACAGGTTATCACGGAGACAGGTTATCATGGCCGGACAGGTTATCATGGCCGGACAGGTTATCACGGCCGGACAGATTATCCCGGCCGGACAGGTTATCCCGGCCGGACAGGTTATCCCGGCCGGACAGGTTATAACGTCCGGACAGGTTATCCCGGCCGGACAGGTTATCCCGGCCGGACAGGTTATTCCGGCCGGACAGGTTATCCCGGCCGGACAGGTTATCACGGCCGGACAGGTTATCCCGTCCGGACAGGTTATTCCGGCCGGACAGGTTATAACGTCCGGACAGGTTATCCCGGCCGGACAGGTTATCACGGCCGGAAAGGTTATCGCGGCCGGACAGGTTATCCCGACCGGACAGGTTATCCCGGCCGGACAGGTTATCACGGCCGGACAGGTTATCCCGGCCGGACAGGTTATAACGTCCGGACAGGTTATCCCGGCCGGACAGGTTATCCCGGCCGGACAGGTTATCACGGCCGGACAGGTTATTATGTTACACCGGGCCTCCCGACCATCTATCCTCGTCTCCCGCCGTCAGCCGGTCTGATCCGGATCTCTCCCTTTGTCTCGCCAGAGACGCGCCCAAGGGGGGCGCGGGAAGGCTCTATTCCGAATGGCGTACAATAATAGGCGGAAAACCTGCGGACATCCAATAAAAACAGAGCACAGGGCGCAACAGAGTTTCTGTAGCGAAGACGGTGGCGTATAGACACATATAATCGATGTGATCTGACAGACTTACTCGATTGATCGCCGTAAACTAACATCGAACAGATTTAGTATCCATTTAACCGAGTTATGTTCACTTCTGTCGAGAGCTGTTATTGAAATAACCTGTCGGTCGTTGGTATGGCGAAAATCTCGCTTGCGCCCCGAAATCTCGCGCCCGAGGGAAACTACATCTCTTTGAACAACAATAGAAACTAGCAACATTAAAAACGAGTGATAATAATCTGTTATTTGTGAGATCTATTGATATGAGACATTTCGCTTAGCTAGTCTAGACAGCAATAGACCGATCCAGACTATCAATCAGTCACTGACGTCACTGGTGCTTTTATTCTATCGTGTGGTGAAAAGGGTCTTTCACGTGCGTTATGTCGGACAAACAAGTCGGACAAGCGAAGCGGCATATCACTTTGTTGCCAATGTCTGACAGATGAGTACTTGTCACTTTTACCTACCATAAGCTATGATTGTCAATTTTATACTCACGATTAAGAAAAAAAGACACGGCTGGCTTACGAAGAAAACTTGCGACCGGAGCTCTTTCCTCTCTGGGGTGGGGGGGGGGGGTAGAAAATGACGGATGCCTATGCATGATTATCCCCTTGCTTGCGGGGGGCTTTAATCCTCACCCCTTAGATCCGCCACTCTATACTTGATACGCATGGATGATTCTGTCGCCGAAATATGTTTCTGTTTCATGCGGTTTCTACGGCATTCGGTGCGGCAGTGAAAATCCAGATTACCACTCGTTGCGCATTATTTAGTCACAATAATAAATGCTTGGCCCCGAACCACCCAAATGGTGTGGTGGTTGGCGCGTTCGGCTGTGTCAAGTGATTTCTGCCAGGCCAAGGTCGTAGGTAGAGGGGTTCACGCCCCTAGTGTATCAGTCTATAAGCACTCGTGCGGTTAAAGGGTAAACGGTCCCTAAATTGACGATAAATAAGCACAGACGCGAGAAGCAGCCGTACTACTCATAATTCAACATTCACGGTTTGTCTGTCCCCGTCCGCCGAGTGGAGACTACGGACGAGTACTACGGACAAATTCTCGCGTCAAATTATGTGCGATTAAATCTGAACAAAACTCGTCATCGCCGTTTAACCGGCTACCCCACTCGACATACATTGAGCACCCGTGATGGCGGGATCCCGAATGCGCTCTCTTGCTTGATAAACTCAGTTTCCTGCCACATTTTGTTGGCGCAATAAACCGTTAAAATCACATTTCGTTCGTTCAAGTTCGTTCTCTTTTTTATTCACGGGGACAAAAAAAACACGAATTAAATAGCCGGGTAGCCCTAACGTTGAGAGAACGACATAGAACCATTGCGTCCTCCCCACTCACCCCACCCCACTCCACGCGAGCTGCAAGTACATATGTACGGTCCTGTCTGCTTGAGCCTTCGCCTTTCAGAGATAGCATGAAGCCGTATCGTGACGGTATCAGGACTTCCCTCAGCGGAGCATCGGGGAATTTCTTTCACGCATTTTTTTTGTTTTTTTTTGTAAAGTGAAGCAGGTTATGAACCGCTGTTATATAAGGGTACAGTAAATACCACAATATCGCGGACTTTTTGACCTTATTACTTACCATAAATTCTTGGAACCGCTGGAATCACAACATCGTTTCCGATATAAAAGTCCGATTTGACACTTATGCGACGAATTCATAAATATCCGTGCATTTCTTACGCTGTATATAAGCATTTAAGACGCCGCTGCACGTAGATTGTTCCGCAACGGGGTCGCCAGCTCCAAAGGAGTGCGTAGAGAATGACTGTGAGTCTGGTCATTCGCCTGCCATGTTATGTCGACTGAAGCGATTAATGCCGGATATATTAGGCGTGAGTAATACGTGAGCTATAATCATGCGAAATACGTGACCTGCATGCTAATTGACGATAACAGAACGACACTTTATGCAAGGAATCAGTAACTGAAACCCGGATGATAATATTACCGTGTGATGTATTGAGCGTCTCTAAGATAAAAGTATAACATATTGCCATAACAAGCAAGCTGTACATATTGTCTTGTAATCCCGCACACCGGCTTGCTAAGAAAAAACACAATTTAGGTGTCATTAGGCCTACATTCTTTTCTCCTCCAGTACACCATCTGTAATCAATAGAAAAATGGACAGGGGATTGTGTGCGGCGGGTGGGGGGGGGGGGCATACATGTACAGTAGTCGTGTCCTTGTACTGCAACAAATCCTTCCGGTTGATGGTCCACCTGGTGGTGGTGGTCGTAAACAACGCCTGGGAACCCCCCGGAATCGATAGGATCCACCTGGCCACATACACACGTGGCACAGAGGGTCCCCTCGACGGCTGAGACGGGGTCGTATGTGTGTTATTAGGCCTCCATCAAGTGGATGTGACCCTGTGTATATGTGTTATTAGGCCTCCATCAAGTGGATGTTACCCTGTGTATGTGTGTTATTAGGTCTCCATCAAGTGGATGTGACCCTGTGTATATGTGTTATTAGGCCTCCATCAAGTGGATGTGACCCTGTGTATGTGTGTTATTAGGTCTCCATCAAGTGGATGTGACCCTGTGTATATGTGTTATTAGGCCTCCATCAAGTGGATGTGACCCTGTATATGTGTGTTATTAGGTCTCCATCAAGTGGATGTGACCCTGTGTATGTGTGTTATTAGGTCTCCATCAAGTGGATGTGACCCTGTGTATGTGTGTTATTAGGCCTCCATCAAGTGGATGTGACCCTGTGTATGTGTGTTATTAGGCCTCCATCAAGTGGATGTGACCCTGTGTATGTGTGTTATTAGGTCTCCATCAAGTGGATGTGACCCTGTGTATGTGTGTTATTAGGTCTCCATCAAGTGGATGTGACCCTGTGTATATGTGTTATTAGGCCTCCATCAAGTGGATGTGACCCTGTGTATGTGTGTTATTAGGCCTCCATCAAGTGGATGTTACCCTGTGTATGTGTGTTATTAGGCCTCCATCAAGTGGATGTGACCCTGTGTATGTGTGTTATTAGGCCTCCATCAAGTGGATGTGACCCTGTGTATGTGTGTTATTAGGTCTCCATCAAGTGGATGTGACCCTGTGTATGTGTGTTATTAGGTCTCCATCAAGTGGATGTGACCCTGTGTATATGTGTTATTAGGCCTCCATCAAGTGGATGTGACCCTGTGTATATGTGTTATTAGGCCTCCATCAAGTGGATGTGACCCTGTGTATGTGTGTTATTAGGTCTCCATCAAGTGGATGTGACCCTGTGTATGTGTGTTATTAGGCCTCCATCAAGTGGATGTGACCCTGTGTATGTGTGTTATTAGGTCTCCATCAAGTGGATGTGACCCTGTGTATGTGTGTTATTAGGTCTCCATCAAGTGGATGTGACCCTGTGTATATGTGTTATTAGGCCTCCATCAAGTGGATGTGACCCTGTGTATGTGTGTTATTAGGCCTCCATCAAGTGGATGTTACCCTGTGTATGTGTGTTATTAGGCCTCCATCAAGTGGATGTTACCCTGTGTATGTGTGTTATTAGGCCTCCATCAAGTGGATGTGACCCTGTGTATGTGTGTTATTAGGTCTCCATCAAGTGGATGTGACCCTGTGTATGTGTGTTATTAGGTCTCCATCAAGTGGATGTGACCCTGTGTATATGTGTTATTAGGCGTCCATCAAGTGGATGTGACCCTGTGTATATGTGTTATTAGGCCTCCATCAAGTGGATGTGACCCTGTGTATGTGTGTTATTAGGCCTCCATCAAGTGGATGTTACCCTGTGTATGTGTGTTATTAGGTCTCCATCAAGTGGATGTGACCCTGTGTATATGTGTTATTAGGCCTCCATCAAGTGGATGTGACCCTGTGTATGTGTGTTATTAGGTCTCCATCAAGTGGATGTGACCCTGTGTATGTGTGTTATTAGGTCTCCATCAAGTGGATGTGACCCTGTGTATATGTGTTATTAGGTCTCCATCAAGTGGATGTGACCCTGTGTATATGTGTTATTAGGCCTCCATCAAGTGGATGTGACCCTGTGTATGTGTGTTATTAGGTCTCCATCAAGTGGATGTGACCCTGTGTATGTGTGTTATTAGGTCTCCATCAAGTGGATGTGACCCTGTGTATATGTGTTATTAGGTCTCCATCAAGTGGATGTTACCCTGTGTATGTGTGTTATTAGGTCTCCATCAAGTGGATGTGACCCTGTGTATGTGTGTTATTAGGTCTCCATCAAGTGGATGTGACCCTGTGTATGTGTGTTATTAGGCCTCCATCAAGTGGATGTTACCCTGTGTATGTGTGTTATTAGGTCTCCATCAAGTGGATGTGACCCTGTGTATATGTGTTATTAGGCCTCCATCAAGTGGATGTGACCCTGTGTATGTGTGTTATTAGGTCTCCATCAAGTGGATGTGACCCTGTGTATGTGTGTTATTAGGTCTCCATCAAGTGGATGTGACCCTGTGTATATGTGTTATTAGGTCTCCATCAAGTGGATGTGACCCTGTGTATATGTGTTATTAGGCCTCCATCAAGTGGATGTGACCCTGTGTATGTGTGTTATTAGGCCTCCATCAAGTGGATGTTACCCTGTGTATGTGTGTTATTAGGTCTCCATCAAGTGGATGTGACCCTGTGTATATGTGTTATTAGGCCTCCATCAAGTGGATGTGACCCTGTGTATGTGTGTTATTAGGTCTCCATCAAGTGGATGTGACCCTGTGTATATGTGTTATTAGGCCTCCATCAAGTGGATGTGACCCTGTGTATGTGTGTTATTAGGCCTCCATCAAGTGGATGTGACCCTGTGTATGTGTGTTATTAGGCCTCCATCAAGTGGATGTGACCCTGTGTATGTGTGTTATTAGGCCTCCATCAAGTGGATGTGACCCTGTGTATGTGTGTTATTAGGCCTCCATCAAGTGGATGTGACCCTGTGTATGTGTGTTATTAGGCCTCCATCAAGTGGATGTGACCCTGTGTATGTGTGTTATTAGGCCTCCATCAAGTGGATGTGACCCTGTGTATGTGTGTTATTAGGCCTCCATCAAGTGGATGTGACCCTGTGTATGTGTGTTATTAGGCCTCCATCAAGTGGATGTGACCCTGTGTATGTGTGTTATTAGGTCTCCATCAAGTGGATGTGACCCTGTGTATATGTGTTATTAGGTCTCCATCAAGTGGATGTGACCCTGTGTATGTGTGTTATTAGGCCTCCATCAAGTGGATGTGACCCTGTGTATGTGTGTTATTAGGTCTCCATCAAGTGGATGTGACCCTGTGTATGTGTGTTATTAGGCCTCCATCAAGTGGATGTGACCCTGTGTATGTGTGTTATTAGGTCTCCATCAAGTGGATGTGACCCTGTGTATGTGTGTTATTAGGCCTCCATCAAGTGGATGTGACCCTGTGTATGTGTGTTATTAGGTCTCCATCAAGTGGATGTGACCCTGTGTATATGTGTTATTAGGCCTCCATCAAGTGGATGTGACCCTGTGTATGTGTGTTATTAGGTCTCCATCAAGTGGATGTGACCCTGTGTATGTGTGTTATTAGGCCTCCATCAAGTGGATGTGACCCTGTGTATGTGTGTTATTAGGCCTCCATCAAGTGGATGTGACCCTGTGTATGTGTGTTATTAGGTCTCCATCAAGTGGATGTGACCCTGTGTATATGTGTTATTAGGTCTCCATCAAGTGGATGTGACCCTGTGTATGTGTGTTATTAGGCCTCCATCAAGTGGATGTGACCCTGTGTATGTGTGTTATTAGGCCTCCATCAAGTGGATGTGACCCTGTGTATGTGTGTTATTAGGTCTCCATCAAGTGGATGTGACCCTGTGTATGTGTGTTATTAGGCCTCCATCAAGTGGATGTGACCCTGTGTATGTGTGTTATTAGGCCTCCATCAAGTGGATGTGACCCTGTGTATGAGTGTTATTAGGCCTCCATCAAGTGGATGTGACCCTTTGTATGTGTGTTATTAGGCCTCCATCAAGTGGATGTGACCCTGTGTATGTATGTTATTAGGCCTCCATCAAGTGGATGTGACCCTGTGTATGTGTGTTATTAGGCCTCCATCAAATGGATGTGACCCTGTGTATGTGTGTTATTAGGTCTCCATCAAGTGGATGTGACCCTGTGTATATGTGTTATTAGGCCTCCATCAAGTGGATGTGACCCTGTGTATGTGTGTTATTAGGCCTCCATCAAGTGGATGTGACCCTGTGTATATGTGTTATTAGGCCTCCATCAAGTGGATGTTACCCTGTGTATGTGTGTTATTAGGCCTCCATCAAGTGGATGTGACCCTGTGTATGTGTGTTATTAGGCCTCCATCAAGTGGATGTGACCCTGTGTATGTGTGTTATTAGGCCTCCATCAAGTCGATGTTACCCTGTGTATGTGTGTTATTAGGCCTCCATCAAGTGGATGTGACCCTGTGTATGTGATTAGGCCTTCAGAAAAGTCGATGTGACCTTGTGTATGTGATTAGGTCTTCAGGGAAGTCGATGTTACCCTGAGTATGTGATTAGGCCTTCAGAGAAGTCGATGTAACCTTGTGTATGTGATTAGGCCTCCGTCAAGTCGATGTGACCTTGTGTATGGGATTAGGCCTTCAGAGAAGTCGAGGTGACCTTGTGTATGTGATTAGGCCTTCACAGAAGTCGATGTTACCCTGCGTATGTGATTAGGCCTTCACAGAAGTCGATGTGAACTTGTGTATGTGATTAGGCCTTCAGAGAAGTCGATGTGACCTTGTGTATGTGATTAGGCCTTCACAGAAGTCGATGTTATCTTGTGTATGTGATTAGGCCTCCATCAAGTCGATGCAACCCTGCGTATGTGATTAGGCCTTCAGAGAATCGATGTGACCGTGTGTATGTGATTATGCCTTCAGAGAAGTCGATGTGACCTTGTGTATGTGATTAGGCCTTCAGAGAAGTCGATGTTACGCTGAGTATGTGATTAGGCCTTCAGAGAAGTCGATGTGACCTTGTGTATGTGATTAGGCCTTCACAGAAGTCGATGTTACCCTGCGTATGTGATTAGGCCTTCAGAGAAGTCGATGTGACCTTGTGTATGTGATTAGGCCTTCAGAGAAGTCGATGTGACCTTGTGTATGTGATTAGGCCTCCATCAAGTCGATGTGACCCTGCGTATGTGATTAGGCCTTCAGAGAAGTCGATGTGAACTTGTGTATGTGATTAGGCCTTCAGAGAAGTCGATGTGACCTTGTGTATGTGATTAGGCCTTCAGAGAAGTCGATGTGACCTTGTGTATGTGATTAGGCCTCCATCAAGTCGATGTGACCCTGCGTATGTGATTAGGCCTTCAGAGAAGTCGATGTGACCGTGTGTATGTGATTAGGCCTTCAGAGAAGTCGATGTTACCCTGCGTATGTGATTAGGCCTTCAGAGAAGTCGATGTGACCTTGTGTATATGATTAGGCCTTCAGAGAATTCGATGTGACCTTGTGTATGTCATTAGGCCTTCAGAGAAGTCGATGTGACCTTGTGTATGTCATTAGGCCTTCAGAAAAGTCGATGTGACCTTGTGTATGTCATTAGGCCTCCATCAAGTCGATGTTACACTGCGTATGTGATTAGGCCTTCAGAGAAGTCGATGTGACCTTGTGTATGTGATTAGACCGTCAGAGAAGTCGATGTGACCTTGTGTATGTGATTAGGCCTTCAGAGAAGTCGATGTGACCTTGTGTATGTGATCAGGCCTTCAGAGAAGTCGATGTGACATAGTGTATGTGATTAGGCCTTCAGAGAAGTCGATGTGACATTGTGTATGTGATTAGGCCCCCAATCAAGTCGATGTTACCCTGCGTATGTGATTAGACCGTCAGAGAAGTCGATGTGACCTTGTGTATGTGATTAGGCCTTCAGAGAATGCGATGTTACCTTGTGTATATCATTAGGCCTTCAGAGAAGTCGATGTGACCTTGTGTATGCGATTAGGCCTTCAGAGAAGTCGATGTGTATGTGATTAGGCCTCCATCAAGTCGATGTTACCCTGCGTATGTGATTAGGCCTCCATCAAGTCGATGTGACCTTGTGTATGTGATTAGGCCTTCAGAGAAATCGATGTGACCTTGTGTATGTGATCAGGCCTTCAGAGAAGTTTATATGACCTTGTGTATGTGATTAGGCCTTCAGAGAAGTCTATGTGACCTTGTGTATG
The DNA here is from genome assembly GCA_964019135.1 of Arenicola marina. Lineage (NCBI taxonomy): Eukaryota > Metazoa > Annelida > Polychaeta > Arenicolidae > Arenicola > Arenicola marina. Next base: position 33,793,308 of record OZ025248.1, read on the forward strand.
TGGTTAGGCCTTCAGAGAAGCCGATGTTACCTTGTGTATGTGATTAGGTTTTCAGAGAAGTCGATGTTACCTTGTGTATGTGATTAGCCATCAGAGAGGTCGATGTTACCTTGTGTATGTGATTAGGCCATCAGGGAAGTCGATGTTACCTTGTGTACATGATTAGGCCTTCAGAGAAGTTGATGTTACCTTGTGTATGTGATTAGGCCATTAGGGAAGTCGATGTTACCTTGTGTACATGATTAGGCCATCAGAGAAGTCTATGTTACCTCGTGTATGTGATTAGGCCTTCAGGGAAGTCGATGTTACCTTGTGTATGTGATTAGGCCTTCGGAGAAGTCGATGTAACCTTGTGTATGTGGTTAGGCCTTCAGAGAAGCCGATGTTACCTTGTGTATGTGATTGGGCCTTCACAGAAGTCGATGTTATCTTGTGTATGTGATTAGGCCTTCGGAGAATTGGATGTAACTTTGTGTATGTGATTAGGCCTTCAGAGAAGTCGATGTTACCTTGTGTATGTGATTAGGCAATCAGAGAAGCCGATGTTACCTTGTGTATGTGATTGGGCCTTCACAGAAGTCGATGTTATCTTGTGTATGTGATTAGGCCTTCGGAGAAGTCGATGTTAATTTGTGTATGTGATTTAGGCCTTCGGAGAATTCGATGTAACTTTGTGTATGTGATTAGGCCTTCAGAGAAGTCGATGTTACCTTGTGTATGTGATTAGGCAATCAGAGAAGTCGACGTTACCTTGTGTATTACATTAGGCCCCTTTTTGCGTACCCTATTGGTGTACACTTCCATTGTATACAATTTCCTTGTGTATATTATCACAGTGTGTAATTTTATTTGAATCACACCGTTTCACCGTCTACAACCTCCCTGTGTAAAGGTTCATTGTGTACGGCCGCATTGCGAAAACTGTGAACGATCGGTAATAACTTCAACGTCTTGCTTGTGAAATGCTATTTAATCTCTCGCCTCACAGGTGGCATTGATCGTCCCACACACACCGCCGGTCACCTGTCGGCGGTCTCGGGTCGGCGACATGCACACCAGTGGCGCCAGCTGGCGGAGGGGTCAATCGATTAGAGGGAACGTCGCTCTCCTGGTAACCGTTTTTCACTGGGCGAACAACAATCCGAGGGACGTTTCATTTCATTGATCAGGGGAGGTTTCTTACTTGGCCCAGATTTTTAAGCTTCATGTGCACAAAAAGTGGCATAAAATAAGCAGCATTTCTTCTATTTCGCTCACGGGTAGGGGTCGCACAAACCAGGCTGTAAAAGAGTGTTATCATGTAAGTGTTCATACAATACATTGTAAACTCGATTGTTACCAACAATCGAGACAGAACGCTTGGTCATTTGCCAAGGACAGAAAGCCTGGTCAGTTACCAATACCGTCTATGGCATTTGTTGTTATAGGTGTACATTCAATGTTCCCCAGCATCGCCAGATTTAACAAGATGCAAATCAGAAACCATGACTTAATATTGTTGATGCAATTAATAATTAGTTTTTGCGTGAAATCCTTGTGATGCCAATAGCTGGAAATAACAGGGTAGCTATGAACTTTAATGTTTTGTATCCGAAAGGGTATGTCAGGACCGAACCGATTCTAATGAAACAAAACAGATTAATTCAAAGGTAAAACAAATGTGTCCCGCTCAGATGGTTAAAGGTCATGAATCCCCCTTTGATATGTGGTCCAGCACGGCAGAGAAACTAGATCGGGAAACCAAACATATATTTGTAAGTTCAATCTCGTTTATTTGCAATGAAATTGGATACAAAAACACAGCCACCTCAGGCAAGTCTAGTCCACACAGAGCAAAAACCACAGCCAATCAATATCGAAGCACCAAAAGTAATTACAACTCTAGAGACATTGAATGAGGTGAAACCGCCATGATTTTAAAATGACATCGCCTAGGGGGCTTGGGAGTATGGTTCAGCGAGACCGGTGACAGGTATACCTGTGCACAGCCTAGTCCTCGACAGTCTACCTTGAGAGGAACAGCTGTGCACAGCGTAGTCATCAACAGTCTACCTTGACAGGTACAGCTGTGCGCAGCCTAGTCCTCGACAGTCTACCTTGACAGGAACAGCTGTGCACAGCGTAGTCATCAACAGTCTGCCTTGACAGGTACAGCTGTACACAGCGTAGTCATCAGCAGTCTACCTTGACAGGTACAACTGTGCACGGCGTAGTCATCAACAGTCTGGCTTGACAGGTACAGCTGTACACAGCGTAGTCATCAGCAGTCTACCTTGACAGGTACAGCTGTGCACGGCGTAGTCATCAACAGTCTGCCTTGAGAGGAACAGCTGTGCACAGCGTAGTCATCAACAGTCTGCCTTGACAGGTACAGCTGTGCACAGCGTAGTCGTCAGCAGTCTACCTTGACAGGTACAGCTGTGCGCAGCCTAGTCCTCGACAGTCTACCTTGACAGGTACAGCTGTACACAGCGTAGTCATCAGCAGTCTACCTTGACAGGTACAGCTGTGCACGGCGTAGCCATCAACAGTCTGGCTTGACAGGTACAGCTGTGCACGGCGTAGCCATCAACAGTCTGGCTTGACAGGTACAGCTGTACAGAGCGTAGTCATCGACAGTGTGCCTTGACAGGTACAGCTGTACACAGCGTAGTCATCGACAGTGTGCCTTGACAGGTACAGCTGTACACAGCGTAGTCATCGACAGTGTGCCTTGACAGATACAGCTGTACACAGCGTAGTCATCGACAGTCTGCCTTGACAGGTACAGCGTTGTCCTCTCAGAGATGATACTTCCACGATCCCCCACAAACCACCGCTGACCCTCCAACACCGACCTACATTCGATTAAGTCAGTAGACAGCCGTTTAATTTAACAAAAATTAAGTTTGTCCACAAACATTTAGGTCAATTATCCGCACTCTAAATCATACCACAACCAAATAATTTTATAATGGGTGCCGAATTCTTAACAACTCGTAGCTATCTCCCTTCTTCGGCTCACATTACCCCTTCTCCCTACCAAAATGTTCCAGAATGTTCCAGAACGTCCCAGAATATTCCATACGACACGCCAGCTGTATAATTAAAGTATTTTCAGGCGCTCGATGACTGATACAAATAATACACAAATAAATTACGTCATTAGTTCTGACCTTATTTTACGTTCATGACACTGACACACAGGGAGGACAGAAGTAACTTGCTGGTTGTAGATACATCAGTCAATGTAACTGGCTTTACTTTGGTCAATGTCTATGGCCTTTAATATAAAGATTCACCGGCGTTTCGATGAAAGCATGCATAGAAAAATTGAACAAATAGGGAACGTCCGTACTATAATATGTGGTGACTGGTACTTGACATCATGACATAGACAGCATCGGCTATAGTACAGAAAATAATTGGTTTAGTTTAAAGCAGCGTCCTGGATATGGGTGACAGTTTGTAATTGACAGGTAAGTGGCGAGTTACCAGCCTGACACTTATCATCGGATTTACATAGACATATCAGCCGCAACGTGTGGCGTATAACCTCATAAATACACCTCGATATTGATCTAACTGGGGAGGGGGATGAGGGGGAGGAGGGGGTAGAACGATACTCAAGATATCGCCAGGGGTTAACGGAGTCTGCGCAGAGAACTAAAACAAAAATCATGCCAACAAAAAATCTGAAAATCTATATCTGTATTTCCGCGTACATTATGCAATCTGAGGCTTAAAGACTGGATCACGTGTAGTCGGTGTACCTACCCACCAGTGTTGCACTGGCACCATACACTGACCTATTTATAACACTATAACTATGTATATGTACATACAATCTACATGGTATCCCACGCAATAGATGTGCCAGATGGTGGTGGTGGGGGGGGGAGGGGGCGGGGAGGGGGAGGGGGGCGGGGAGGGGGAGAGGGGGCTGGGGGTGACGGGGCGGGGGAAGAGGCGATTGGCACGCAATGGAGAAATGGCAAGAGACCACCTGCCCCCTACACCCAGATGGTTGTGATCAGTTAATGCACCGGACACCAGGCGTAGTAAATACACCAAATAGTGTATCTGGCGTAGTGAATACACCGGAGATATAATGTATCTGGTGCAGCGAATACACCGGAGATACAATGTATCTGGTGCAGAGAATACACCGGAGATACAATGTTTCTGGTGCAGCGAATACACCGGAGATACAATGAATCGGGTGCAGCGAATACACCGGAGATACAATGTATCTGGTGCAGCGAATACACTAGAGATACAATGAATCTGGTGCAGCGAATACACCGGAGATACAATGTATCTGGTGCAGCGAATACACCGGAGATTCCATGTATCTTGTGCAGCGAATACTCCGGACTTCCCATGTATCTGGCGAGGATTATAAACTGGACGTGCCGTATAACTGGCTTCGGGTTTACCACCGTAGGCATGGCGTAGTGTATATACTAATTACAGTAAGTCCACAAGAGAGTATATAATGAAACATACACTCCATTGAGGGGCCCAAAGGACAATATAATGAAGCATACACTCCATGTAGGGGGCCAAAGGACAATATTATGAAGCATACACTCTATTGACAAGTCTGCAAGACAATATAATGAAGCATACACTCCATTGAGGGGCCAAATGGACAATATAATGAAGCATACACTCTATTGACAGGCCCACAAGACAATATAATGAAGCATACGCTCTATTAACAGGCCCACAAGACAAATTTAATGAAGCATACACTCCATTTACAAGTCTGCAAGACAATATAATGAACATACACTCTATTGACGGGCCCACAAGGCAATATAATGAAGCATACACTCCATTGACAGGCCCACAAGACAATATAATGAAGCATACACTCCATTGACAGGTCTGCAAGGCAATATAATGAAGCATACACTCCATTGACAGGTCTGCAAGGCAATATAATGAAGCATACACTCCATTGACAGGCCAACAAGACAATATAGTGAAGCATACACTCCATTAACAGGCCCACAAGACAATATTATGAAGCATACACTCCATTGACAGGCCCACAGGACAATATAATGAAGCATACACTCCATTGACAGACCCACAGGACAATATAATGAAGCATACACTACATTGACAGGTCTGCAAGGAAATATAATGAAGCATACTCCATTAACAGGCCCACAAGACAATATAATGAAGCATACACTCCACTGAGAGGTCCAGAAGACAATATAATGAAGCATACACTCCACTGACAGGCCCACAAGACAATATAAAGAAGCATACACTCCATTGACAGGACCACAAGACAATATAATGACAAATCTTTAAGTTCACACGACAATTCACTATATATTCACGCCCAAGAGGTTTAGTCAGCCCACTTAATAAATCAACAGCTGAGAGCAGTATAGTCACCCACAATCAACAGGCGAACAGTCGCCCGGGACGAAATTAACAAACGATATTTTTTACAGTTGATAAAAGATATTATCGTTGCTCAAGTGAAACTTACAAACGCATCTAATGCAATGTTTAAACCGTAGTTTAGAAACTAACAAACGAATGTCTTTGAGATCTGAGACTCCTAGCCACACAATCGCCTTGGTGTAATGGACGAACGACTTGCATAGTTAATAAGGTTTAACCGGGGAGGAGTGACTGAGGAGCGACTGGTCCATCAGCTGCTCCTGTATGTCAAAGACGTGTCAACCATACAATGGAGGGGAGAAAATGTCCACTTCTGACGAGCCGATAGAAAACAGCATGCAAACGAGTCCTCGAAATATTCTGAAACTCTGTGATTGACACACAATGAGGTGTGTAAGTTTATCATTATCAGCATGTTCCTTAGCCAGTCGCACAGCACAATGCCACGTGTACCCAGACACGACAATGTACCGTTCGCAAGGGAAGACTACATTAGCTGTGTTGGTCCAACCGAAAGGAATACCAGAGTACACAAACAGAGGGGACCACAACGCCTAGATCCTGTGGACAGATGTGTATGACCACTACGTCCTCTACCCGGCTACAAAAGGTCAAGTCGACTGCTCCAAGGTCAGATATATCCGTCGGGAGAGACGTGCCACTTTATTTCATGTACCGTAGAATACAGAGCAAACTTACACCAACGTTTATTCGTTAACAACTTTTATAAACATAAATGAAACCGCACAACCCAGCAAACAACGAGTCGCTTTCCAGCGCTTGAACGTACATGAATATTCCATGTAGGTACATATATATATATATATAAAAAAACAGAAAAAAAGTCCTGATCATCATTTAAAAGTTTGCGCCGCCATTGACAGTGGCATACAAAAGCACCTGTGGCTGCGTGTTGACGGGACCATAACCTGGGTCACTCAGTGGCAGGCCGAGGGGGCGGGGGCATCATCGTGGTACGGATCGTCTGTTGGTTGAGTGGCTGCTACAGGGGTATAAGGGACGATTTGCGCTGGTATGAATCGTGAGGCCAGGCGTCCGTTGGCCTCAATGTGAAGGGATCTATATAAGAGGCGAGCCACGTGCCGGGGATGTTGTCTGCGAGCCACGTGCCGGGGGTGTTGTCTGCGAGCCACGTGCCAGGGGTATTGTTTGCGAGCCACGTGCCGGGGGTGTTGTCTGCGAGCCACGTGCCAGGGGTATTGTTTACGAGCCACGTGCCGGGGGTGTTGTCTGCGAGCCACGTGCCAGGGGTATTGTTTACGAGCCACGTGCCGGGGGTGTTGTCTGCGAGCCACGTGCCGGGCGTGTGGTCTGCGAGCCACGTGCCAGGGGTACGGGCTGCGCCCCGCTGTCGGTGGACGGGGCGCCAGTTTTGATACACAGCCTCGGTTTGTCGCTCAAGAGGATCCGAGAACAGCGATATTGTCAACTTAATTGAGATAGGCGACATAATGCTGAGAAATCTACGGTTGTTGCTGCAAGAAATTAGTGCTGGCCTTCGGGCTCTGCTTACACGAGACATCTACAAGTCTACGCCAAAATACGTTCATGTGAGAGACGATTCGCCAACCAGTAAGACGACAGGGACTAAGAGAGGGGCCACATGTATCAATAACGCGGGGGGGGGGGGATCATGCTTTCAAGATCATAGGTTTGACGTCATCTTCGAGAACCCTCGGTCCGACGTTTGAAGTAATCATCAAGGTGCCTTCCACGTCGGGGTATGACGTCATCATCAAGGTGCCTTCCAGGTCGGGGTATGACGTAATCATCAAGGTGCCTTCCAGGTCGGGTATGACGTCATTATCAAGGGGTCTTACAGGTCGGGGTATGGCGTCATTATCAAGGTCGGAGTTTGACATCGTCATCGAGCATTTCCGGTTGGATATCAGGTGTCATCACTGGAGAGAGCCTGCGACGTCATTCGGCATCATTTCCGGTTCGAGGTCTGACGTCATCATCGGACGGTCCGAGGCGTGGTAGAAGGCGTTAGTTCCGGTCCGAGGTCCACCTTCATCATTAGACGGTATGCGGGGTGTCAGTAGAGGTCACTTCCGGTCCGAGGTCTGACGTCATCATTATACGGTCTGCGGGGTGTCAGTTGGCGTCACTTCGGGGTGTTCGTTGGTCACCTTGAACCACTTGGTCTCCTTGAAGAGGAACCACAGGTTGCCGCCCCAGACACACATGTTGAGGAAGCCGAAGATCTGAGAACGGGAGTGGCAACAGAAAAAAAACGTGAGGCTATGTGACAATACGATACGCCATAACTACATGTACAACATTCTTAATGACACCCTTTCAGAAAGCAGAATATCTGACAACAGGAGAAAACTAACGAACACAAAGGATACGCTAGACTAGACGCAACGTGACAAACTGTCACTGTTAGGAAACAATAAAATTACGTGTAACGTTACAACGCTCCTAAAGACTTACAGTTTAGAAAAACTATAGCGTTCCTGGTTAAAGTCAAATTCATAAATGGTCGTACACTTGGTCTTCGTTCAAATTTGAATGAGCGCTCAAAAATTTACAGACAGGCTGCAGGACCCAGATACCCAAGTACATTAAATCATACTTTCTTTCTCTGGCAAACTGTTTTCCTAGAATATCCAAAAAAATCTTGCACACGATGACGCTCTGTTGACTACCAATGTCGACCTCAAAATAAGCTAAAATAAGGAGCACGTGCCTGTTATGACGTCTACGGTCTCCATTGTCTCAATTGCATCCCATGGCAACCGTTGCTAGACAACGCTTCACGCACGTTCCTGCTTTCAGTTTGCTTAATGGCTGATATTTGTAGTCAATGGAGCTTCATCGTTTGCAAGATTACTTTGGATATTACAGGAAGATCCGCTCTTCTGATCTGATCTGATCTGATCTGAGGGAAGGGCGGGGTTAACTTTCTTCCTCGCCCGTACTCACCAGGGAGACGTTGAGGCTGGCGAAGTTGCCGTAGCTGTTGGGGTAGCAGATGGGCTTGCCGTCCAGCAGGCAGTCCTCGGGGAAGTGGACGCGGATCATCTCGCTGGGGTCCATGTAGTACTTGACGTTAGTCACCCCCGTGGACCAGGCGGCCGAGGCGATGAGCCACAGCACCGCCAGCACGCATGACGTCACAAAGTCCTGCACACAAAAATAGAGCTTTAGGTTACACACTAACAAGCAGGGTACCAGGCCGTAGACCAGGCGGCCGAGGCGATCAGCCACAGCACCGCCAGCACGCATGACGTCACGAAGTCCTGCGCATAGAAATACAGCTTTAGGTTACACACCACCAAGCAGAGTACCAGGCCATCGACCAGGCGGCCGAGGCGATCAGCCACAGCACCGCCAGCACGCATGACGTCACGAAGTCCTGCGCGCGTACATAAATAGAGCGTTAGGTTACACACCAACAAGCAGGGTACCAGGCCGTAGACCAGGCGGCCGAGGCGATCAGCCACAGCACCGCCAGCACGCATGACGTCACGAAGTCCTGCATGACGCATGACGTCACGAAGTCCTGCGCGCGTACATAAATAGAGCGTTAGGTTACACACCAACAAGCGCGGTGATATTTAAATATGTGGGCGAATAGCCAGAGCACCGCCAGCACGCATGACGCCACGAAGTCCTGCGCACAGAAATAGAGCTTTAGGTTACACACAACAAGCAGGATAGAAATGAAATATACATGTATTTGTAAACAACAGTGCGGAAACACGGTACACTCTCAGTTTTATGTTTATTGGACGTGGATTGATCTATGAAGTATGTTCAGCGTAGCTGTGACGCATTTAAACCTTCGCGAAGAAGCTGTAAATGCGGGATACGAGCATGAACAACGACGGAAGGACGCACTACAGTCAATGTCTGAAGTTACAGGCAACGTGGGCATCATACGCGTCATCACGGCATACCATTGACCTTCATGCGACCGCTATGATAGACAAGGACCAACACTTCAGGTGCACGTGGACATTATGACATGACCAGGTCTACTAAAATACTCACTGACGCAATATGACATGCAGAGAGATTGGATTGAAGCGTTGAGATTCTGCGCTTACGGCGATGGGGATCTGGTCATATCGTACTTACAGCGATGGGGATCTGGTCATGTCGTACTTACAGCGATGGGGATCTGGTCATGTCGTACTTACCGCGACGGGGATCTGGTCATATCGTACTTACAGCGATGGGGATCTGGTCATGTCGTACTTACAGCGATGGGGATCTGGTCATGTCGTACTTACGGCGACGGGGATCTGGTCATGTCGTACTTACAGCGATGGGGATCTGGTCATGTCGTACTTACAGCGACGGGGATCTGGTCATGTCGTACTTACAGCGACGGGGATCTGGTCATGTCGTACTTACACAGATGGGGATCTCGTCATGTCGTACTTAGGGCGACGGGGATCCGGTCATGTCGTACTTACAGTGATGGAGATCTGGTCATGTCGTACTTACAGCGACGGGGATCTGGTCATGTCGTACTTACAGCGACGGGGATCTGGTCATGTCGTACTTACAGCGATGGGGATCTGGTCATGTCGTACTTAGGGCGACGGGGATCTGGTCATGTCGTACTTACAGCGATGGAGATCTGGTCACGTCGTACTTACGGCGACGGGGATCTGGTCATGTCGTACTTACAGCGATGGGGATCTGGTCATGTCGTACTTACAGCGACGGGGATCTGGTCATGTCGTACTTACCGCGACGGGGATCTGGTCATGTCGTACTTACCGCGACGGGGATCTGGTCATGTCGTACTTACCGCGACGGGGATCTGGTCATGTCGTACTTACCGCGACGGGGATCTGGTCATGTCGTACTTACAGCGACGGGGATCTGGTCATGTCGTACTTACAGCGACGGGGATCTGGTCATGTCGTACTTGCCGCGACGGGGATCTGGTCATGTCGTACTTACGGCGACGGGGATCTGGTCATGTCGTACTTACCGCGACGGGGATCTGGTCATGTCGTACTTACAGCGACGGGGATCTGGTCATGTCGTACTTACCGCGACGGGGATCTGGTCATGTCGTACTTACAGCGACGGGGATCTGGTCATGTCGTACTTACCGCGACGGGGATCTGGTCATGTCGTACTTACAGCGACGGGGATCTGGTCATGTCGTACTTACAGCGACGGGGATCTGGTCATGTCGTACTTACGGCGACGGGGATCTGGTCATGTCGTACTTACCGCGACGGGGATCTGGTCATGTCGTACTTACAGCGACGGGGATCTGGTCATGTCGTACTTACAGCGACGGGGATCTGGTCATGTCGTACTTACCGCGACGGGGATCTGGTCATGTCGTACTTACAGCGACGGAGATCTGGTCATGTCGTACTTACAGCGATGGAGATCTGGTCATATCGTACTTACAGGGATGGGGATCTGGTCATATCGTACTTACGGCGACGGGGATCTGGTCATGTCGTACTTACCGCGACGGGGATCTGGTCATGTCGTACTTACAGCGACGGGGATCTGGTCATGTCGTACTTACCGTGACGGGGATCTGGTCATGTCGTACTTACAGCGACGGGGATCTGGTCATGTCGTACTTACAGCGACGGGGATCTGGTCATGTCGTACTTACCGCGACGGGGATCTGGTCATGTCGTACTTACAGCGACGGAGATCTGGTCATGTCGTACTTACAGCGATGGGGATCTGGTCATATCGTACTTACAGGGATGGGGATCTGGTCATATCGTACTTGCAGCGATGGGTATCTGGTCATGTCGTACTTACAGCGATGGGGATCTGGTCATGTCGTACTTACAGCGACGGGGATCTGGTCATGTCGTACTTACAGCGATGGGGATCTGGTCATGTCGTACTTACCGCGACGGGGATCTGGTCATGTCGTACTTACCGCGACGGGGATCTGGTCATGTCGTACTTACCGCGACGGGGATCTGGTCATGTCGTACTTACCGCGACGGGGATCTGGTCATGTCGTACTTACCGCGACGGGGATCTGGTCATGTCGTACTTACAGCGACGGGGATCTGGTCATGTCGTACTTACCGCGACGGGGATGTGGTCATGTCGTACTTACCGCGACGGGGATCTGGTCATGTCGTACTTACAGCGACGGGGATCTGGTCATGTCGTACTTACAGCGATGGGGATCTGGTCATGTCGTACTTACCGCGACGGGGATCTGGTCATGTCGTACTTACAGCGATGGGGATCTGGTCATGTCGTACTTACGGCGACGGGGATCTGGTCATGTCGTACTTACCGCGACGGGGATCTGGTCATGTCGTACTTACAGCGATGGGGATCTGGTCATGTCGTACTTACGGCGACGGGGATCTGGTCATGTCGTACTTACCGCGACGGGGATCTGGTCATGTCGTACTTACCGCGACGGGGATGTGGTCATGTCGTACTTACCGCGACGGGGATCTGGTCATGTCGTACTTACAGCGACGGGGATCTGGTCATGTCGTACTTACAGCGATGGGGATCTGGTCATGTCGTACTTACCGCGACGGGGATCTGGTCATGTCGTACTTACAGCGATGGGGATCTGGTCATGTCGTACTTACCGCGACGGGGATCTGGTCATGTCGTACTTACCGCGACGGGGATCTGGTCATGTCGTACTTACAGCGATGGGGATCTGGTCATGTCGTACTTACCGCGACGGGGATCTGGTCATGTCGTACTTACCGCGATGGGGATCTGGTCATGTCGTACTTACAGCGATGGGGATCTGGTCATGTCGTACTTACCGCGACGGGGATCTGGTCATGTCGTACTTACAGCGATGGGGATCTGGTCATGTCGTACTTACAGCGATGGGGATCTGGTCATGTCGTACCTACGGCGACGGGGATCTGGTCATGTCGTACCTACGGCGACGGGGATCTGGTCATGTCGTACTTACGGCGACGGGGATCTGGTCATGTCGTACTTACCGCGACGGGGACCTGGTCATGTCGTACTTACAGCGATGGGGATCTGGTCATGTCGTACCTACGGCGACGGGGATCTGGTCATGTCGTACCTACGGCGACGGGGATCTGGTCATGTCGTACTTACGGCGACGGGGATCTGGTCATGTCGTACTTACCGCGACGGGGATCTGGTCATGTCGTACTTACCGCGACGGGGATCTGGTCATGTCGTACTTACCGCGACGGGGATCTGGTCATGTCGTACTTACGGCGACGGGGATCTGGTCATGTCGTACTTACCGCGACGGGGATCTGGTCATGTCGTACTTACCGCGACGGGGATCTGGTCATGTCGTACTTACCGCGACGGGGATCTGGTCATGTCGTACTTACGGCGACGGGGATCTGGTCATGTCGTACTTACCGCGACGGGGATCTGGTCATGTCGTACTTACGGCGACGGGGATCTGGTCATGTCGTACTTACGGCGACGGGGATCTGGTCATGCTGGCGATACTTCTCGTCGAAGCAGACGTAGAGGATGACGGCGGCGATACAGTAGAGGAAGGCCATGACCCCCACGAAGACGTAGAACTGTGAGGCGGCCGCGAAGTCGCCATAGGGACCGCTGACCCCGGTCGAGTTACCACCGGGGCACAGGGGTAAGGTCTTCTGGGCATCGTGCAGCCTACAGAAGTAACCATGGAAACACAGCTACATGTACATCCACTTCTCAAACTTAAACAAATGACAATTTCTTGGATTCCGAAGAAAGGTCTTCAATATGGGTATTTAATGCGCAAAGTATTCCACAAGGATATCCAATACCTCCAAAACCCGTACGATAGTGAATTCATGATGTCCCATAAATCTAAAGTGCCAAGACTATGAATTTTCTAAGAATAAGCCTAATCTATCACAGGAGAAACCTACCAAGAAACTTCAAGTGGGACAAGCACTGTGTCAATCTAGGCTCCCGTATGTGAACGACTGTACCACGTTCTGTCGACTATTTGTTTGGCTTGAACTACTGTACACTTTCTGTCGACTATTTGTTTGGCTTGAACGACTGTAGCACTTTCTGTCGACTATTTGTTTGGCTTGAACGACTGTAGCACTCTCTTTCGACTATTTGTTTGGCTTGAACGACTGTAGCACTTTCTGTCGACTATTTGTTTGGCTTGAACGACTGTAGCACTTTCTGTCGACTACTTGTTTGGCTTGAACGATTGTAGCACTTTCTGTCGACTATTTGTTTGGCTTGAACGACTGTAGCACTTTCTGTTGATTATTTGTTTGGCTTGAATGACTGTAGCACTTTCTGTTGACTATTTGTTTGGCTTGAACGACTGTAGCACGTTCTGTCGACTATTTGTTTGGCTCGAACAACTGTAGCACTTTCTGTCGACTATTTGTTTGGCTTGAACGACTGTAGCACTTTCTGTCGACTATTTGTTCGACTTGAACAAGCACTTTCTGTCGACTATTTGTTTGGCTTGATCGACTGTAGCACTTTTTGTCGACTATTTGTTTTGCTTGAACGACTATAGCACTTTCTGTCGACTATTTGTTTGGCTTGAACGACTGTAGCACTTTCTGTCGATTATGTGTTTGGCTTGAACGACTAGCACTTTTTGGCGACCATTTGTTGGCTTGAACGGCTGTAGCACTTTCTGTCGACAATATGTTTGGCTTGAACGGCTGTAGCACTTTCTGTCGACTATTTGTTTGGCTTGAACGGATGTGGCTCTTTCTGTCGACTATTTGTTTGGCTTGAACGACTGTAGCACTTTCTGTCGACTATTTGTTTGGCTTGAACGGCTGTAGCACTTTCTGTCGACTATTTGTTTGGCTTGAACGGCTGTAGCACTTTCTGTCGACAATATGTTTGTCTTGAACGGCTGTAGCACTTTCTGTCGACCATTTGTTTGGCTTGAACGGCTGTGGCTCTTTTTGTCGACTATTTGTTTTGCTTGAACGGCTGTAGCACTTTCTGTCGATTATTTGTTTGGCTTGAACGGCTGTAGCACTTTCTGTCAACTATTTGTTTTGCTTGAACGGCTGTAGCACTTTCTGTCGATTATTTGTTTGGCTTGAACGGCTGTAGCACTTTCTGTCGACTATTTGTTTTGCTTGAACGATTGTAGCACTTTCTGTCGACTATTTGTTTGGCTTGAACGGCTGTAGCACTTTCTGTCGACAATATGTTTGGCTTGAACGGCTGTAGCACTTTCTCTCGACAATATGTTTGGCTGGCTGTCTTACTTGAAGGGATACCCGAACTCGAACTCCACGGTCTGGTTCTTGCTGCCGCAGGTGATGTCGAAGGAGCTGCTCGAGGACACGGAACACGTGGTCGCAAAGGCGAAGATGGCAATTATCTGAAAGTAACAGAAATCATCAAGTCAATGTCACGTGGTCCCAAGCTCGATGGTTGGTTGGTTGGTTGGTTGGTTGGATGATTGGTTGGTTGGTTGATTAGTTGGCTGGTTGGTTGGTTGGATGGATGGCTGGCTGGCTGGTTGGTTGGTTGGTTGGATGACTGGTTGGTTAGTTGGATGTTTGGTTGACTAGTTGGCTGGTTTATTGGTTGGATGACTGGTTGGTTAGTTGGATGTTTGGTTGACTAGTTGGCTGGTTTATTGGTTGGATGGATCGATGGATGGATGGATGGTTGGATTATTGATTGGTTGGTTGGCTGGTTGGCTGGTTGGTTGGATGGATGGATGACTGGCTGGTTGGTTGGTTCGTTGGTTGGTTGCATGAATGGTTGGTTGGTTGGATGTTTGGTTGACTAGTTGGCTGGTTGATTGACTAGTTGGCTGGTTGATTGGCTAGTTGGCTGGTTGATTGGTTGGATGGATCGATGGATGGATGGATGGTTGGATTATTGGTTGGCTGGTTGGTTGATTGGATGGATGGATGGATGGTTGGATGGTTGGATGGTTGGCTGGCTGACTGGTTGGTTGGTTGATTGATTGGTTGGTTGGTTGGTTGGTTGCATGAAAGATGTGGGTTGGATTCCGTGGCCCAGGCGACACCCAGATTATGTTAGGTTGGCCAACGCAACAGTCTTTCACCATGAGGGACGGACCAATTAATATCCCGGGAAGAGGGGGGGGGGGCTATGGCTTTAGGGTTTTTAGAAAAAATGTTATGGCGATAGGGGAGGTCAGATTTTTTGGGTGGGTACTTGTGTATTTAGTTTAATGTTACGAGGCTGATTTTTTGGCTTTAAGACGATTTTGTTCCCAAAATTCAGAGCCAGATTTACACCCCCCCCCCCCCCGGATATCAAATGGCTCATTGCTTACACGGCCCGGACAGACAGTATCAGATCGAGTATCATTAAAACACTAGGAGCAGATTCCTTCTCTAACACAACATGGCCGCAATAATAGGTGCGTAAAACCTTCCTAAAGACACATTGCTACAAACATTGATTCGGCTCAGCGCTTAAAAGCGCGATGCAGGTTGCATGGCATAAGGTATCGTATTAAAGGGAGCCATTGGTATCAAATGAATAATTGCAGTAAATGGGCGAAAAACTTCTTCTGGCGACACGCGACCTTTGCATCCGTTGTAACGTTTGTCACGTGGCCGGCACATCCGGGCTAAATGGACGCGTGGCACTGAAAGCTCCCGGATGGGACGGTGGGGGTGGGGGGTGGTGGGTGGGGAGACGAGGGAGGTGGGTTGATGGCGGGGGTGCCGTCCTGTTGACCTTCCACGGCTCGGAACGGCGACTGGGGAACACCTAGCATACTGGTGCCCCACTCCATGGCATACTGAATAAGGTCGTGCCACACCCCGTGGCATACTGCGTAAGGTGGTGCCCCACTCCAAGGCACACTGTGTAAGTAAGACCTAAAACATCTGCCCCACCCCGTGGCACACTGTGTAAGTAAGACCTAAAACATCTGCCCCACCCCGTGGCACACTGTGTAAGTAAGACCTAAAACATCTGCCCCACCCCGTGGCACACTGTGTAAGTAAGATCTAAAACATCTGCCCCACCCCGTGGCGCACTGTGTAAGTAAGACCTAAAACATTTACCCCACCCCTGGCGCAATTTGTAAGTAAGACCTAAAACATCTGCCTCAGCTGTGGCGCACTGTGCAAGTAAGACCTAAGACATCTGTCCCACCCCGTGGCACACTGTGTAAGTAAGACCTAAAACATCTGCCCCACCCCGTGGCACACTGTGTAAGTAAGACCTAAAACATCTGCCCCACCCCGTGGCACACTGTGTAAGTAAGACCTAAAACATCTGCCCCACCCCATGGCATACTGTGTAAGTAAGACCTAAAACATCTGCCCCACCCCATGGCATACTGTGTAAGTAAGACCTAAAACATCTGCCCCAACCCATGGCATACTGTGTAAGTAAGACCCAAGATATCTGCCTAATCCCGTGGCATACTGTGTAAGCAAGCTCTACCACATCTGTCCCACCGAGTAAGCACGGGTCATATGGTCAGGTGGGAGGGGAGGGGACGGGGAGGATGGGTAGATGCGTAGATAGGGAAGAACCCATTAAGAAGTGTAATTCGCCATTACGGTTATATAGATATGGGAAGCCTAGGACTACGACATACGCCACCCCCCCCCCTTCCCCCACATCCCCACCCCTCTTCACCATGCTGGGTGGGTCACCCGGATGACCTAATCTCTTTAACCTAAGTGGGGCTCTTTTACTCCCAGCCGGGAGGTCGGCGGGCGGTGGGGGGGGGGTGCGGTGAGGATGGTGGGGGGAGGGCGGTGTGAGGGTGGGTGGATGGAGGGAGCGAGGGGGGAGGGGGTAAGGTAACAAAAGCCCCGGGAAGACACGTCCTAAATGAGACCACCGGCCCTCCGTAGCGCGGTATTAAGTTGGTAACTGCGGGGGGGGTGCGGTGGGGATGGGGGGGGGGGGTCCCAGAGACCCTATGAAGGCTGAACACACCGACTGGAGGGGGGTCCTGATGGGGCCTTCAGGCGGGGGGGGGCCGTGAATAAAGAAGGCGTGTTGGTCACTTTGAGCATAGTGATATAGATCATGACAGCCGAACAATGGGTAACTCCTTAGGAACATGTTGTGATATAGATCATGACAGCCGAACAATGGGTAACTCCTTAGGAACATGTTGTGATATAGATCATGACAGCCGAACAATGGGTAACTCCTTAGGAACATGTTGTGATATAGATCATGACAGCCAAACAATGGGTAACTCCTTAGGAACATGTTGTGATATAGATCATGACAGCCGAACAATGGGTAACTCCTTAGGAACATGTTGTGATATAGATCATGACAGGCGAACGATGGGTAACTCCTTAGGAACATGTTGTGATATAGATCATGACAGCCAAACAATGGGTAACTCCCCAAGGAGCACTGTGATATAGACGATGCCAGCCACAATTGTCAATAGACTAACACTATACCCACTGTGTATCTGTATTACAGTATTGCAGTATGTGTATTAAAAATACCTACCCAGCTAGCACCAGACAACGTAGGAAGTGCTCGCAAAAATATATTCCCTGGAAAGTTATATAATCTACACGAATATGAGATTAAAACAAACACGTTGGAATGTCCGCGACAAATGTAGCCTTCCAAGCTATTCCCCCAACATTAGCCGATCCAGGGAGGTATCGGGAGAGAGATAACAGCGGGCTGGTTGGGTCTCCAGAGACCGTGGTCAGCTCTCCACATCAGCTGTCCCTACTCTCCTCTCCCGACGGCCGCCCACCGGGAAAAACGCACAGAACGGCCCAACGAAAAAGCTCAAAGAGAATTCAGACAAAAGCAACTAAATAAATAATATGAAAGCTCTGCAAAAAACGCCACTTCTGTCTATATTGACGGTAATAATAACAGACGGATGAACTTTCTCATTGTAAGCCCCCCAGCAGGCACCTTAACCAAACTCAATTAAGACTCTGGAGAGTTCCAACATCACAGTCCTTTCGTGTAGGACGCGAAAAACCTAGGACGTCGTCAGATCAAGAGCGGGTTACAGACCACGTGGAGACGCATAGAACGTCATCAGACAAAGAGAGGGTTACAGACCACGTGGAGACGCATAGGACGTCATCAGACAAAGAGAGGGTTACAGACCATGTGGAGACGCCTAGGACGTCATGAGTCAAAGAGAGGGTTACAGACCAGGGGAAGACGCCTAAGACGCCATCAGACAAAGAGAGGGTTACAGACCATGTGGAGACGCCTAGGACGTCGTCAGACTAAGAGAGGGTTACAGACCATGTGGAGACGCCTGGGACGCCGTCAGACAAAGAGAGGGTCACAGACCATGTGGAGACGCCTAGGACGTCGTCAGACTAAGAGAGGGTTACAGACCATGTGGAGACGCCTGGGACGCCGTCAGACAAAGAGAGGGTCACAGACCATGTGGAGACGTCTAGGATGTCGTCAGACAAAGAGAGGGTTACAGACCATGTGGAGACGCCTAGGACGTGGTCAGTCAAAGAGAAGGTTACAGACCAGGAGGAGACGCCTAGGATGCCGTCAGACAAAGAGAGGCTTACAGACCATATAGAGACGCCTAGGACGCCGTCAGACAAAGAGAGGGTTACAGATCATGAGGAGACGCCTAGGACGTCATCAGACAAAGAGAGGGTTACAGACCATGTGGAGACGCCTCGGACGTCATCAGTCAAAGAGAGGGTTGCAGACCATGTAGAGACGCCTAGGACGTCATCAGTCAAAGACAGGGTTACAGACCATGAGGAGACGCCTAGGATGCCGTCAGACAAAGAGAGGGTTACAGACCATGAGGAGACGCCTAGGATGCCGTCAGACAAAGAGAGGGTTACAGACCATGAGGAGACGCCTAGGATGCCGTCAGACAAAGAGAAGGTTACAGACCATGTGGAGACGCCTAGGATGCCGTCAGTCAAAGAGAGGGTTACAGACCATGTAGAGACGCCTAGGATGCCGTCAGACAAAGAGAAGGTTACAGACCATGTGGAGACGCCTAGGGTGCCGTCAGACAAAGAGAGGGTTACAGACCATGAGGAGACGCCTAGGACTTCGTCACACAAAGAGAGGTATACAGACCATGAGACGACTTCAATTGACTCACCAATTTTAAATTGGGTCAAGAACAATACGTTTAACTGTAAATTACGACGGCCAGTTCCTGTCCGCCCCTACTGGACAGTCAGTGGAGGCTTGGGCTGCCCGAGCCACGGCTCCACGCTGCCCTTACCCCGCCCTCTGCCCTCCACGCCGAGGGGTAATCATCATTATCTTCGGACATAGACTATCGATAATCCAGTTTTAGTATCAAATTTCCCGTATGGCATTTCGTTAGCGTTGCGCTTGCATGCGCGTCATTGGTTCTCCATCTTGACGACCACGGACATACAGCGAACCATGTATCACCGTCCAGCCGCCTGTCACCAGCTGTCTGACCCGGACCCCGGCACCCCAGACTGGCCGAGGACAGACAGCGACCCATGTATCGTTACAAGATTTGACGCAAGACGCAAGCTTCAGTCCCATTGGTTACAAGACTTGTCATGCAAGCTTCAGTTCCCATTCGTTACAAGACTTGCGACACAAGCTTCAGTCCCCATTCGTTACAAGACTTGCGACACAAGCTTCAGTCCCCATTCGTTACAAGACTTGCGACACAAACTTCAGTCCCCATTCGTTACAAGACTTGCGACACAGGCTTCAGTCCCCATTCGTTACAAGACTTGCGACACAACTTCAGTCCCCATTCGTTACAAGACTTGCGACACAACTTCAGTCCCCATTCGTTACAAGACTTGCGACACAAGCTTCAGTCCCCATTCGTTACAAGACTTGCGACACAAGCTTCAGTCCCCATTCGTTACAAGACTTGCGACACAAGCTTCAGTCCCCATTCGTTACAAGACTTGCGACACAAGCTTCAGTCCCCATTCGTTACAAGAATGTTGCGCACTAGCTTCATTCGGCAAGGCTAACGTGATTGCTACACCAGCTTGTCACGTTACGACATTAATAACTCGGCTACTAGCCAGACGCTGTGTCCCACGTTAATGACCAGACCTACCCAGGCAGCAGCGGTCAGTGCAACCCTTACCTAAGCCTTAGACATCTTCGACTCGCCTGCAGTCACTACCCACGCCCCCCCCCCCTCCGCCCCACATAGCCGCTCATTCCTCCACTGACCGCGGCCAAAGATGCCGTAATGAAACCTATTATCGCTCAAGTATATAATTACCAGGGATGTCGATGCCTTGTCTCGACCCCCCCCCCTCCCTCTCCCCCCACCACTCCACACCCCATTCCCCACCAGGACCATCACGCCATCATTTCCCACCTCCCCCTCCCCCTTCCCACTCTTCCCCCTCTACTTTGCCTCCACTACCCGGAGTTTGGCAGACCACTCTCCCATAAATAGAATAATGCCAACTAGGTTGACGGCGGGCAATGGCAACGAGGCCGCAATCCAATTTAGGCCATTAGGGAATGCTTAGCGGCCGGTTGGCCTCCGGGGGCGCGGGGACGTGGCTGAGTTCCCCCCCCCCCCGTGTCCCTTCCATCTCTCCTTCACGCCTCCCCCTCCTCCTGTCCCCACCTCCACAGCCTGGCGTCGGTGCGGCGTACACGTCTCAAGGTCACGGAACCAAGTGACACAAGGAGACGAACACCCGATGAAAGGTGAAGAGGCTCCATTCCCCTGGGTGGCGGGGGTGGGGCGGGGGGGGGGGGAGGGAGAGTGGGGTGGTCTGGGGGGGGGGGGGGGGTCGTGGATGAAGATGTGCAGTTGAGTGGAGGTGGGTGTGGGTGCGGGGTGTGGAGCGTACATGATGATGGGCGGTTTGAGTGTGGGTGGGGTTGATGGGGGGGTGCCGGGGGGGGGGGGGCGTGGGGGTGCCAGTGGGGTGTGGGGGTGTCTGTGGGGTGTAGGCGTGTAGGGACATCCAAAGGCGGACCCTCCTCTAAAGACTCCGGACGACACACACCTTTAGATCGCCGTCTCCATCGAGGGAACGCTGGTCACGTGACCAGAGGCGGAAGGACGCAACCGGAACGGGTCGGGGGTGGCGGCAGGGGTAGGATGTGAGGGTAGGAGGCGGGAGAGGAGGTGGGGGTAGGAGGCGGCAAAGGATGTGAGGGTAGAAGGCGGGAGCGGAGGTGGGGGAAGGAGGTGGGGAAAGGCGGCGGGAGAGGAAGTGGGGGAAGGAAGCGCAGGGGGAGGAGGCGGGGGTAGGTGGCGGGGGAAGGCGGTGGGGGAAGGAGGTGGGGGGTAGAAGGTGGGTGTAGGAGGTGGGGGTAGATGGCGGGGGTAGGATGTGGGGTTAGTAGGCGAGGGTGGAAACTGGGTATAAAAGGTGAGGGCATGAAGTGAGGGTGGGAGGTGGGAGTAGTAGATGAGGTTATGAAAGCGTTGGCGCCCATGTTCATGACAAATATACAAACGATCGGTCGCTTCCGTCACCATATGTAACATCCAAGCTCACCGAGCACGTGCTCACGAAAACCGTTACAAAGAAGACTGCCTTGTTCATTTCCAGACGCATCTCAAATTAGCCTCTCAAAATTCCGGAGATGTCCATATATTGACGTACGAGTTATGAGTTTGTCTATAGACATCTACAGTGAAATAACCGTGTTTTAATAATTAGAGTTCGAGCAAAGGAACATAGATATTTTATAATCTCTATGTGAATCGACGTCCATTTTGTGTCCGTCACTTTCATCGCAGCCCACATTTAACCTGGAAGTTCTAAAATGAAAAAAACGTTCTTTCGTCAGAAAGAACTTCCATTTCCATTTCCTGACTAAGTGATGGCGAAGATATAACCCATGAGGTTAATAGTCTGTATCATATGCGGCACCAACAGCTTAATAACCCACCAATAACTGCTCCAACGATCAATCGGACACGTGTTATATAATGACATGACATGGTGTATATGTCAAGACAGTCCAAATCAATCAGAAAAAGAATTTCGCAACAAGAAAAACTTTCACAGGCGACGAGACGAATAAATCGTGGCGCCTTTCCAACGAGAAATGACGTCTGATGTAAATCAAGTGCACCAGACTACCCGGACAGCGACGCACCGAATCCCAAGCATCTGGAGTAAATCAAGTGAATCAGACAACCTTAAGCAAATAGAGGTTTTTTCAGGTAACAAGAAGACACTCTCACGCAGGGGAAATTTTTGTGTCCGCGAGGGAAATCGCGTGCGATGACAGCGCCATCTGGCGAGATGCGGGATAAAGGGCAACCAAGCAACTGCCTTACTGGGTGAGACCAGGGTGTCTGGGTGAGACCAGGGTGTGTGGGTGAGACCAGGGGGTGTGGGTGAGACCAGGGTGTGTAAATGAGAAAAGAGTATTTGAGTGAGAAAAAGGTGTTTGGGTGAGACCAGGGTGTTTGGGTGCGCCCAGGGTGTTCGGGTGGGACCAGGGTGTTCGGGTGGGACCAGGGTGTGCGGGTGGGACCAGGGTGTGCGGGTGAGACCAAGGTGTTTGGGTGAGACCAGGGTGTTCGGGTGCGCCCAGGGTGTTCGGGTGGGACCAGGGTGTGCGGGTGAGACCAGGGTGTTTGGGTGAGACCAAGGTGTTTGGGTGAGACTAGGGTGTCTGGGTGAGATCAGTGTGTCTGGGTGAGACCAGAGTGCTTGGGTGAGACCAGGGTGTTTTGGTAAGACCAGGGTGTTTGGGTGAGACCAGGGTGTTTGGGTGAGACTAGGGTGTTTGGGTGAGACTAGGGTGTTTGGGTGAGACCAGGGTGTTTGGGTGCGCCCAGGGTGTTCGGGTGGGACCAGGGTGTGCGGGTGAGACCAGGGTGTTTGGGTGAGACCAAGGTGTTTGGGTGAGACTAGGGTGTCTGGGTGAGATCAGTGTGTCTGGGTGAGACCAGGGTGCTTGGGTGAGACCAGGGTGTTTTGGTAAGACCAGGGTGTTTGGGTGAGACCAGGGTGTTTGGGTGAGACTAGGGTGTTTGGGTGAGACCAGGGTGTTTGGGTGAGACTAGGGTGTTTGGGTGAGACTAGGGTGCTTGGGTGAGACCAGGGTGTTTGGGTGAGACCAGGGTGTGTGGGTGAGACCAGGGTGTGTGGGTGAGACCAGGGTGTCGGGGTGAGACCAGGGTGTCGGGGTGAGACCAGGGTGTCGGGGTGAGACCAGGGTGTGTGGGTGAGACCAGGGTGTCGGGGTGAGACCAGGGTGTCGGGGTGAGACCAGGGTGTGTGGGTGAGATCAGGGTGTTGGGGTGACCCGGCGGAGAGCTGTATTAACTACCCGACCACGTGGGTTCATCATCCAGGGGAGAGCTGTATTAACTACCCGACCACGTGGCTTCATCACCCATGGGAGAGCTGTAAACACTACCCGACCACGTGGCTTCATCATCCAGGGGAGAGCTGTATTAACTACCCGACCACGTGGCTTTATCACCCGGGGGAGAGCTGTATTAACTACCCGACCACGTGGCTTCATCACCCATGGGAGAGCTGTAAACACTACCCGACCACGTGACTTCATCATCCAGGGGAGAGCTGTATTAACTACCTGACCACGTGGCGTCATCACCCGGGGGAGAGCTGTATTAACTACCCGACCACGTGGCTTCATCACTCAAGAGAGAGCTGTATTAACGACCCGACCACGTGGCTTCATCACCCATGGGAGAGCTGTAAACACTACCCGACCACGTGGCTTCATCATCCAGGGGAGAGCTGTATTAACTACCCGACCACGTGGCTTCATCACCCGGGGGAGAGCTGTATTAATTACCCGACCACGTGGCTTCATCACCCATGGGAGAGCTGTAAACACTACCCGACCACGTGGCTTCATCATCCAGGGGAGAGCTGTATTAACTACCTGACCACGTGGCTTCATCACCCGGGGGAGAGCTGTATTAACTACCCGACCACGTGGCTTCATCACCCAAGAGAGAACTGTATTAACGACCCGACCACGTGGCTTCATCACCAGGGGGACAGCTGTCTTAACTACCTGACCACGTGGCTTCATCACCCGGGGGACAGCTGTCTTAACTACCCGACCACGTGGCTTCATCACCCAAGAGAGCGTTGTATTAACTACCTGACTACGTGGCTTCATCACCCGGCGGAGAGCTGTATCAACTACCCGACCACGTGGCTTCATCACCCGGGGGAGAGCTCTATCAACTACCCGACCACGTGGCTTCATCACCCGGCGGAGAGCTGTATTAACTACCCGACCACGTGGCTTCATCACCCGGGGGAGTGCTGTATTAACTACCGGACCACGTGGCTTCATCACCCGGGAAAGGGCTGTATTAACTACCCCACCACGTGGCTTCATCACCCGGGGGAGAGCTGTATTAAGTACCCGATCACGTGGCTTTATCACCCGGGGCAGAGCTGTAATAACTACCCGACCACGTGGCTTCATCACCCAGGGGAGAGCTGTATTAACGACCCGACCACGTGGCATCATCACCCGGGGGAGAGCTGTATTAAGTACCCGACCACGTGGCTTCATCACCCAGGGTAGAGCTGTATTAACTACCCGATCACGTGGCTTCATCACCCGGGGAGAGGTGTATTAACTACCCGACCACGTGGCTTCATCACCCGGGGAGAGGTGTATTAACTACCCGACCACGTGGCTTCATCACCCGGGGGATAGCTGTATTAACTACCCGACCACGTGGCTTCATCACCCAGGGGAGAGCTGTATTAACTACCCGACCACGTGGCTTCATCACCCGGGGGAGAGCTGTATTAACTACCCGACCACGTGACTTCATCACCCGGGGGAGAGCTGTATTAACTACCCGACCACGTGGCTTCATCACCCGGGGGAAAGCTGAATTAACTACCCGATCACGTGGCTTCATCACCCGGGGGAGAGCTGTATTAACTACCCGACCACGTGGCTTCATCACCCGGGGGAGAGCTGTATTAACTACCCGACCACGTGGCTTCATCACCCATGGGAGAGCTGTATTAACTACCCGACCACGTGGCTTCATCCCCCGGGGGAGAGTTGTATTAACTACCCGACCACGTGACTTCATCACCCGGGGGAGAGCTGTATTAACTACCTGACCACGTGGCTTCATCACCCGGGGGAAAGCTGAATTAACTACCCGATCACGTGGCTTCATCACCCGGGGAAAGCTGAATTAACTACCCGATCACGTGGCTTCATCACCCGGGGGAGAGCTGTATTAACTACCCGACTACGTGGCTTCATCACCCATGGGAGAGCTGTATTAACTACCCGACCACGTGGCTTCATCACCCGGGGGAGAGCTATATTAACTACCCGACCACGTGGCTTCATCCCCCGGGGGAGAGTTGTATTAACTACCCGACCACGTGACTTCATCACCCGGGGGAGAGCTGTATTAACTACCCGACCACGTGGCTTCATCACCCGGGGGAGAACTGTATTAACTACCCAACCACGTGGCTTCATCACCCGGGGGAGAGCTGTATTAACTACCCCACCACGTGACTTCATCACCCGGGGGAGAGCTGTATTAACTACCCGACCACGTGGCTTCATCACCCGGGGGAGAGCTGTATTAACTACCTGACCACGTGGCTTCATCACCCATGGGAGAGCTGTATTAACTACCCGACCACGTGGCTTCATCACCCGGGGGAGAGCTATATTAACTACCCGACCACGTGGCTTCATCCCCCGGGGGAGAGTTGTATTAACTACCCGACCACGTGACTTCATCACCCGGGGGAGAGCTGTATTAACTACCCGACCACGTGGCTTCATCACCCGGGGGAGAGCTGTATTAACTACCCAACCACGTGGCTTCATCACCCGGGGGAGAGCTGTATTAACTACCCAACAACGTGGCTTCATCACCCGGGGGAGAGCTGTATTAACTACCCCACCACGTGGCTTCATCACCCGGGGGAGAGCTGTATTAACTACCCAACCACGTGGCTTCATCACCCGGGGGAGAGCTGTATTAACTACCCAACAACGTGGCTTCATCACCCGGGGGAGAGCTGTATTAACTACCCCACCACGTGACTTCATCACCCGGGGGAGAGCTGTATTAACTACCCGACCACGTGGCTTCATCACCCGGGGAGAGCTGTATTAACTACCTGACCACGTGGCATCATCACCCATGGGAGAGCTGTATTAACTACCCGACCACGTGGCTTCATCACCCGGGGGAGAGCTATATTAACTACCCGACCACGTGGCCTCATCACCCGCGGGATATCACGGGGTGACTTTCAAACAACACACGTCCCTTGTAGTCAGTCAATCATTACACAGAGAGTGGCCCGAGAGGATATCGTTAGGAAGACCCCGTCACCCTCGCACGGGAACTGGGGGGAGGTGGGGGGGGGGAACCTAGGGTGGCGGGCAGGCAGAGAAGAAGGTGAGACCGAGGGGCGGAGCGGGGCGGGGTGGGGGGGGGAGGTCCTATTTTTCGCTAAAAGATTGATCAAATCGGATGACATCTTTATGTCAGAAGGACATGTCAGGGGTATCAATGACCAAATGCTGATGTAAAATTGCCAAGGCAACTGCTCCCGTCGGATTACAGGCAACAAAACTGACTCGTTATGGTCAGGATTTATGGAAAACTACTGGCCTTTGCCGATAATACACCGGGTCCAGTTACAGCAAATCCCCTCCGATGGCTGCATGGACACTTTTCGTGTCCTTCCATCTCGGCGAAGTGAGTCACCGAACGAACCAAAACAATATCACTATAATACAAACCAATAACAAGGACACTGATGAGAACCTAATACAATGACATAACGATTCAAGCCAAAAACAATGACACTATAATGCAAACCTGAAACTGACCAGATAAAGTAATTTCTTCTTTACTACTCTGACGGGACCAAAAGTGTTTATTACGGACGCTAAAGTTACATTATTATCTAGGCTATTGTGACGAGTGAAACAATTATCTCGACAATCGGGTTGAGGAACGGTGGAGAATCAATCTGTGGCTGTACTGGAGTTTTATTGCTATAAGTTATTATTAGATAGACGCTAACGAGAGGAATGAGGTACTTACAACGTAAGATACGATACGATACTTACAACGGATGAGATACTCCCACCGTAAGGGATGAGGTACTCACACCGTAAGGGATGAGGTACTCACAGTGCAAGTATGAGGTACTTCAGCCGTAAGGGATGAGGTACTCATATCGTAAGGAATGAGATTCTCCACCCGTAATGGAGGAGGTACTCACACCGAAAGGAATGAGGTAGTCACACAGTAAGGGATGAGGTACTCTCACCATAAGGGATGAGGTACTCACACCGTAAATGATGAGGTACTCACACCGTAAGGGATGAGGTACTCACACCGTAAGGGATGAGGTACTCACACCGTAAGGGATGAGGTACTCACACCGTAAGGGATGAGGTACTCACACCGTAAGGGATGAGGTACTCACACCGTAAGGGATGAGGTACTCACACCGTAAGGGATGAAGTAGTCACACAGTAAGGGATGAGGTACTCCCACCGTAAGGGATGAGGTACTCACAGAGTAAGGGATGAGGTACTCCCAGCGTAAGGGATGAGGTACTCCCACCGTAAGGGATGAGGTACCCACACAGTGGGCGATAAGGTACTCTCACCGTAAGGGATGAGGTACCCACACCGTAAGGGATCAGGTACTCTCACCGTAAGGGCTGAGGTACTCTCACCGTAAGTGATAAGATACTCCCACCGTAAGAGATGAGGTACTCCCATCGTAAGGGATGAGGTACTCACACAGTAAGGGATGGGGTACTGCCACCGTAAGGAATGAAATACTCTCACAGTAAGGAATGAGATACTCGCACTGTAAGGGATAAGGTACTTACACCATAAGGGATGAGGTACTCCTATCGCAAGGGATGAGGTACCCACACCAAAGGGGATGAGGTACTCACCCCGTAAGGGATGAGGTACTCCCAACGTTAGGGATGAGGTACTCACACCGTAATGGATGAGGTACCTACACCGTAAGGGATGAGGTACCCACACCGCAAGGGATGAGGTACTCACCCCGTAAGGGATGAGGTACCTACACCGTAAGGGATG
Organism: Arenicola marina; assembly: GCA_964019135.1. Classification (NCBI taxonomy): domain Eukaryota; kingdom Metazoa; phylum Annelida; class Polychaeta; family Arenicolidae; genus Arenicola; species Arenicola marina. The sequence continues at coordinate 33,821,709 of OZ025248.1, forward strand.
AGGTACCCACACCGCAAGGGATGAGGTACTCACACCGTAAGGGATGAGGTACTCACACCGTAAGGGATGAGGTACGCACACCGTAAGGGATGAGGTACCCACACCGCAAGGGATGAGGTACTCACCCCGTAAGGGATGAGGTACCTACACCGTAAGGGATGAGGTACTCACCCCGTAACGGATGAGGTACCTACACCGTAAGGGATGAGGTACCCACACCGCAAGGGATGAGGTACCCACACCATAAGGGGTGAGGTACTCACACCGTAAGGGATGAGGTACCCACACCGTAAGGGATGAGGTACCCACACCGTAAGGGAGAAGGTACTCCCACCGTAAGGGATGAGGTACGCACACCGTAAGGGATGAGGTACCCACACCGTAAGGGATGAGGTACTTTCACCGTAAGGGATGAGGTACCTACACCGTAAGGGATGAGGTACCCACACCGTAAGGGCTGGGCTACTGCCACCGCAGGGCAAGAGGTACCCCTACCGCCTGGGATGAGCACACGCAACGGGAAATGACAGTCAGCGCTATCGTTCCGAACACGATTAGACTTATCGCCGGCCAATTCTACATAATCCGCGACCTCTGCATCAATGGCCAAGTAAAGTCGTGTCGTTTTCATGGAGTGCTCCACCCATAAATGACACTTCCATCAAACCATATTGTGAGCCGCCAGGGGGCCCCGGGGGAGCCTTATATCGGCGTCCTTCCGGCTATTGGCGGCGACCTTTGACCCGGCGCCCGCAGCCCCGAGCGCCCCCTACAGGGAGATTACACCAGCGGTGACGCCGGTCGGCGGTATCCGGGAGAGGACGAGACGTATCTCACCGCCGCCACACCCCTAACGGGAGGCGGAGCGGGGGGGTGGGTCTGGGTGGCGGTGACAGAGAGGGAGGGGGGGGGGGGGGTAGGGGTAAATAGAACAGATAGAGTGCGTGTGGAGGAGGGGTGGGGAAGCATCCTATAGCAGCCGCGACAACATCCGTTGACATCACAACCCAACCCAATCCCACCCAACCCTACCGCACACCCCCCAGCCTTCCCCGGATTCAAGCCCACCCGCCCCCCCCACCCTACCCGGGAATACAGTCCCCCCCAACCCTACCCCACACTCCCCAGCCTACCCGGGACTACAGCCCCCCCCCCAACCCAATCCCCCCCAATCCTACCCCCACACTCCCCAGCCTGCCCCGGATTCAAGCCCACCCCAGCCTACCCGGGAATACAGCCCCACCCCCACCGCCTACCACAATGACATGCCGTCGGACAAAGTGATGGGACAGAGATCTAGTCGGACACTCCGGCAGCAGCAGGATGCGAGGGCGACGGGGGGGGGGGGGGGGGTGGGAGGGGGTAAGGGGGAGAGGGCGGGAGACGAGTTCATTAATTACATTAGAGAATCACATCGGATGGCAGACTTGGAAATCACAGTGGCATCGGTGGACGGAGAGGGAGGAAAGCGAGGACCCCACCCCTCCCCGGAGCCACGGCTCAGCCTCGCCCTACTCCACCCCGCCCCCCACTACGGCTGCCCCCAGCGAGCGTCCTCATGCAGCCACTCCCATCCTTGTAGTCAATACGTAACCTTGGTGAGCGGGGGGCGGCAACCTATCTGCCCCTCGCGCATGCTAAACCTGTGGTTGACACGCCCGCAATCTGAGCAGTACTAGAACACCAAGTCTAAACACTCTAAACTTAAATCTTCCTCCCTGGAAACAGTTCACCCAGACCTTTGAACCAACATGTCCCACTTGGGAACAGTTCACTCAAACCATTACAACAAAAAACATCCTACCTGGGAACAATTGCGACTCGCGATATAAAATCCAAAGATCCCACTTGGAAACAGTTTACTCAGATCCTGACATTACATGGGAACAGTTCATTCAGACCCTTAAAACAAAACATCCTCCATGTAACTGTTCAGCTAGACCCTTAAAGCAAAACATGGTTCCGTCAGACACTTTAGGCAACACGTTCTACGTTACGGGAACGTTTCACAGAGTTTAGACCCTTTAAACATATTCATATTCCCTATCTGCGCGTGGTGTCAGTCACCCCCTCATGTCCAGACTTCCTCTCTTCCTCCCTGTGAACAGTCCATTCAGACCCTATAAATTCACCATCCCGACCTGAGTTTGTTGTATATTCAGGACGCTGTAACCACTGTTGGTCATATCGCGTCAATTGGGAGAAGGAAGGGGGAATGGAGCCATGTCCCTGGGGGTAAGCCCCTACTCTTTGCGAAGAAGGACATGGGATCTTTATTCTGCGACCACACAGACATGGCCACAGCGGGGTTTAAACCACCGATCCACGTGCCGTTAGGCATTCAGGTGGCCAGGGCACTCAAGGCGAGCGCTCTAACCCACTGAGCTACCGCGCCGGCCCCGCTTCCCTACCTGGGAAGCGTTCCCTTGGACCCGACACCCTACCTACCCTGGCCCAGAGGCGCGCTGAAGCAGTGGAGCGAAGAGGTATCACACCCATGACCAGCACTGACGAAGGCAATTTCTGAGGTGGGGACACACCTCGAGCCATCATCAGAGAGCCCAGCACTGAGGACTGAGAACCGGAGACAGATGGCCCAATACAAGGGACGGTGGACGCAGGACGCCGGCCAGAGGAGAGAGCTGACGTGTATATGATAGGGCAGTGCATAGGATCAACAGGAGAGAGTCCGATAACAGATGGCATGTCACATGTGAGATAACAAGATGGCAGGAAGAAGACGGAAGAGGGAAGGTGGAAAAGGATAGATGGAAGAGGGGAGATGGAAGAGGGGAGATGGAAGAGGGGAGATAGAAGAGGGGAGATGGAGGAGGGGAGATGGAAGAGGGAAGAGGGAAGGTGGGCGAGGGAAGGTGGGGGAGGGAAGGTGACATAAGGAAGGCGACATAGGGAAGGCGACATAGGGAAGGCGACAAAGGGAAGGCGACATCGGAAAGGTGGGTGAGGGAATATGACAGGGGGGTGGGTGGAACGGGGAAATATGACAGGGCAGATGGCATAAGAAAAATGGAAGAGAGATGACATGGAAGATGGCAGACGGATAATGGGAGAGAAAAAAATGGTACAGGAAAGATGGCCCAGGGCGATTTAGGGCAGCACGTAGATGGTAGACGGTAGAGGGTACCGGGCAGAGCGTAGAAGGTAGAGGCTAGAGCACAGATGGTAGACGGTAGAGGGCAGAGATTAGAGGGCAGAGGGAGCAGAGGGTAGATGGCAAAGCGCAGATGGTAAAGGGTAGAGAGTAGAGTGGAGGATAGAAGGTAGAAAGGCAGAATATGGTAGATAATACAGGGTAGAGGGTAAGGAGTAGAGTGTAGAGCGTAGAGGGTAGAGTGTAGAAGGTAGAGTAGAGGATAGAGAGTACAGATAAATGGTAGTGGGTAGAGAGCAGAGGGTAGTGGGTGCAGTGTAGAGGGTAGAGTGTATACAGTAGAGGGTAGAGAGTACAGGTAGATGGTAGTGGGTAGAGAGCAGAGGGTAGTGAGTGCAGTGTAGAGGGTAGAGTAGAGGGTAGAGAGTACAGGAAAATGATGGTGGGTAGAGAGCAGAGGGTAGTGGTTGCAGTGTAGAGGATAGAGGGTAGACAGTAGAGGGTAGAGAGTACAGGTAGATGGTAGTGGGTAGAGAGCAGAGGGTAGTGAGTGCAGTGTACAGGGTAGAGGGTAGAGAGTACAGGTAGATGGTAGTGGGTAGAGAGCAGAGGGTAGTGAGTGCAGTGTAGAGGGTAGAGAGTACAGGTAGATGGTAGTGGGTAGAGAGCAGAGGGTAGTGAGTGCAGTGTACAGGGTAGAGGGTAGAGAGTACAGGTAGATGGTAGTGGGTAGAGAGCAGAGGGTAGTGAGTGCAGCGTAGAGGGTAGAGGGTAGAGAGTACAGGTAGATGGTAGTGGGTAGAGAGCATAGGGTAGTGAGTGCAGCGTAGAGGGTAGAGGGTAGACAGTAGAGGGTAGAGAGTACAGGTAGATGGTAGTGGGTAGAGAGCAGAGGGTAGTGAGTGCAGTGTACAGGGTAGAGAGTACAGGTAGATGGTAGTGGGTAGAGAGCAGAGGGTAGTGAGTGCAGTGTACAGGGTAGAGGGTAGAGAGTACAGGTAGATGGTAGTGGGTAGAGAGCAGAGGGTAGTGAGTGCAGTGTACAGGGTAGAGGGTAGAGAGTACAGGTAGATGGTAGTGGGTAGAGAGCAGAGGGTAGTGAGTGCAGTGTAGAGGGTAGAGAGTACAGGTAGATGGTAGTGGGTAGAGAGCAGAGGGTAGTGAGTGCAGTGTACAGGGTAGAGAGTACAGGTAGATGGTAGTGGGTAGAGAGCAGAGGGTAGTGAGTGCAGTGTACAGGGTAGAGGGTAGAGAGTACAGGTAGATGGTAGTGGGTAGAGAGCAGAGGGTAGTGAGTGCAGTGTACAGGGTAGAGGGTAGAGAGTACAGGTAGATGGTAGTGGGTAGAGAGCAGAGGGTAGTGAGTGCAGCGTAGAGGGTAGAGGGTAGAGAGTACAGGTAGATGGTAGTGGGTAGAGAGCAGAGGGTAGTGAGTGCAGTGTACAGGGTAGAGGGTAGAGAGTACAGGTAGATGGTAGTGGGTAGAGAGCAGAGGGTAGTGAGTGCAGCGTAGAGGGTAGAGGGTAGAGAGTACAGGTAGATGGTAGTGGGTAGAGAGCAGAGGGTAGTGAGTGCAGTGTACAGGGTAGAGGGTAGAGAGTACAGGTAGATGGTAGTGGGTAGAGAGCAGAGGGTAGTGAGTGCAGCGTAGAGGGTAGAGGGTAGAGAGTACAGGTAGATGGTAGTGGGTAGAGATCAGAGGGTAGTGAGTGCAGTGTACAGGGTAGAGAGTACAGGTAGATGGTAGTGGGTAGAGAGCAGAGGGTAGTGAGTGCAGCGTAGAGGGTAGAGGGTAGAGAGTACAGGTAGATGGTAGTGGGTAGAGAGCAGAGGGTAGTGAGTGCAGTGTACAGGGTAGAGGGTAGAGAGTACAGGTAGATGGTAGTGGGTAGAGAGCAGAGGGTAGTGAGTGCAGTGTACAGGGTAGAGGGTAGAGAGTACAGGTAGATGGTAGTGGGTAGAGAGCAGAGGGTAGTGAGTGCAGTGTACAGGGTAGAGGGTAGAGAGTACAGGTAGATGGTAGTGGGTAGAGAGCAGAGGGTAGTGAGTGCAGTGTACAGGGTAGAGGGTAGAGAGTACAGGTAGATGGTAGTGGGTAGAGAGCAGAGGGTAGTGAGTGCAGTGTACAGGGTAGAGAGTACAGGTAGATGGTAGTGGGTAGAGAGCAGAGGGTAGTGAGTGCAGTGTACAGGGTAGAGAGTACAGGTAGATGGTAGTGGGTAGAGAGCAGAGGGTAGTGAGTGCAGTGTACAGGGTAGAGGGTAGAGAGTACAGGTAGATGGTAGTGGGTAGAGAGCAGAGGGTAGTGAGTGCAGTGTACAGGGTAGAGGGTAGAGAGTACAGGTAGATGGTAGTGGGTAGAGAGCAGAGGGTAGTGAGTGCAGCGTAGAGGGTAGAGGGTAGAGAGTACAGGTAGATGGTAGTGGGTAGAGAGCAGAGGGTAGTGAGTGCAGTGTACAGGGTAGAGGGTAGAGAGTACAGGTAGATGGTAGTGGGTAGAGAGCAGAGGGTAGTGAGTGCAGCGTAGAGGGTAGAGGGTAGAGAGTACAGGTAGATGGTAGTGGGTAGAGAGCAGAGGGTAGTGAGTGCAGCGTAGAGGGTAGAGGGTAGAGAGTACAGGTAGATGGTAGTGGGTAGAGAGCAGAGGGTAGTGAGTGCAGTGTACAGGGTAGAGGGTAGAGAGTACAGGTAGATGGTAGTGGGTAGAGAGCAGAGGGTAGTGAGTGCAGCGTAGAGGGTAGAGAGTACAGGTAGATGGTAGAGAGCAGAGGGTAGTGAGTGCAGCGTAGAGGGCTCACCAAGTTGAGGATCCTCACTGTAAGAATAGCGACGATCATGTTCCAGCCGTGATTGCCGTCAGCAGGGTGCCACACCGCTGGGGACCAGGGCGACCCACTCCAGGCATCGTGCCACACCGATCACAGGGCGGCCTTATCCTAATGTCAGGGTGAGGGTAGGGAAGGGGGGGGCTTATCCAGCAATCCAAGGGGGGGGGGTGGCGGGGGGATTGGTCACATTCAACCCTATCCTCGTTAGTGCTATCCTTGTCCGCTCTCGTCGCGTTGTTGTAGTAGTATCCACACTTTCCGCTTGGCGGCAGCAGCGGTACCTACATAGGCCGTTCACCACGGGAACAGTCCACCGCGCGGAAGAGACCGACATAAAGGAATACACACATCATTTCTTGGGACGCTTTCCACCTCGACTCCAGTCGCTCTACCGGAACAATCAGGGCGTGCGCGCGCACCACCACTCCCCGTTCCGGATTGGCCCGCCAGTCCCCGCCCACCTGGTATCCGTCAAAAAGGAACGGAAATCCATGTATCGGCGATATGAGCGCGCCAGGCTAATGGACCTGGGAGTCCTTCCGTGTCCGATGATAGCGCCGGCCACAGGTACTCGTTGTGCCGGTGTATCGGTGTACCGGCGGCGGCGGAGGAGGAGGAGGAGGAGAAGGAGGAGGCGGGTGCTCACAGACAAGGTTCAAGCCACATAAAAGGGGCCGGTAGGGGTCGGGACAGCCTCCGTTATGACAGCCAGCCGTGATTGGGTATACGGGCCACCCCGAAGTGCCCGTAGATCAAGTGGGTGTGTCCGCCGAGTGGTGAGCGGTGGCTCCCCCAGGTGGGTCTAGGGAGAGGTGGGAGGGTGGAACGGGTGAAGGGGGGGGGGGTGGTTATCAGACTCGGCGGGGTCTGGTCCGGCAGGAGATGAGAGGGGTCGTGGATGGTGGCGGTAGGGATGGGGTGGGTGAGCGGGAGAGTGGGGGGGGATTGTAGGTGTGTTTATGTAAGGTGGGATGGATCGGGGACCCTGATCACCGTGGACGTAGTAGTTCCACTCCCCACGGGACCAGAGAGGTCTAAGGAGATTGGGGCCCTACCCGGGCAAGTCACCCTGGGCGGCGGCGGCGGCGGCTGGCCACTGTGCGGCCCGCAGGGGGTGGGGGGGAACCTCAGGGAGAGGACTGCCGACGGTGCCAGCAGGAACCTCTCGAGCTCGCGTGTGTGTGTGTGTCAGAGTGTCGCGGACTGCGGGAGATGGCCCAAAGCCTAGCGGGCCCCGCGCCGCCCAGCCCGTTACCAGGGCCACGTGAGCCGTCCCCCGCCGCCGGTCAGCGTCACACGGCTGTCGCCCTGACCCATCCGGAGGCAGGCGGGGTCGGGTGTGGGGTGTAGGGTGTGGGAGGAGGGGGTAGCGGGAGGGGGGGGGGCGGCGGCCGTCCTGGGCGGGCCACACACGGGGTCACGCGCCCACCTGGCACCGCCGACCCGGGTAGCCGCGTGTCAACCATGGAAGCAAGCACGCCACGTGGCCGCCCCCGTCTACCCCCTCCCGGCACCTTTTCCCCACCCGTCTACCCCCTCCCCGGCACCTTTTGCCCACCCGTCTACGCCCTCCCGGCACCCTTCCTGCGCCCTGTACCCTTCCCATGCCCTTCACCCGTCCCGTGTTCTGCACCCTTCCCCTGCTCTCCACCTTCTCCCACCCTGCACACACCCCCCCCCCTCCCCCGCACTGCCCTCGCCCTGGCCCTAACGGTTCCATGCGCCGACCAACCCCCACCCCCTCCCCCACACACACGTGGGGGCGGGCACTAGAGGGCGACACCCTGTACCAGACCGTCACGCAGCAGGATGGGCGGGGGGAGGGGGGGGGGGGCGCTAGGCAAGAAGCCCGCGGTGAGGAACCCCTTTTCCTGATAGGGGATGTGAGACAGCGGCAGGGCCGGATCCACAGACATCCTGCGGCACGGGTGTCACAAGGTGTCACAACGTGTGACACGCTGTGATAACGTGTCACAACATGGCATTACATTAACGGGTGCCCGATAGCCTGGGGCAAACCCGATCGGGCGAGTGCTTTCCGTATATTCTCGCCTCTTTTCGCAGAAAACGATTCTTGTTCTCAGAGGGCCAAACGATCTATGTCTCGGGACCGCTGCTTGGCTAAAACGAGTTTCAAATGACAAATGAGACATCGCGACTTTTAATTAACACTTATTTTTCTTTTACATTCACACCGCTGTAAGAGAATGGGGCAAGTGTATGTTTGGTCAAGTAAAATTTGCCCTCCACATGCTCGCCATAGCCTGCCATGATACAACCCAGAGAGGCCACACAGCCTGCCATGATACAACACACAAAGGCCCCACAGCCTGCCATGACACAACACACAAAGGCCCCACAGCCTGCCATGACACAACACACAAAGGCCCCACAGCCTGCCATGACACAACACACAAAGGCCCCACGGCCTGCCATGATACAACACACAAAGGCCCCACGGCCTGCCATGATACAACACACAAAGGCCCCACGGCCTGCCATGATACAACACACAAAGGCCCCACGGCCTGCCATGACACAACACACAAAGGCCCCACAGCCTGCCATGACACAACACACAAAGGCCCCACGGCCTGCCATGATACAACACACAAAGGCCCCACGGCCTGCCATGATACAACACACAAAGGCCCCACGGCCTGCCATGATACAACACACAAAGGCCCCACAGCCTGCCATGACACAACACACAAAGGCCCCACGGCCTGCCATGATACAACACACACAGACCCCACGGCCTGCCATGACACAACACACAAAGGCCCCACAGCCTGCCATGACACAACACACAAAGGCCCCACAGCCTGCCATGATACAACACACAAAGGCCCCACGGCCTGCCATGATACAACACACAAAGGCCCCACAGCCTGCCATGACACAACACACAAAGGCCCCACAGCCTGCCATGACACAACACACAAAGGCCCCACGGCCTGCCATGATACAACACACAAAGGCCCCACGGCCTGCCATGATACAACACACAAAGGCCCCACGGCCTGCCATGATACAACACACAAAGGCCCCACGGCCTGCCATGATACAACACACAAAGGCCCCACAGCCTGCCATGACACAACACACAAAGGCCCCACGGCCTGCCATGATACAACACACACAGACCCCACGGCCTGCCATGACACAACACACAAAGGCCCCACAGCCTGCCATGACACAACACACAAAGGCCCCACGGCCTGCCATGATACAACACACAAAGGCCCCACAGCCTGCCATGACACAACACACAAAGGCCCCACGGCCTGCCATGATACAACACACAAAGGCCCCACAGCCTGCCATGACACAACACACAAAGGCCCCACGGCCTGCCATGATACAACACACAAAGGCCCCACGGCCTGCCATGATACAACACACAAAGGCCCCACAGCCTGCCATGACACAACACACAAAGGCCCCACGGCCTGCCATGATACAACACACAAAGGCCCCACAACCTGCCATGACACAACACACAAAGGCCCCACAGCCTGCCATGACACAACACACAAAGGCCCCACGGCCTGCCATGATACAACACACAAAGGCCCCACAACCTGCCATGATACAACACACAAAGGCCCCACAACCTGCCATGATACAACACACAAAGGCCCCACGGCCTGCCATGATACAACACACAAAGGCCCCACGGCCTGCCATGATACAACACACAAAGGCCCCACAACCTGCCATGATACAACACACAAAGGCCCCACAACCTGCCATGATACAACACACAAAGGCCCCACGGCCTGCCATGATACAACACACACAGGCCCCACGGCCTGCCATGATACAACACACAAAGGCCCCACAACCTGCCATGATACAACACACACAGACCCCACGGCCTGCCATGACACAACACACAAAGGCCCCACAGCCTGCCATGACACAACACACAAAGGCCCCACGGCCTGCCATGATACAACACACAAAGGCCCCACAACCTGCCATGATACAACACACAAAGGCCCCACAACCTGCCATGATACAACACACACAGACCCCACGGCCTGCCATGACACAACACACAAAGGCCCCACAGCCTGCCATGATACAACACACAAAGGCCCCACAACCTGCCATGATACAACACACAAAGGCCCCACAACCTGCCATGATACAACACACACAGACCCCACGGCCTGCCATGATACAACACACAAAGGCCCCACGGCCTGCCATGATACAACACACAAAGGCCCCACGGCCTGCCATGATACAACACACACAGACCCCACAGCCTGCCATGATACAACACACACAGACCCCACAGCCTGCCATGATACAACACACACAGACCCGACGGCCTGCCATGATACAACACACACAGACCCCACAGCCTGCCATGACACAACACACAAAGGCCCCACGGCCTGCCATGATACAACACACAAAGGCCCCACGGCCTGCCATGATACAACACACAAAGGCCCCACAACCTGCCATGATACAACACACAAAGGCCCCACAACCTGCCATGATACAACACACACAGACCCCACGGCCTGCCATGACACAACACACAAAGGCCCCACAGCCTGCCATGATACAACACACAAAGGCCCCACAACCTGCCATGATACAACACACAAAGGCCCCACAACCTGCCATGATACAACACACACAGACCCCACGGCCTGCCATGATACAACACACAAAGGCCCCACGGCCTGCCATGATACAACACACAAAGGCCCCACAACCTGCCATGATACAACACACACAGACCCCACAGCCTGCCATGATACAACACACACAGACCCGACGGCCTGCCATGATACAACACACACAGACCCCACAGCCTGCCATGATACAACACAGACCTCACAGCCTGCCATGATACAACACACACAGACCTCACAGCCTGCCATGATACAACACACACAGACCCCACAGCCTGCCATGATACAACACACACAGACCCAACAACCTGCCATGATACAACACACAAAGGCCCCACAGCCTGCCATGATAGAACACACAAAGACCCCACAGCCTGCCATGATACAACACACACAGACCCCACAGCCTGCCATGATACAACACACACAGACCCCACAGCCTGCCATGATACAACACACAAAGACCTCACAGCCTGCCATGATACAACACACAAAGGCCCCCCAGCCTGCCATGATACGACACACACAGACCCCACAACCTGCCATGATACAACACACACAGGCCCCACAGCCTGCCATGATACAACACACAAAGACCCCACAGCCTGCCATGATACAACACACAAAGGCCCCACAGCCTGCCATGATACAACACACACAGACCCCACAGCCTGCCATGATACAACACACACAGACCCCACAGCCTGCCATGATACAACACACACAGACCCCACAACCTGCCATGATACAACACACAAAGGCCCCACAGCCTGCCATGATACAACACACACAGACCTCACAGCCAGTCATGATACAACACACACAGACCTCACAGCCTGCCATGATACAACACACAAAGGCCCCACAGCCTGCCATGATACAACACACAAAGACCCCACAGCCTGCCATGATACAACACACAAAGGCCCCACAGCCTGCCATGATACAACACACAGACCCCACAGCCTGCCATGATACAACACACAAAGACCTCACAGCCTGCCATGATACAACACACACAGACCCCACAGCCTGCCATGATACAACACACACAGACCCCACAGCCTGCCATGATACAACACACACAGACCCCACAGCCTGCCATGATAGAACACACAAAGACCCCACAGCCTGCCATGATACAACACACACAGACCCCACAGTCTGCCATGATACAACACACACAGACCCCCCAGCCTGCCATGATACAACAAAGACCTCACAGCCTCCCATGATACAACACACACAGACCTCACAGCCTGCCATGATACAACACACACAGACCCCACAGCCTGCCATGATACAACACACAAAGGCCCCACAGCCTGCCATGATACAACACACAAAGGCCCCACAGCCTGCCATGATACAACACACAAAGACCCCACAGCCTGCCATGATACAACACACACAGACCCTACGGCCCACGCTACGGCCCCAGAGACCCAGTCATTACCCCGGGTGCATAATATAGAAGGTAAGGTGTCAGGGAATACCGGAGGCGGCAGGCGCTAAATAATTAAACGACACACGACTGCGGGGCCTCATTTCAGGGCCCCGAGCCACAAAGGCCCCGACTGAACGGCAACCCCGGAAGGCACCGTGCCCCACCCGCTGCCAAATGAGAAACAACCAAATGGCCATGCAACGGTGATAAAAAATCAAACACGCATTGTTGCCCCGTCCGGTGACGTCAGGGCCTGAATGATTGTATGATAACCGAATGTATTAGTGATGACTTAATTGGAGTTGTAAGCCACCTTTCTGTACACAATGGCTCGAGAGCCATTATACATAGGTACATTTTGTCATATTTTTTTTAGAGCTGCATTGTTACATAGGCTGATGCGTTACATGATGAGATAGAGAAGTGCATTGTTACATAGGCTGATGCGTTACACGATGAGATAGGGAAGTGCATTGTTACATAGGCTGATGCGTTACATGATGAGATAGAGAAGTGCATTGTTACATAGGCTGATGCGTTACACGATGAGATAGGGAAGTGCATTGTTACATAGGCTGATGCGTTACATGATGAGATAGAGAAGTGCATTGTTACATAGGCTGATGCGTTACACGATGAGATAGGGAAGTGCATTGTTACATAGGCTGATGCGTTACATGATGAGATAGAGAAGTGCATTGTTACATAGGCTGATGCGTTACACGATGAGATAGGGAAGTGCATTGTTACATAGGCTGATGCGTTACATGATGAGATAGGGAAGTGCATTGTTACATAGGCTGATGCGTTACACGATGAGATAGGGAAGTGCATTGTTACATAGGCTGATGCGTTACATGATGAGATAGGGAAGTGCATTGTTACATAGGCTGATGCGTTACATGATGAGATAGGAAAGTGCATTGTTACATAGGCTGATGCGTTACACGATGAGATAGGGAAGTGCATTGTTACATAGGCTGATGCGTTACATGATGAGATAGGGAAGTGCATTGTTACATAGGCTGATGCGTTACACGATGAGATAGGGAAGTGCATTGTTACATAGGCTGATGCGTTACACGATGAGATGGGGAAGTGCATTGTTACATAGGCTGATGCGTTACACGATGAGATGGGGAAGTGCATTGTTACATAGGCTGATGCGTTACACGATGAGATAGGGAAGTGCATTGTTACATAGGCTGATGCGTTACACGATGAGATAGGGAAGTGCACTGTTACATAGGCTGATGCGTTACATGATGAGATAGGGAAGTGCATTGTTACATAGGCTGATGCGTTACACGATGAGATAGGGAAGTGCATTGTTACATAGGCTGATGCGTTACACGATGAGATGGGGAAGTGCATTGTTACATAGGCTGATGCGTTACACGATGAGATAGGGAAGTGCACTGTTACATAGGCTGATGCGTTACACGATGAGATGGGGAAGTGCATTGTTACATAGGCTGATGCGTTACATGATGAGATGGGGAAGTGCATTGTTACATAGGCTGCTGCGTTACACGATGAGATAGGGAAGTGCATTGTTACATAGGTTGATGCGTTACACGATGAGATAGGGAAGTGCATTGTTACATAGGCTGATGCGTTACACGATGAGATAGGGAAGTGCATTGTTACATAGGCTGATGCGTTACACGATGAGATGGGGAAGTGCATTGTTACATAGGTTGATGCGTTACACGATGAGATAGGGAAGTGCATTGTTACATAGGCTGATGCGTTACACGATGAGATAGGGACGTGCATTGTTACATAGGCTGATGCGTTACACGATGAGATGGGGAAGTGCATTGTTACATAGGCTGATGCGTTACACGATGAGATAGGGAAGTGCATTGTTACATAGGCTGATGCGTTACACGATGAGATAGGGAAGTGTTGAAGGGTAATACGGAAGCATCACGGCATCGTCACCGGGAATCGAACCTATCACCGTGATACTCGATTTCTTCACCTTATGTGTACATGTCGGTTGGTTGGTTGGTTCCAGTTGGACGCTTTAAAGTTATATCTCGACAATGGGAAGGGTCAATGTCACTGCGAACAAAGACATTCGCGCAGGTGGGCTGCGAACCACGCGACAGCTCAGTGGGTTAGAATGGAATGTTGGTGTTTTAGGCCACTTTTGTGCACATACAGGCTAAATTGGGCCAAGGAACCTCCCGAGACGATGAAGGATGAAGGAATGAAACAGGCCCCAGATTAGGTGCCCGAACCCGGATTCGAACCCAGGACCTATTGATCTGCGGTCTAATGCGCTAACCACTACACCAGGGAGGCCCCCCTCTCAGTGGGTTAGAGCACTCGCATTGAGGGCTCTGGCCACATGAGAGCCTAACGGCGCGTGGATCAGTGGTCCGCTGTGACCATGTCTGTGTGGTCACAGGATAAAGATCCTATGTCTTTAATCACAAATAGTAGGGGGTTACCCCTGGGGACATGGCTCCAATCTTCCTTCCTTCTCCCATAGACGCGATATGACCAAAAGTGGTTAAAGCGTCCTGAATATACAACCAACCATCGAACCACGTAACAGCCGCTCGGGCTGACCTAGCAGAGCACATTCGACAATAGTCGCACTACGCGCTACCCACTGGGCCAGGGCGTGATCCCCGGGTGAGGTGGAGCTTGATCCACAGCCTCGCTGACACTAATTGGAGTCTCTGTCTCACACTAAGCGACGGCCGCTCCGTCAAACTCTCTGGGATACGGCCACGCATGCGCAAACAGTATCAGCCTGGATGGCTCACTCATGTTTTAGGCCACTTGGGTGCACAGTAAGACCGCCATTGATACCATGGAAACCACGCCGTCAGGCGGTGAAAGGGTGAAGCGGTGCCAGACATAGGTAGGGTTCGAACCCCCGAGGTGGGGGGGGGGAGAGAAAGAAGCAAAAGACGGAGGATTTGTCTGACAGATGGACGTATAGATGTCCACACGAACAACCCTATCACAAGGGGCGTGAATAGTGGGCCTCAGACCGGTATGATGATCAGATACATTATCCTTCACGTCCCCGTTGTCAATTTTATCACTCGATTTTGTGGCTATATCGTCACGTCTCTCGTGTTGGTTCATTGATTAGAAATCCAGTCGAGTCGAGTGGTACTGACTCTTATCGTTTCAGATATGCGCGCCGCAGTCGGTTAGACGCGATAACACGTCTGATGAGACATCGCAACAGACGTCTGAGACATAGCAACAGACCTCTGATGAGACGCCGTATCAGACGTTTGATGAGACGTCGTAACAGACGTCTGATGCGACGTCGCAACAGACGTCTGATGAGACATCGTAACAGATGTCGTATCAGACGTCTGATGAGACGTCGTAACAGACGTCTGATGAGACATCAGATGCACTTATCGAACGGGCCGCGGCGCCTAGTACCAAGCTTTCATGACACCATTTAGCATGAAGTGGTGGGAGGAAGAGGTGCAGAACGCACAGCGGGCATGGTATGGTAGGGCAACATAGGGCTTACATCCCCAGTTGTTTGTGTCGCCATTAAAGTGCCGGGGCAGAGGAGGACTAGCAGGTAAAGAGAAGGCGCGCCCAGTACTTTACCCCTGGCATTACCGCAGCAAGACGGAACAAGCCAGCGGCGCCACCACAGGGCTTAAGCTTGGCGAGGGGCGGGTGGGCGTAGATAGGGACGGATGTGGGGGGGGGGGGGGGGGGGGGCGAGGCAAGCCGGGGAGAGAGGGGATCATTTCCAGCACTTACTTCCGGCCGTCGCGACCAGTCAGTCTCATATTGACGAGCGCCTAACTCGCCGCCAGTCGCCACAATCGCCGCCAAATCACCACTCTCATTTGGCCCAAATGAGGCTGTTTGAACGGAAGCGTCCCTAGCGAGAAACACTGGCTCAAGTGGTCATTTCCACCTAACGAAGTGGCATATCTAGCTTGTCAACTGGAAATTGAAAAAAAAAAACGGTTGATCTATTGCGGTGGAATGGGTCAGTTCAGGGTTCAGCCCCCCTCCCTCCTCCCCCCCCCCGCACCCCTTCAGTTTACTGTCCTTCCCGACACCGTTAAAGCCATGATGATGGCAATCGTTGCATAAAGCCCTATGCCGCCCTTTGCGGCCAAACGGTACGCCCCCTCCCTATTCCCCGCTACCTTTCCTGCCATACCAGTCGAATCAGAACTAGGGATTTAAACCAGTAATAATATGGACCCAATAAAGATTAAAGACAATAGGCAAGCCCCACCCCCAGCCGCCATCTAACACCTCACCCCTCCCACTCCCCCCACCCCCACGCCCGTTTCTCCACAGAATACGACTTTTCGGTTGATGACCGTACCAGAAATCCAGTCCCGGAGGCGGGAATCTGATTAGAAAACTGGGGCTGTTCCTGCAGTCATGCATTTAACGCCCCTTCACAGCGACATACTGCACCCCAGCGAGGAAACCGCGGACGCGACCCACCGGTAAACCCCATCATGAACTCGAACACTCGTAAACACAATGGCATCAAACATTTATATCACTTTTTGAAGTCCACGCTTTGCTTTTTCATTTAAAAGGGACAGCAGACGAATGGTATCAGACTAATGGTATCAGACCAATGGTATCACACCAATGGTATCACACCAATGATATCAGAACAATGATATCACACCAATGATATCAGAACACTAATGGTATCACACCACTGATATCAGACTAATGGTATCAGACTAATGGTATCAGACTAATGGTATCAGAGTAATGCCATCAGACCAATGGTATCAGACTAATGGTATCAGACCAATGGCATCAGACCAATGGTATCAGACCAATGATATCAGACCAATGATATCAGACCAATGGTATTAGACCAATATCAGACATATGGTATAAGACCAATGGTATAAGACCAATGGTATCAGACCAATGGTATCAGACCAATGGTATCAGACCGGTGGTACCAGACCAATGGTACCAGACCAATGGCATTAGACCGATGGTATCACACCAATAGTATCAGACCAATATCAGACATATGGTATAAGACCAATGGTATCAGACCAATGGTATCAGACCAATGGTTTCAGACCAATGTCAGACATATGGTATAAGACCAATGGTATAAGACCAATGGTATCAGACCAATGGCATCAGACCAATATCAGACATATGGTATAAGACCAATGGCATCAGACCAATGGTATCAGACCAATGATATCAGACCAATGATATCAGACCAATGGTATCAGACCAATATCAGACATATGGTATAAGACCAATGGTATAAGACCAATGGTATCAGACCAATGGTATCAGACCGGTGGTACCAGACCAATGGTACCAGACCAATGGCATTAGACCGATGGTATCACACCAATAGTATCAGACCAATATCAGACATATGGTATAAGACCAATGGTATCAGACCAATGGTATCAGACCAATGGTATCAGACCAATGTCAGACATATGGTATAAGACCAATGGTATCAGACCAATGGCATCAGACCAATATCAGACATATGGTATAAGACCAATGGTATAAGACCAATGGTATAAGACCAATGGTATCAGACCAATGGTATCAGACCGGTGGTACCAGACCAATGGTACCAGACCAATGGCATTAGACCGATGGTATCACACCAATAGTATCAGACCAATATCAGACATATGGTATAAGACCAATGGTATCAGACCAATGGTATAAGACCAATGGTATCAGACCAATGGTATCAGACATATGGTATCAGACCAATGGTATAAGACCAATGGTATAAGACCAATGGTATCAGACCAATGGTATCAGACCAATGGTATCCTGTGACGACGGCGGTCGGGTTTGACGAGGGTACCCCTAACGTCGGTCATCACGGCCACCCAGGGGGACAATGACGGAGGCCTCGGCTTGTCATTAAGGACCCAGAGTGTCATTCCGCGCCGTAGATTAGCAGGGGACAAAGGCGCCATCGCCGCCGTATGCCCTCTCAGTTCGTGCTGGGGTGGGGTGGGGTGGGGTGGGGTGGGGTGGGGTGGGGTGTGGTGGGGCGGTGGGGATCCCCCCCCCCTCCCCCTGGTGTGGCTATGGTGGAGCAGGGAGTGTGTGGGTGTTGTGAGGGGGGAGGGGGGTCCTACATATGGTGGGTGAGGGACGCCACCCATTTCTTTAAATCACGGGTGATCACCCCCAGGGAATGCCCAAAATTGCCAGGGTCCTGTCCACTTCCTCTCGTGTGCCGCAACTACGCTGGCGCCCCTTTCAAGATTGGCTTTTCATTATGACGGCCAGTCGGCCTGTAGGGAGGTGGCCCCCGTGGCCCCTGCCGCCCGCGGCCACCAGGCCCTCAGGCCCCCGGCCCCCGCGGACCCCGTCGGCCAGCCGATCCTGTGCCTCCTCCCCTGAACCCACTACCTGCTCTCGTCCCACGGCCACGTGGTCTCGGACGGCGAGCGAGACAGAGCGACATGATAGAATGACACAGAGTGGGATAGAGAGACAGAATGGGGCAGAGAGAGCGATTGGGATAGAATGAGACAGAGAGATAGCAAGAGGTAGAGAGATAGAATGAGACAAAAAGAGGGGGACGCAGGGACATAGAGGACGGAAAGAGAGGGATATAGAGGACGGAAAGAGAGGGACATAGAGGACGGAAACAGAGGGACCCGGATGTATGGGTGGACGGCCATCTCCCACCACGGTGGCGACACGTTCGCTTAGGCCGGGCGAGACGGACACGATTACAATTTAACCCATTAGCTATGCTCCCCGGTTGGTCAGCCCAGTGGAACCACTTGGGACCTCCCTGGTGAGCCATTGGCTAGGGCCTGGGTCACCCCCCACCACCCACCAGTAGCGCCCCTGCCCACCACCCACCAATAACCAACAACCCCTATGGCTGTTTTTTTTGGGTTTTCCACAACTACTCCCAAATCGCTGTGACTCACTTAGGGTGCCACAGAGCGGTGCGGCCCAGCAGCGGCCATTACACAGTGGTAGGACCCCCCGGGGGTCTGAGGGTCTGACCCCCCCCCCCCTATCCTCCCCCAGGGGACCCATGACCCACCGTCGCGGGTCCAAAAGTGCCACCAGAGCTGGAAGAGGAGACCGACCCTGGCTGATCCCCTTAGGCCGCTTACATCAACGAGGTTTTCACCACACTCCGATGATGATGATGACAATGATTGGCAGCCAGCCAGCCAAGCAGCCAGCAATGTACGGTACATAGGGCCGCTCCCCTCAAACATGAAACCATCTCTGCATGGAGTCAGGAGGGGTTGGTTAACATGTTTAAGTCCTATCGCTGAAGCCCTCAACTACTGGGTCGAAGCTAGGAGGGAAAACCCTGCTACGGTGGTCAAATCGACTTTTAAACGTTCGTTCTCATCCAATTGGATTGGCCGAAGTTCTTAGATCTATTGTTCGGTCTCGACCGCCTGGAAAAATATACTGGTTCACGTCAGGAATCCCACAGTCTTTGAGGTCCATGCGGCTTTAAGAAAAAGGGAAGAAGACGAGACTGGTCGAAGTTCGGAGTCGATTATGGATGGCCACGGCGGTTTTTTAAACCGGTCGAAGTTAGATGTCTACCATTATGGCCATAGCGGTTTGTTAAAACCGGTCGAAGTTAGATGCCTACCATTATAGCGACAGTGATTACGGAACATGGGCCCGACAGACCGCGGTTCTACCACTGAGGTCATGGTGGCCTGTATGCCTGGATGCCAATAAGCTTGGCCGAAACTAAAAGTTTAACCATTATAGCAACAGCGGGCTTTATGACTAGCCAAAGTTAGGAATCCTATTATGATCAGACAAGCTTTTGAGACTGGCCGAAATTAGGACCCCTAGCATTGTGGTCACAACGGCCGTCAACATTAACCGAAATTAGGACCCCTAGCATTGTGGTCACAACGGCCGTCAACACTAACCGAAATTAGGACTCCTAGCATTGTGGTCACAACGGCCGTCAACATTAACCGAAATTAGGACCCCTAGCATCGTGGTCACAACGGCCTTCAACATTAACCGAAATTAGGACTCCTAGCATTGTGGTCACAACGGCCGTCAACATTAACCGAAATTAGGACCCCTAGCATTGTGGTCACAACGGCCGTCAACACTAACCGAAATTAGGACTCCTAGCATTGTGGTCACAACGGCCGTCAACACTAACCGAAATTAGGACCCCTAGCATCGTGGTCACAACGGCCTTCAACATTAACCGAAATTAGGACCCCTAGCATTGTGGTCACAACGGCCGTCAACACTAACCGAAATTAGGACCCCTAGCATCGTGGTCACAACGGCCTTCAACATTAACCGAAATTAGGACTCCTAGCATTGTGGTCACAACGGCCTTCAACATTAACCGAAATTAGGACCCCTAGCATTGTGGTCACAACGGCCTTCAACATTAACCGAAATTAGGACCCCTAGCATTGTGGTCACAACGGCCGTCAACATTAACCGAAATTAGGACCCCTAGCATTGTGGTCACAACGGCCTTCAACATTAACCGAAATTAGGACTCCTAGCATTGTGGTCACAACGGCCTTCAACATTAACCGAAATTAGGACTCCTAGCATTGTGGTCACAACGGCCGTCAACATTAACCGAAATTAGGACCCCTAGCATTGTGGTCACAACGGCCTTCAACATTAACCGAAATTAGGACTCCTAGCATTGTGGTCACAACGGCCTTCAACATTAACCGAAATTAGGACCCCTAGCATTGTGGTCACAACGGCCGTCAACATTAACCGAAATTAGGACCCCTAGCATTGTGGTCACAACGGCCTTCAACATTAACCGAAATTAGGACTCCTAGCATCGTGGTCACAACGGCCTTCAACATTAACCGAAATTAGGACCCCTAGCATTGTGGTCACAACGGCCGTCAACACTAACCGAAATTAGGACCCCTAGCATTGTGGTCACAACGGCCGTCAACACAAACCGACATTAGGACTCCTAGCATTGTGGTCACAACGGCCGTCAACATTAACCGAAATTAGGACTCCTAGCATTGTGGTCACAACGGCCGTCAACATCAACCGAAATTAGGACCCCTAGCATCGTGGTCACAACGGCCTTCAACATTAACCGAAATTAGGACCCCTAGCATCGTGGTCACAACGGCCTTCAACATTAACCGAAATTAGGACTCCTAGCATCGTGGTCACAACGGCCTTCAACATTAACCGAAATTAGGACCCCTAGCATTGTGGTCACAACGGCCTTCAACATTAACCGAAATTAGGACCCCTAGCATTGTGGTCACAACGGCCGTCAACACTAACCGAAATTAGGACTCCTAGCATTGTGGTCACAACGGCCGTCAACATTAACCGAAATTAGGACCCCTAGCATCGTGGTCACAACGGCCTTCAACATTAACCGAAATTAGGACTCCTAGCATTGTGGTCACAACGGCCGTCAACATTAACCGAAATTAGGACCCCTAGCATCGTGGTCACAACGGCCTTCAACATTAACCGAAATTAGGACTCCTAGCATTGTGGTCACAACGGCCGTCAACACTAACCGAAATTAGGACCCCTAGCATCGTGGTCACAACGGCCTTCAACATTAACCGAAATTAGGACTCCTAGCATTGTGGTCACAACGGCCTTCAACATTAACCGAAATTAGGACCCCTAGCATCGTGGTCACAACGGCCTTCAACATTAACCGAAATTAGGACCCCTAGCATTGTGGTCACAACGGCCGTCAACACTAACCGAAATTAGGACCCCTAGCATTGTGGTCACAACGGCCGTCAACACAAACCGACATTAGGACTCCTAGCATTGTGGTCACAACGGCCGTCAACATTAACCGAAATTAGGACTCCTAGCATTGTGGTCACAACGGCCTTCAACATTAACCGAAATTAGGACTCCTAGCATCGTGGTCACAACGGCCTTCAACATTAACCGAAATTAGGACCCCTAGCATCGTGGTCACAACGGCCTTCAACATTAACCGAAATTAGGACTCCTAGCATCGTGGTCACAACGGCCTTCAACATTAACCGAAATTAGGACCCCTAGCATTGTGGTCACAACGGCCTTCAACATTAACCGAAATTAGGACCCCTAGCATTGTGGTCACAACGGCCGTCAACACTAACCGAAATTAGGACTCCTAGCATTGTGGTCACAACGGCCGTCAACATTAACCGAAATTAGGACCCCTAGCATCGTGGTCACAACGGCCTTCAACATTAACCGAAATTAGGACTCCTAGCATTGTGGTCACAACGGCCGTCAACATTAACCGAAATTAGGACCCCTAGCATCGTGGTCACAACGGCCTTCAACATTAACCGAAATTAGGACCCCTAGCATTGTGGTCACAACGGCCTTCAACATTAACCGAAATTAGGACCCCTAGCATTGTGGTCACAACGGCCTTCAACATTAACCGAAATTAGGACCCCTAGCATTGTGGTCACAACGGCCGTCAACATTAACCGAAATTAGGACCCCTAGCATCGTGGTCACAACGGCCTTCAACATTAACCGAAATTAGGACCCCTAGCATCGTGGTCACAACGGCCTTCAACATTAACCGAAATTAGGACTCCTAGCATTGTGGTCACAACGGCCGTCAACATTAACCGAAATTAGGACCCCTAGCATCGTGGTCACAACGGCCTTCAACATTAACCGAAATTAGGACTCCTAGCATTGTGGTCACAACGGCCGTCAACATTAACCGAAATTAGGACCCCTAGCATTGTGGTCACAACGGCCTTCAACATTAACCGAAATTAGGACCCCTAGCATTGTGGTCACAACGGCCGTCAACACTAACCGAAATTAGGACCCCTAGCATTGTGGTCACAACGGCCGTCAACATTAACCGAAATTAGGACCCCTAGCATTGTGGTCACAACGGCCTTCAACATTAACCGAAATTAGGACCCCTAGCATTGTGGTCACAACGGCCGTCAACACTAACCGAAATTAGGACCCCTAGCATCGTGGTCACAACGGCCTTCAACATTAACCGAAATTAGGACCCCTAGCATCGTGGTCACAACGGCCTTCAACATTAACCGAAATTAGGACTCCTAGCATCGTGGTCACAACGGCCTTCAACATTAACCGAAATTAGGACCCCTAGCATTGTGGTCACAACGGCCTTCAACATTAACCGAAATTAGGACCCCTAGCATTGTGGTCACAACGGCCGTCAACACTAACCGAAATTAGGACTCCTAGCATTGTGGTCACAACGGCCGTCAACATTAACCAAAATTAGGACCCCTAGCATCGTGGTCACAACGGCCTTCAACATTAACCGAAATTAGGACTCCTAGCATTGTGGTCACAACGGCCGTCAACATTAACCGAAATTAGGACCCCTAGCATTGTGGTCACAACGGCCGTCAACACTAACCGAAATTAGGACCCCTAGCATTGTGGTCACAACGGCCGTCAACATTAACCGAAATTAGGACCCCTAGCATTGTGGTCACAACGGCCTTCAACATTAACCGAAATTAGGACTCCTAGCATTGTGGTCACAACGGCCGTCAACATTAACCGAAATTAGGACTCCTAGCATTGTGGTCACAACGGCCGTCAACATTAACCGAAATTAGGACCCCTAGCATCGTGGTCACAACGGCCTTCAACATTAACCGAAATTAGGACCCCTAGCATTGTGGTCACAACGGCCTTCAACATTAACCGAAATTAGGAACCCCTAGCATTGTGGTCACAACGGCCCATAACACGTGCCAAGCGGCCGCAGGTTTGATATCCCCCCCCCCCCTCCTCTCCCACACATACTTCAGGAGAGTCCGGCACATATCCTCCCTTACCCCCCCTCGCCCCCTCCCCCCGGGCCCCCCCCCCCACCCCGCCATAGTGGCCGTGCCGAGCACAACCGCCGCCCCGCTGATCCAGAGGGCTCTGCATGACGATCGGCCTGAATGAGGCGACTTAACCCCGCGCCTACCACAGGACGGCCACTCTCTCCTACCGGGGGCGGCCACTCCGCGCCTCGGGCCCAAGGCTACAGCTTCAGCTGCTGACAGCGGCAGCTGGAGGTGGGGCGAGGTCCCGAGGTCTCGGGGGGGGGGGGGGTAGGAGGGTGGAAGAGGGGCGGAGGGAGAGTCCGCTACTTGAGGGGAGAGGGCCACACTTCAGATATACGACACCCTACTACTCTGCCAATCTATCCCACTGAGCCCCACACTTCTCCCCC
>OZ025248.1:33846161-33894348 GCA_964019135.1 Arenicola marina
GCAGATTAGATAAGGCCAAATGGGGTAGTGTAAAATGGCGTAGTGCAGTAGATAGTAGTGCAGAAATAGTAGTGCAGAAATGGTAGTGCAGAAGGAAGTAGTGCAGAAGTGCGTAGTGCAGGCTTGTGTAGTACAGACTGGATAAGTGCAGAAATGGTAGTGCAGAAATGGGTAGTGCAGAAGTGGGTAGTGCAGACTGACAAAGTGCAGAAGTGGGTAGTACAGACTGACGAAGTGCAGAAGTGGGTAGTGCAGGCTGGTGTAGTGCAGACTGGGTTAGCGCAGCCAGGAGTGGCATAGCCAAAGGTATTACATCCTAGCCATGGCGAGCGTCACCCGAACAAAGACAACACCGTTGGTCCCATACAACACCGCATGGTTTCCGCTCTTTTTTAGGGATTTACTTATTCATAACCAGTTAATCACATCTAGATGCATTCTTCGCTGGAGCCGCCGCCGATCTGATTGTGGGTAAACAAATCGGGCTTTAATTCCTCGGTTAGGCACGCGTCTAAAGCCACCATAGCAACCGTGTCACAACAGCAACTGCGTCACTATAACAACCATGTCACAACAGCCACTTTCACTAAATATTTCAGGTCCCAGTAATGTATATAGTGCATAACTCAAATGGACGCTATTCAGGTTGTCACACCGTCCCTGCTCCCTGGTCATCACAGAGTCTCACCATCATAGGGTGACAGGGAGAGAGGGGTTTAGTCTCACCATCATAGGGGTGACAGGGAGAGAGGGGTTCAGTCTCACCATCATAGGGGTGACAGGGAGAGAGGGGTTCAGTCTCACCATCATAGGGGTGACAGGGAGAGAGGGGTTCAGTCTCGCCATCATAGGGGTGACAGGGAGAGAGGGGTTTAGTCTCACCATCATAGGGGTGACAGGGAGAGAGGGGTTTAGTCTCACCATCATAGGGGTGACAGGGAGAGAGGGGTTTAGTCTCACCATCATAGGGGTGACAGGGAGAGAGGGGTTCAGTCTCACCATCATAGGGGTGACAGGGAGAGAGGGGTTCAGTCTCACCATCATAGGGTGACAGGGTGAGAGGGGTTCAGTCTTACCATCATAGGGGTGATAGGGAGAGAGGGGGTCAGTCTCATCATCATAGGGGTGACAGGGAGAGAGGGGTTCAGTCTCATCATCATAGGGGTGATAGGGATAGAGGGGTTCAGTCTCACCATCATAGGGGTGACAGGGAAAGAGGGGTTCAGTCTTACCAACATAGGGGTGACAGGGAGAAAGGGGTTTAGTCTCACCATCATAGGGGTGACAGGGAAAGAGGGGTTCAGTCTCACCATCATAGGGGTGACAGGGAGAGAGGGGTTCAGTCTCGCCATGATAGGGTGACAGGGAGAGAGGGGTTCAGTCTCACCATCATAGGGGTCATAGGGATAGAGGGGTTCAGTCTCACCATGATAGGGTGACAGAGAGAGTGGGGTTCAGTCTCACCATCATAGGGGTGACAGAGAGAGTAGGGTTCAGTCTCGCCATCATAGAGGTGACAGGGAGAGAGGGGTTCAGTCTCACCATCATAGGGGTGACAGGGAAAGAGGGGTTCAGTCTTACCATCATAGGGGTGACAGGGAGAGAGGGGTTTAGTCTCACCATCATAGGGGTGACAGGGAAAGAGGGGTTCAGTCTCACCATCATAGGGGTGACAGGGAGAGAGGAATTCAGTCTCGCCATGATAGGGTGACAGGGAGAGAGGGGTTCAGTCTCACCATCATAGGGGTGATAGGGATAGAGGGGTTCAGTCTCACCATGATAGGGTGACAGAGAGAGTGGGGTTCAGTCTCACCATCATAGGGGTGACAGAGAGAGTAGGGTTCAGTCTCACCATCATAGAGGTGACAGGGAAAGAGGGGTTCAGTCTCACCATCATAGAGGTGATAGGGATAGAGGGGTTCAGTCTCACCATCATAGGGGTGACAGGGAGAGAGGGGTTCAGTCTCACCATCATAGGGGTGACAGGGAAAGAGGGGTTCAGTCTCACCATCATAGGGGTGACAGAGAGAGTGGGGTTCAGTCTCACCATCATAGGGGTGACAGAGAGAGAGGGGTTCAGTCTCGCCATCATAGAGGTGACAGGGAGAGAGGGGTTTAGTCTCACCATCATAGAGGTGACAGAGAGAGTGGGGTTCAGTCTCACCATCATAGGGGTGACAGAGAGAGTAGGGTTCAGTCTCGCCATCATAGAGGTGACAGGGAAAGAGGGGTTCAGTCTCACCATCATAGAGGTGATAGGGATAGAGGGGTTTAGTCTCACCATCATAGGGGTGACAGGGAGAGAGGGGTTCAGTCTCACCATCATAGGGGTGACAGGGAAAGAGGGGTTCAGTCTCACCATCATAGAGGTGATAGGGATAGAGGGGCTTAGTCTCACCATCATAGGGGTGACAGGGAGAGAGGGGTTCAGTCTCACCATCATAGAGGTGATAGGGATAGAGGGGTTTAGTCTCACCATCATAGGGGTGACAGGGAGAGAGGGGTTCAGTCTCACCATCATAGGGGTGACAGGGAGAGAGGGGTTCAGTCTCACCATCATAGGGGTGACAGGGAGAGAGGGGTTCAGTCTTACCATCATAGGGGTGACAGGGAAAGAGGGGTTCAGTCTCACCATCATAGAGGTGATAGGGATAGAGGGGTTTAGTCTCACCATCATAGGGGTGACAGGGAGAGAGGGGTTCAGTCTCACCATCATAGGGGTGACAGGGAGAGAGGGGTTCAGTCTCACCATCATAGGGGTGACAGGGAGAGAGGGGTTCAGTCTCACCATCATAGGGGTGACAGGGAGAGAGGGGTTCAGTCTCACCATCATAGGGTGACAGGGTGAGAGGGGTTCAGTCTTACCATCATAGGGGTGATAGGGAGAGAGGGGTTCAGTCTCACCATCATAGGGGTGACAGAGAGAGGGGTTCAGTCTTACCATCATAGGGGTGACAGGGAGAGAGGGGTTCAGTCTCACCATCATAGGGGTGATAGGGAGAGAGGGGGTCAGTCTCATCATCATAGGGGTGACAGGGAGAGAGGGGTTCAGTCTCATCATCATAGGGGTGATAGGGATAGAGGGGTTCAGTCTCACCATCATAGGGGTGACAGGGAGAGAGGGGTTCAGTCTCACCATCATAGGGGTGATAGGGATAGAGGGGTTCAGTCTCACCATCATAGGGTGACAGGGAGAGAGGGGTTCAGTCTCACCATCATAGGGGTGACAGGGAGAAAGGGGTTCAGTCTCACCATCATAGGGGTGACAGGGAAAGAGGGGTTCAGTCTCACCATCATAGGGGTGACAGGGAGAGAGGGGTTCAGTCTCACCATCATAGGGGTGACAGGGGGAGAGGGGTTTAGTCTCACCATCATAGGGGTGACAGGGAAAGAGGGGTTCAGTCTTACCAACATAGGGGTGACAGGGAGAAAGGGGTTTAGTCTCACCATCATAGGGGTGATAGGGATAGAGGGGTTCAGTCTCATCATGATAGGGTGACAGAGAGAGTGGGGTTCAGTCTCGCCATCATAGGGGTGACAGAGAGAGGGGTTCAGTCTCACCATCATAGGGGTAACAGGGAGAGAGGGGTTCAGTCTCGCCATCATAGGGGTGATAGGGATAGAGGGGTTCAGTCTCACCATGATAGGGTGACAGAGAGAGTGGGGTTCAGTCTCACCATCATAGGGGTGACAGGGAAAGAGGGGTTCAGTCTTACCAACATAGGGTGACAGGGAGAGAGGGGTTCAGTTTCAACATCATAGGGGTGACAGGGGGAGAGGGGTTTAGTCTCACCATCATAGGGGTGACAGGGAAAGAGGGGTTCAGTCTCACCAACATAGGGGTGACAGGGAGAAAGGGGTTTAGTCTCACCATCATAGGGGTGACAGGGAAAGAGGGGTTCAGTCTCACCATCATAGGGGTGACAGGGAGAGAGGGGTTCAGTCTCACCATCATAGGGGTGACAGGGGGAGAGGGGTTTAGTCTCACCATCATAGCGGTGACAGGGAAAGAGGGGTTCAGTCTTACCAACATAGGGGTGACAGGGAGAAAGGGGTTTAGTCTCACCATCATAGGGGTGACAGGGAAAGAGGGGTTCAGTCTCACCATCATAGGGGTGACAGGGGGAGAGAGGTTTAGTCTCACAATCATAGGGGTGACAGGGAAAGAGGGGTTCAGTCTTACCAACATAGGGTGACAGGGAGAGAGGGGTTCAGTCTCACCATCATAGGGGTGACAGGGAGAGAGGGGTTCAGTCTCACCATCATAGGGGTGACAGGGAGAGAGGGGTTCAGTCTCACCATCATAGGGGTGACAGGGAGAGAGGGGTTCAGTCTCACCAGCATAGAGGTGACAGGGAAAGAGGGGTTCAGTCTTACCATCATAGAGGTGACGGGGAGAGAGGGGTTCAGTCTCACCAACATAGGGTGACAGGGAGAGAGGGGTTCAGTCTCGCCATCATAGGGGTGACAGGGAAAGAAGGGTTCAGTCTTACCATCATAGAGGTGACGGGGAGAGAGGGGTTCAGTCTCACCAACATAGGGTGACAGGGAGAGAGGGGTTCAGTCTCACCATCATAGAGGTGACAGGGAAAGAGGGGTTCAGTCTTACCATCATAGAGGTGACGGGGAGAGAGGGGTTCAGTCTCACCAACATAGGGTGACAGGGAGAGAGGGG
The DNA here is from genome assembly GCA_964019135.1 of Arenicola marina. Lineage (NCBI taxonomy): Eukaryota > Metazoa > Annelida > Polychaeta > Arenicolidae > Arenicola > Arenicola marina. The sequence continues at coordinate 33,850,837 of OZ025248.1, forward strand.
TTCAGTCTCGCCATCATAGGGGTGATAGGGATAGAGGGGTTCAGTCTTACCATGATAGGGGTGACGGGGAGAGAGGGGTTCAGTCTCGCCATCATAGGGGTGACAGAGAGAGGGGTTTAGTCTCGCCATCATAGGGGTGACGGGGAGAGAGGGGTTCAGTCTCACCATCATAGGGGTGACAGGGAGAGAGGGGTTCAGTCTTACCATCGTAGGGGTGACGGGGAGAGAGGGGTTCAGTCTCACCATCATAGAGGTGACAGGGAGAGAGGGGTTTAGTCTCACCATCATAGGGGTGACAGGGAGAGAGGGAGTCTGTAATGGCCTGGGACGCCCACCCTGGGCGGCTGTCCCAGGCCCACCCTGGGCGGCTCTCTCCAGGCTCACCCTGGGCGGCTCTCTCCAGGCCCACCATGAGCGGCTGAACCAGGCCCACCCTGAGCGGCTGAACCAGGCCCACCCTGGGCGGCTGTCCCAGTCCCACCATGGGGGGCTGTCCCAGGCCCACCCTGAGCGGCTGTCCCAGGCCCACCCTGGGCGGCTCTCTCCAGGCCCACCCTGGGCGGCTCTCTCCAGGCCCACCCTGAGCGGCTGAACCAGGCCCACCCTGAGCGGCTGAACCAGGCCCACCCTGAGCGGCTGAACCAGGCCCACCCTGGGCGGCTCTCTCCAGACCCACCCTGGGCGGCTCTCTCCAGGCCCACCCTGGGCGGCTCTCTCCAGGTCCATCCCAAGCGGCTGAACCAGGCCCACCCTGAGCGGCTGAACCAGGCCCAACCTGAGCGGCTGAACCAGTCCCACCCTGGGCGGCTCTCTCCAGGCCCACCCTGAGCGGCTCTCTCCAGGCCCACCCTGGGCGGCTCTCTCCGGGCCCACCCTGGGCGGCTGAACCAGTCCCACCCTGGGTGGTTCTCTCCAGGCCCACCCTGAGCGGCTGAACCAGGCCCACCCTGGGGGCTGTCCCAGGCCCACCCTGAGCGGCTGAACCAGGCCCACCCTGGGCGGCTGAACCAGGCCCACCCTGAGCGGCTGAACCAGGCCCACCCTAGGCGGCTCTCTCCAGGCCCACCCTGAGCGGCTGAACCAGTCCCACCCTGGGCGGCTCTCTCCAGACCCACCCTGAGCGACTGAACCAGGCCCACCCTGGGCGGCTGTCCCAGGCCCACCCTGAGCGGCTGTCCCAGGCCCACCCTGGGCGGCTGTCCCAGGCCCACCCTGGGCAGCTGTCCCAGGCCCACCCTGGGCGGCTGTCCCAGGCCCACCCTGGGCGGCTCCCGCCAGGCCTAGGGCGGCTGTCCAGGCCCACCCTGAGAGGCATTCCACGCCATCAATCCCCTGAAATCTCTCATTACAGGTCACAACCTTCTCATCAATCGCCCTGCAGATGGCGCCACCCGGAATCGCTCCATATACTGGCGACTGTGATTGGCCAGCGGACTCCGTTCGGTCGTCTCCTTCAGTCTCCGCCATCTCGCGCCACCGATAGAGGCGCCGTTTTTTTGCTCCGGAGCGGACTGCCTTTGACAAAGCCGGGCAATCCGTTCCCATTCACGTTCACTTTCGGACTTCGTGACAGGTCAGTCGCTCAATCATCTAACAGAGACCAGACACCACCACCACGATCAGCAAAAAATAACAAGCAAAAACGAAGAAAGCTCCCCCAAAAAATTCGAAGACAAGCTGTAATTTACACAAACTAGATGGTGAAGCCGGGCGATAATTGATGGAGATTCCTCATCGAATGTCGAGGCAGACAATGTCCACATTAATTTTCCCCATGATTCCAATCAAGCCTTTTTAACGTTCGTCTCCATGGTGACCCCAATTATCGCTCGACACGTGCTTTTAATAAAGACAAATGAAAGTCAAATGAATAGTACTAATTCCAGGCACGGTAACCATACACTTTAATGTATATCTATATGCATATCTGAATAACTAGACTCAAGAACCCAGTCCCTTGCCTGATTCAGGCGACAGGGGGCGCCACAACTAGACACAGAACCCAGTCCCGTGCCTGGTTCAAGCGACAGGGGGCGCCACAACTAGACACAGAACCCAGTCCCGTGCCTGGTTCAAGCGACACGGGGCGCCACAACTAGACACAGAACCCAGTCCCGTGCCTGGTTCAGGCGACAGGGAGCGCCACAACTAGACACAGAACCCAGTCCAGTGCCTAATTCAAGCGACAGGGGGCGCCACAACTAGACACAGAACCCAGTCCCGTGCCTGATTCAGGCGACAGGGGGCGCCACAACTAGACACAGAACCCAGTCCCGTGCCTGATTCAAGCGACAGGGGGCGCCACAACTAGACCCAGAACCCAGTCCCGTGCCTGATTCAAGCGACAGGGGGCGCCACAACTAGACACAGAACCCAGTCCCGTGCCTGATTCAAGCGACAGGGGGCGCCACAACTAGACACAGAACCCAGTCCCGTGCCTGATTCAGGCGACAGGAGGCGCCACAACTAGACACAGAACCCAGTCCCGTGCCTGATTCAGGCGACAGGGGGCGCCACAACTAGACACAGAACCCAGTCCCGTGCCTGATTCAAGCGACAGGGGGCGCCACAACTAGACACAGAACCCAGTCCCGTGCCTGATTCAGGCGACAGGAGGCGCCACAACTAGACACAGAACCCAGTCCCGTGCCTGATTCAGGCGACAGGGGGCGCCACAACTAGACACAGAACCCAGTCCCGTGCCTGATTCAGGCGACAGGGGGCGCCACAACTAGACACAGAACCCAGTCCCGTGCCTGATTCAAGCGACAGGGGGCGCCACAACTAGACACAGAACCCAGTCCCGTGCCTGATTCAAGCGACAGGAGGCGCCACAACTAGAAACAGAACCCAGTCCCGTGCCTGATTCAAGCGACAGGGGGCGCCACAACTAGACACAGAACCCAATCCCGTGCCTGATTCAAGCGACAGGGGGCGCCACAACCAGACAAAGAACCCAGTCCCGTGCCTGATTCAAGCGACAGGGGGCGCCACAACTAGACACAGAACCCAGTCCCGTGCCTGGTTCAAGCGACAGGGGGCGCCACAACTAGACACAGAACCCAGTCCCGTGCCTGATTCAAGCGACAGGGGGCGCCACAACTAGACACAGAACCCAGTCCCGTGCCTGATTCAAGCGACAGGGGGCGCCACAACTCGACACAGAACCCAGTCCCGTGCCCGATTCAAGCGACAGGGGGCGCCACAACTAGACACAGAACCCAGTCCCGTGCCTGATTCAGGCGACAGGGAGCGCCACAACTAGACACAGAACCCAGTCCCCTGCCTGATTCAGGCGACAGGGAGCGCCACAACTAGACACAGAACCCAGTCCCGTGCCTGATTCAAGCAACAGGGAGCGCCACAACTAGACACAGAACCCAGTCCCGTGCCTGATTCAAGCAACAGGGAGCGCCACAACTAGACACAGATCCTAGTCCAGTGCCTGATTCAAGCGACAGGGGGCGCCACAACTAGACACAGAACCCAGTCCCGTGCCTGATTCAGGCGACAGGGGGCGCCACAACTAGACACAGAACCCAGTCCCGTGCCTGATTCAGGCGACAGGGAGCGCCACAACTAGACACAGAACCCAGCCCCGTGCCTGATTCAAGCAACAGGGAGCGCCACAACTAGACACAGAACCTAGTCCAGTGCCTGATTCAAGCGACAGGGGGCGCCACAACTAGACACAGAACCCAGTCCCGTGCCTAATTCAGGCGACAGGGGGCGCCACAACTAGACACAGAACCCAGTCCCGTGCCTGATTCAAGCAACAGGGGGCGCCACAACTAGACACAGAACCCAGTCCCGTGCCTGATTCAGGCGACAGGGGGCGCCACAACTAGACACAGAACCCAGTCCCGTGCCTGATTCAGGCGAAGGGGAGCGCCACAACTAGACACAGAACCCAGTCCCGTGCCTGATTCAGGCGAAGGGGAGCGCCACAACTAGACACAGAACCCAGTCCCGTGCCTGATTCAAGCGACAGGGGGCGCCACAACCAGACAAAGAACCCAGTCCCGTGCCTGATTCAAGCGACAGGGGGCGCCACAACTAGACACAGAACCCAGTCCCGTGCCTGATTCAAGCAACAGGGAGCGCCACAACTAGACACAGAACCTAGTCCAGTGCCTGATTCAAGCGACAGGAGGCGCCACAACTAGACACAGAACCCAGTCCCGTGCCTAATTCAGGCGACAGGGGGCGCCACAACTAGATACAGAACCCAGTCCCGTGCCTGATTCAAGCAACAGGGGGCGCCACAACTAGACACAGAACCCAGTCCCGTGCCTGATTCAGGCGACAGGGGGCCCCACAACTAGACACAGAACCCAGTCCCGTGCCTGATTCAGGCGACAGGGAGCGCCACAACTAGACACAGAACCCAGTCCCGTGCCTGATTCAAGCAACAGGGAGCGCCGCAACTAGACACAGGACCCAGTCCCGTGCCTGATTCAAGCGACAGGGGGCGCCACAACTAGACACAGAACCCAGTCCCGTGCCTGATTCAGGCGACAGGGGGCGTCACAACTAGACACAGAACGCAGTCCCGTGCCTGATCCAAGCAACAGGTGGCGCCACAACTAAACACAGAACCCAGTCTTGTGCCTGATTCAAGCGACAGGGGGCGCCACAACTAGACACAGAACCCAGTCCCGTGCCTGGTTCAAGCGACAGGGAGCGCCACAACTAGACACAGAACCCAGTCCCGTGCCTGATTCTGGCGACAGAGAGCGCCACAACTAGACACAGAACCCAGTCCCGTGCCTGATTCAAGCAACAGGGAGCGCCACAACTAGACACAGAACCCAGTCCCGTGCCTGATTCAAGCGACAGGGGGCGCCACAACTAGACACAGAACCCAGTCCCGTGCCTGATTCAAGCGACAGGGGGCGCCACAACTAGACACAGAACCCAGTCCCGTGCCTGATTCAGGCGACAGGGAGCGCCACAACTAGACACAGAACCCAGTCCCGTGCCTGATTCAAGCGACAGGGGGCGCCACAACTAGACACAGAACCCAGTCCCGTGCCTGATTCAAGCGACAGGGGGCGCCACAACTAGACACAGAACCCAGTCCCGTGCCTGATTCAAGCGACAGGGGGCGCCACAACTAGACACAGAACCCATTTCCGTGCCTGATTCAAGCGACAGGGGGCGCCACAACTAGACACAGAACCCAGTCCCGTGCCTGATTCAAGCGACAGGGGGCGCCACAACTAGACACAGAACCCAGTCCCGTGCCTGATTCAAGCGACAGGGGGCGCCACAACTAGACACAGAACCCAGTCCCGTGCCTGATTCAAGCGACAGGGGGCGCCACAACTAGACACAGAACGCAGTCCCGTGCCTGATTCAAGCAACAGGGGGCGCCACAACTAGACACAGAACCCAGCCCCGTGCCTGATTCAAGCGACAGGGGGCGCCACAACTAGACACATAACCCAGTCCCGTGCCTGGTTCAAGCGACAGGGAGCGCCACAATTAGACACAGAACCCAGTCCCGTGCCTGAGTCAAGCAACAGGGAGCGCCACAACTAGACACAGAACCTAGTCCAGTGCCTGATTCAAGCGACAGGGGGCGCCACAACTAGACACAGAACCCAGTCCCGTGCCTGATTCAGGCGACAGGGAGCGCCACAACTAGACACAGAACCCAGTCCCGTGCCTGATTCAAGCGACAGGGGCTGCCACAACTAGACACAGAACCCAGTCCCGTGCCTGATTCAAGCGACAGGGGGCGCCACAACTAGACACAGAACCCAGTCCCGTGCCTGATTCAGGCGACAGGGAGCGCCACAACTAGACACAGAACCCAGTCCCGTGCCTGATTCAAGCAACAGGGAGCGCCACAACTAGACACAGAACCCAGTCCCGTGCCTGATTCAAGCGACACGGGGCGCCACAACTAGACACAGAACCCAGTCCCGTGCCTGATTCAGGCGACAGGGGGCGCCACAACTAGACACAGAACCCAGTCCCGTGCCTGATTCAAGCAACAAGGGGCGCCACAACTAGACACAGAACCCAGTCCCGTGCCTGATTCAAGCGACAGGGGGCGCCACAACTAGACACAGAACCCAGTCCCGTGCCTGATTCAAGCGACAGGGGGCGCCACAACTAGACACAGAACCCAGTCCCGTGCCTGATTCAAGCAACAGGGAGCGCCACAACCAGACACAGAACCCAGTCCAGTGCCTGATTCAAGCGACAGGGGGCGCCACAACTAGACACAGAACCCAGTCCCGTGCCTGATTCAGGCGATAGGGGGCGCCACAACTAGACACAGAACCCAGTCCCGTGCCTGATTCAAGCGACAGGGGGCGCCACAACTAGACACATAACCCAGTCCCGTGCCTGATTCAAGCAACAGGGAGCGCCACAACTAGACACAGAACCCAGTCCCGTGCCTGATTCAAGCGACAGGGGGCGCCACAACTAGACACAGAACCCAGTCCCGTGCCTGATTCAAGCGACAGGGAGCGCCACAACTAGACACAGAACCCAGTCCCGTGCCTGATTCAAGCAACAGGGGGCGCCACAACTAGACACAGAACCCAGCCCCGTGCCTGATTCAAGCGACAGGGGGCGCCACAACTAGACACATAACCCAGTCCCGTGCCTGGTTCAAGCGACAGGGAGCGCCACAACTAGACACAGGACCCAGTCCCGTGCCTGATTCAGGCGACAGGGAGCGCCACAACTAGACACAGAACCCAGTTCCGTGCCTGATTCAAGCAACAGGGAGCGCCACAACTAGACACAGAACTCAGTCCCGTGCCTGATTCAAGCGACAGGGGGCGCCACAATTAGACACAGAACCCAGTCCCGTGCCTGATTCAAGCGACAGGGGGCGCCACAACTAGACACAGAACCCAGTCCCGTGCCTGATTCAGGCGACAGGGAGCGCCACAACTAGACACAGAACCCAGTCCCGTGCCTGGTTCAAGCGACAGGGGGCGCCACAACTAGACACAGAACCCAGTCCCGTGCCTGATTCAAGCAACCGGGGGCGCCACAACTAGACACAGAACCCAGTCCCGTGCCTAATTCAAGCGACAGGGGGCGCCACAACTAGACACAGAACCCAGTCCCGTGCCTGATTCAAGCGACAGGGGGCGCCACAACTAGACACAGAACCCAGTCCCGTGCCTGGTTCAAGCGACAGGGGGCGCCACAACTAGACACAGAACCCAGTCCCGTGCTCGGGTGCAGCGGCCGGTGGGATGAGCAATCGATGGTGTTAGCTCTGCGCCCCTAGCCCGAGGGCAGAGCTGACCCGAGCGGCCAAGCCAGGAGGGATCAATACTTTGTCATTTGCCATCTGTTGTTTGATGGCCTGCATCAAAGCACAATCATAATTACACCGGTCTTTGATATGGGGGAAACGGCGACAAAACCTTATTACCAGATAATCTTTCATCCCGAATGATTAGTTTAAACACATGAGGATTGTTATCCTAGGCCGAGGTCTGGTGCTTCCATGTAGCGGCGTGTGGCAGTAATGACTGTGACAATTAAACCCCATCACATTGTCATACAGCTGACACCCCCCCCACCCCCCCCCCACCCCAAAAACAAAAATTGATGAAATATATTATTGGTGAGAATTATTACAGGTGCAAAATACGTACATATATAAACTACCCTGCATAGATATTTGTTTGGGTTTATTTTAATTATCCAAGCTACACGAGCTGGCAGTATCTCACCAGTTACTCTAGGCAGATATATGTCGGCCATTTAAAAAATATCTGTGATTACACGGTATTCGCGGACACAGAGGATCAATAGACAGACCTGTGACCAGCCGACTGGCTACTCAAGCCCTATCTCACAACCCAGAGGCTTCTTCACCTGGAGAGCGTGTTGCTAAGTGGTCGAAGGGACTGCAAACCAACAGGTTGCGACCATTTCATCCTATCGTTGTATTGTCCCACAAGTTCTTTGGCCTGATAAAGCCCAAGACACCAATCCCTCCTATTTTGATATTTTATTTCAACGACCGTTGCTAACTTTATAACCAATAAATACAACTGAAAATCTGTACCATATATGTATAACTGTAACTTGTTCTCCCCAATATTATTTACATTTACGTTAGATAAAATCTGTATGATTAAAGCAACATTTTTCTTTCCTTTCCTTGGAAGATCATTTTACGAGCAGAGGTCACGATGATTTTAGCGAAGTGATCCCTAGCTAGTAATCAGTTGTCGGCATTGTACTATGACTGGGGATCCTAATCGCTAATCGTCTTTCGGATATAGCCACACACATTAAGATTGTGGTAGCGCCGCGAAGAGCGATTGCAAAATCCTGGCTGGTCCATAAGGCGCCGGCTTTTGTTTTAATCGATTGGAATATTGTTCGAATCAATCTTACAAGACAAACACATCGTGTTGAAACGAGACTGAAGCCAAAGACAAATGTTCTTTGAGAAGGAAGATGATTTCCCACCGGAGTCGTCATGTGGAAGAAAGACCCTCTGCCGTAAAGGAGGCAACAAGACCAGACGTCACAGGGCCGTGGTTGACTTTTCCAAGACTGGAGGTCCTACACGTCTTAACGTCTCCATGGTGACGGCAGCGCCATTAGCAGTCACGTGAGTCCCTTTCAAAGACACCGTTTGCGGCATCAATCGTTGAAAACAAATTGTTGGGCAGGCATTAAGCCGTAGGGGAGAAGAAATTGGATTCCCACAAAATGGGGACAGCCACGGGGTAGTTGTTCATTTTTCCGGTATTGATCGAATCGGCGGACATCTTTATGTCGGTGAGACATGCTTGGGAGGCCCCCGTATAGACAGAGAGCAAAGTGCAACTCTCATTGTACCGCCCGAGCAGGCAGCATTCATAACGGCCTCGGCCTTATACATCAGTGGGAAAGGCGTGAGGACACTGCCCCGTCCACCTACCACACCGCCCCCCACCCCCCTCCCGTTCCGCCCTCTCCCTCAACCGTAACCCCGCTGTCCCTGGTGGTATGACGCGTCCAAGTCACCAATCTTGTCGTGCTGGCAGTATACTCTAAATGGCTTTAAGAAAACAGGTCTTATACCCGGTAATACAAAACCTCCGGGAGTCGCTAGCGGTCGGGTTTTTTATCCAATTAAACTGCTGTTGAGGTCCCCAACCAAGGCACCGGGGGTACAAGCTGGAATGCACCTCACACGCTTCCAGGTAGCCAGCCGCCTGTCCGCCCCAAACGCTCCTCCACCGAAACACTCGCGGGAGCGAGGATCAGCAGAGTATGATCACAAGTTATGGGGACACATTTTTCTGCTGCTGTAGCAGCGCGGTTCTTCGCATGTCATCTGCTCTCATGGTCCAATCAGGCAACAACAAAAAACCGGGCACCGAACCAAAAAAAGGTAGCCGAAAAATAAGAAAAAAGGTAGCATGTAGTGAAGGAAAATAGGCCTGAATGGATCAATCACAAGCCGGCACCTTCTTTTGTGATACATAAGTCTCATTTGGGAAAGCAGGGGGTTTTTTTGGCCGTAAATGACGCCATCTTGAAGTGCCCACCATGTGGCGGGCGGCACGGAGAGACCGGATCCGAGACACTCTTACAGACCCAATTACGGGGACAGCCTTGGCTCTAGTGGAACACGGCTCCACGCCAGCCCTAAACCTCTATAGGCCGGTTTGAAGAGATTTCACGACACAAGACGGGGTGGAGGTGGGGGGGGGAGGTGTTATACTGTTACACATGTATCCCTTTCCATTCGACCCATCACTCTAGCCACATATATAGCGTGATATTTCCTCGGAGGGATCTTGTTACATCGCACACCTCACCGGGTTCGTCCCGGGAAGGTGTTGGCGACGTCCCCGCAGTTGTCAGCACCCCCCCCCCCCCACACCCCCCTAACCGCTCTGCACCCACCCACACCCACCCACCACCCCACAGCAGCGGGGGGCGGGTCTGGTAGAGGCCAATGGGTGGTTACACTCAGGATCCGGGTCCCATTTATTCATTCTCAAGTGACGTCGGATGAAGGCATGGACTTATCCCTAATCATTGGGGGGGTCGCATACCCTAACGAGAGGCCCAATTTGACCATTAGTTAGCCTACGTACGTGAGATGGTCTAGGCTAGGGGAACATTTGTTTTCCGAAAAGAGCGATAGGGACAGAGTGAGAGAGGGGGGGGGACCGGGGAGCGGTGAGAAATGGAGGAGGGAGGGAGGGGGGGGGGGGGGGCTGGCAGGAAGCTGGTACACAGCAGAGGGAAATGGTCGCGACGTGTAGGCCCTGAGGCTGGGCTTACACTTCCGGCTGCCACCGACCTAAATATTCCGGTCCGCTGCTGCCGCGCGGGCGATAATACATGAATAAGGACCCATCACAGATGGAAGAATTAATCACAATAATTGAAGTGATGCTTCAGTTAACTAGTGGCGTAAGCGTGCATTCATAAGATAGCGATGAAAGTTTGGTCCATCATTTTGTACATGAAGGCTAAAGTGGCATACCGGGACAATGAAAGGGGTTTCATTTTAAAAAAACATGCCCCATAAAGGAACGAAAATAACTCGATAGCTTTAAATAAGCTTACCTTTGGCAGTTAAAAATTAAGCCAATCTCATTTTCCAGGAGTCGTTTTCATTCAAATGCTTGGGAGATTCTTTTACCCTTGGCCAGGAACACGCCAAGGTGCGATTGATACAAGACAGAGTGTGAAAAAACGCGGGTTATTTATCAACATAATTGGCAGATTCAACCTCTAGCGAGACACTCTATCAAGGCTTCAATCGAAACCCCACCCAACAGAGAACGGGCGAAAAACAGAATGTCATGGACGACACCTAAAGCAGACGTCATTGTCTGTGGACCACGTGACTTGGATCACAGTTCCTCGGGAGACAGGCTATCTCCCGTGTTATATAGGTGCATGGCGGCCGGCAGCGGGCTCTTAAGCCAGACAATTGTGGAATTCGGATGCAGTCCCGAAGGACTGACGTCATATATCGGGGTGCAGCAGAAGCCACACATGACCTGATATGGGAAAAAAAACATTTGGAAAGACGGTAGGTGGACATAATGATGCCACCACGTGACGGACGCCGGGGATGATTGCCATGCGAAAGAGCAATTGTAGCAGGATGTTTCCTCATGAGGCTGAAGGAAAAAAGGCACCTTGGTGGAGTCATCCCTTCAAAGGCAACTAGATGCAAAAACTGTTGACATATCTTGAATAAGGGTTTCCACCGCATTGTTTGCCTTCGTCGAGGTATTAATTTCGCCCCCCAGTCCCCTTGAGGCCGATATGCATGGAACTATCATTGGGGTATTGTTAAAATCAAACGAGGAATCTCCGGCCCGCGTGGCTCCTTTAATCTTGCCCCCCCCCCCCCCACACACACACACGCAGTCTTTTACCTCCCACAATCGGAGACCTGCAAGACATCCCAAGCGGCTAAATCTCTGTATTCTGTCAGCGTGCTGTCGGATCCGATTTACCGCAGATTGATAGATCACTTGAGTGGAACTTCTACGGATGCCCTTCCGGTCGGTGCCAGGGGGGTTGGGGGTGTGGGGGTGGGCAGAAGCAATCATCCTCGAACCCAAGCCCCTTGCCGCGTTATTGTCCCTTCACCCCCTCCCCTTCCCTGCCCACCCCACTTCTCCGTTGTTCCTCATTTCACACGGACAAGATCAATAAACCCCAGCTACACCGTCCCCACCGCATTATTATGGCCTCACGTTGCACACAGAAGTGTCTGTGCCCAGGCGGATGAGCAGCTGACATTTAGCAGACGACATTTAGCGGACGGCCTTTAGCAGGCGTAATAGAGCAGACGCCATTTGACCAGTGGCTGAGAATAGCACCCTATACAGTATATTGTGCAATTAGTTCTCATCGCTCAAGCAGAACAACTTCATCTCCCATCTCATTCAACCATAATTCATGAAAGAAAACACCCAGCTATGGTCTATGCACGTCGCTCTTATCGCAGCGACTGTTCATCTTTCCATGGTTGATCACCATTCTCTCAGTGACATAAACAATGGCTGTCGTCATTGTGTGCAGACGTCGTTTGTTTAGGTTCCTGGAAGGGGCGCATCATGACATCATAACGTCCTACATACACGACGCGGTACTGGCCAATGACATGCCAGCTGCACGCCATCGGTTACAACAGTCATCAAGGAAAAGACGTTACACATGTTTAACTCGAATGACAAGAATACTCGCCATGAGAGGTATAACAGAGTGATGACGTCCGTGACGGGTATAACAGTGATGTTAGTGGCGGAGGTGTAACAGACTGATGATGTCCGTGACATGTATAACAGTGATGTTAGTGGCGGAGGTATAACAGACTGATGACGCCCATGACAGGTATAACAGTGATGTCAGTGGAGGTATAACAATGATGTTAGTGGCGGAGGTGTAACAGACTGATGATGTCCGTGACGGGTATAACAGGGATGTCAATGGAGGTATAACAGTGATGTTAGTGGCGGAGGTATAACAGATTGATGATGTCCGTGACGGGTATAACAGTGATGTTAGTGGCGGAGGTGTAACAGACTGATGATGTCCGTGACATGTATAACAGTGATGTTAGTGGCGGAGGTATAACAGACTGATGACGCCCATGACAGGTATAACAGTGATGTCAGTGGAGGTATAACAATGATGTTAGTGGCGGAGGTGTAACAGACTGATGATGTCCGTGACGGGTATAACAGGGATGTCAATGGAGGTATAACAGTGATGTTAGTGGCGGAGGTATAACAGATTGATGATGTCCGTGACAGGTATAACAGTGATGTTAGTGGCGGAGGTGTAACAGACTGATGATGTCCGTGACGGGTATAACAGTGATGTCAGTGGCGGAGGTGTAACAGACTGATGATGTCCGTGACAGGTATAACAGTGATATCAGTGGAAGTATAACAGTGATGTTAGTGGCGGAGGTGTAACAGACTGATGATGTCCGTGAAGGGTATAACAGGGATGTCAATGGAGGTATAACAGTGATGTTAGTGGCGTAGGTATAACAGACTGATGATGTCCGTGACGGGTATAACAGGGATGTCAGTGGAGGTATAACAGTGATGTTAGTGGCGGAGGTGTAACAGACTGATGACGTCTGGGCCGGGTATAACAGTGATGTCAGTGGCGGAGGTGTAACAGACTGATGATGTCCGTGACGGGTATAACAGGGATGTCAATGGAGGTATAACAGTGATGTTAGTGGCGGAGGTATAACAGATTGATGATGTCCGTGACAGGTATAACAGTGATGTTAGTGGCGGAGGTGTAACAGACTGATGATGTCCGTGACAGGTATAACAGTGATATCAGTGGAAGTATAACAGTGATGTTAGTGGCGGAGGTGTAACAGACTGATGATGTCCGTGACGGGTATAACAGGGATGTCAATGGAGGTATAACAGTGATGTTAGTGGCGGAGGTATAACAGACTGATGATGTCCGTGACGGGTATAACAGGGATGTCAGTGGAGGTATAACAGTGATGTTAGTGGCGGAGGTGTAACAGACTGATGATGTCCGTGACGGGTATAACAGGGATGTCAGTAGAGGTATAACAGTGATGTCAGTGGCAGGGGTATAAAAGACTGATGATGTCCGTGACGGGTATAACAGGGATGACACTGGCGGAGGTGTAACAGACTGATGATGTCCGTGACATGTATAACAGTGATGTCAGTGGCAGGGGTATAACAGATTGATGATGTCCGTGACAGGTATAACAGTGATGTCAGTGGCGCAGGTGTAACAGACTAATGATGTCCGTGACATGTATAACAGTGATGTCAGTGGCAGGGGTATAACAGATTGATGATGTCCGTGACAGGTATAACAGTGATGTCAGTGGTGGAGGTGTAACAGACCAATGATATCCGTGACGGGTATAACAGTGATGTCTGTGACAGAGGTATAACAGACCAATGATATCCGTGACGGGTATAACAGTGATGTCAGTGGCGGAGGTGTAACAGACTGATGATGTCCGTGACATGTATAACAGTGATGTCAGTGGCAGGGGTATAACAGATTGATGATGTCCGTGACAGGTATAACAGTGATGTCAGTGGTGGAGGTGTAACAGACCAATGATATCCGTGACGGGTATAACAGTGATGTCTGTGACAGAGGTATAACAGACCAATGATATCCGTGACGGGTATAACAGTGATGTCAGTGGCGGAGGTGTAACAGACTGATGATGTCCGTGACATGTATAACAGGGATGTCAGTGGCGGAGGTGTAACAGACTGATGATGTCCGTGACGGGTATAACAGGGATGTCAGTGTAACAGACTGATGATGTCCGTGACGGGTATAACACTGATGTCAGTGTAACAGACTGATGATGTCCGTGACGGGTATAACAGGGATGTCAGTGAAGGTATAACACTGATGTCAGTGGCGGAGGTGTAACAGACTGATGATGTCCGTGACGGGTATAACAGGGATATCAGTGAAGGTATAACACTGATGTCAGTGGCGGAGGTGTAACAGACTGATGATGTCCGTGACGGGTATAACACTGATGTCAGTGTAACAGACTGATGATGTCCGTGACGGGTATAACAGGGATGTCAGTGAAGGTATAACACTGATGTCAGTGGCGGAGGTGTAACAGACTGATGATGTCCGTGACGGGTATAACAGGGATGTCAGTGAAGGTATAACACTGATGTCAGTGGCGGAGGTGTAACAGACTGATGATGTCCGTGACGGGTATAACAGGGATGTCAGTGGCGGAGGTGTAACAGAGTGATGATGTCCGTGACGGGTATAACAGTGATATCAGTGGAAGTATAACACTGATGTCAGTGGCGGAGGTGTAACAGACTGATGATGTCCGTGACGGGTATAACAGTGATGTCAGTGGCGGAGGTGTAACAGAGTGATGATGTCCGTGACGGGTATAACAGGGATGTCAGTGGAGGTATAACAGTGATGTCAGTGGCGGAGGTGTAACAGACTGATGACGTCTGGGCCGGGTATAACACTGATGTCAGTGGCGGAGGTGCAACAGACTGATGACGTCTGGGCCGGGTATAACACTGATGTCAGTGGCGGAGGTATAACAGTGATGTCCGTGACGGGTATAACAGTGATGTCAGTGGAAGTATAACAGTGATGTCAGTGGCGGAGGTATAACAGACTGATGATGTCCGTGACGGGTATAACAGTGATGTCAGTGGCGGAGGTATAACAGACTGATGATGTCCGTGACGGGTATAACAGTGATGTCAGTGGCGGAGTTGTAACAGACTGATGATGTCTGGGCCGGAAATACAAGTCTATGATGGTAATTACCGCCTCATTGTGAAGAGCTCTCTAATAAGCGACAAGTATCGGAACCATGGATAGTTTCAACCGGACGCCCCTATGCGGATGTGCGATTTAAATTGGTTCTGCCATAATCAATGCATTACATGTTAATGTTCTCTGTTCCGTCTGTCCGTTTTTTTGGGGGGTTTTTTGTGTGTTTTTGTGTGTGTTGTTTTCGGTCTTGTTTTTTTTTTTTCTTGAGCGAATAAGCCTTGGCTTGTGCTCCTTGCCAACCAGTTCTGTATTATTTTGATTTGTGTACTCTTTATGGCGATAAAGATTATTATTATTATTATACATGAATCAACTGAATCACATGACATAATCATCGTAAGATAAATTGTCCATCCCCTACCACACGTCACCAGCCGAAAGCCACCCCATCTAACATTGACTACGGCTGAGAATGACCGAACGAGGATCATAACTTAACGTCGCGGTGGCGGACAATTGATTTGACAGGCTCTCCAGTGGGTGGTTGGTGGTTGTATATTCAGGACGCTTTAACCACTTTTGGTCATACCGCGTCAATGGGAGAAGGAAGGGAGAGTGGAGCCATGTCCCCGGGGGTAACCCCCTACTCTTTACGAAGAAAGACATGGGATCTTTATCCTGCGACCACACAGACATGGCCACAGCAGGGTTCGAACCACCGACCGACGTGCCGTTAGGCTCTCAGGTAACCAGAGCACTCAATGCGAGCGCTCTAACCCACTGAGCTATCGCGCCGGCCCCTGGCTCTCCAGTGAGCTGCCTGTTAATTTTAATTCAACCAGCTCCGAAAATATACTCATTACATCCTGCAGCTATGGCCACATCCATGGTGTGCACACAGAAGTACATCGAGGGCGTCCATTCTAAGGTTATCAATAAGATTGTCTGCTGTACGAGAGGCATGCACATTTATAAAATAGGAAGGCTTAAGAAACTCACGAATTCAATGAGCTTGATGAAGCCTCTAGGTTCCTTGACGGCATCAAAGTTCCACTGAGACGTAACCTGTAAGGATAATAATCATCATGAACGAGATATCGGACACCAAACCAGCAATAAGCAAGGTCCTTTAAACCATTTTCCACTCACAAGGACAAACTGTCACAGCCATGTACCAAATACCAGCAGCAGCACCACTATTTTAAATAGTTACTGAAAGTTCTGGTATATAAGTTCTACTAATACATTCCAGC
Source organism: Arenicola marina (assembly GCA_964019135.1). Classification (NCBI taxonomy): domain Eukaryota; kingdom Metazoa; phylum Annelida; class Polychaeta; family Arenicolidae; genus Arenicola; species Arenicola marina. The sequence goes on from OZ025248.1 coordinate 33,867,354, forward strand.
TAATAATGATTTTGGAATACCATAGTTTCTGTATGCACAAGCAAAGCTCTCCCAGAAAAAGTGTGACCCTATGATATGCTCATTTTCAAAGATGGTTGATACAGACACACCCTGTTAGGTAATAATGATCAGATTCTGAGCAACTTGGTTTCCACAAGCAGCTCCAGGGCATGGCAGCCAACTGACAGGGAGACAATTCTTTGTATATTGCAGCTTTGGGGTATAACCTGGTACTTGCCTGCATCACAGACATTACCATTTTCTCTCACACCACCTTTGTGCCCACAAGGCCTAAGTCCATGAGAGTCCTGGGGTACGAGGACCCATTGATATGTGGGACAAACCAATATATTCCACCGACTAGTAGCAATGTAGCATATCATACACTGTACAAAATACTTGGGTCAAACCTTAAAGAAGGTGTATTGAGACAGCTAGATTTCAACTTATCCAGAATTGCAGAAATTACTGAATTACCATTTGTTGATCAGTCAGCATACCCTAATTACTAGTGTATAAGTCAAAACCTGTTAACTTATACATCTGAGGGGTGCCATTAATACCAATTGAATGAAGCCAATTACTCTGCCACCAATTGTAGACACAGGCAGTTGCATCAATTACTGGTAACAACATTCACCTTTACATCCCCTATCATATCTCTTATCAAGTATGATGTGGCTACCTCTTGTGACTCTATTGAATGTTCATGAATCACTGTTGTGCCTGTCCATATCAAGCTTCTGCCTGACTTACTTAAGCCTACTAAGACGGCAGCTGTATCAAGTTACACCATTCAATGCCCTATCATGCAATAAGTAAAGTCAAACTTGGGCACCCTGCCAATGATGCAGATGAATAACCCCTCACTTTACCCCGGCCTTAGATAACCTAAAATTATCATCTATGGAACTGCCTTCTTGTAGCTTTTGAAATAATTGTGTTATAGCAGTAGGTAATTACTGAAATCTATATACAATTACTCTACAGTAGACAAAAGCATAACCTGAGCTTTGAATAATAAACATCTTACTTTAACACCAAATTAATCCTTTCTTAAATCTTATATCGGATAAACAATTGTTCAGACAGGCCCCAGTTCATAGGTAAGGAATATGCATAGATTTTGTCTTCAACTCGTAGAGTAAATTAATAAATCGCAAATTTCGATGTCCGGAGAGTTTCGGTTTTGACTATAGATCATTTTATGATTTATATATATTTGACTATATTTGTCAATTTGAGGAGAGTCTGCTGTCAATGAGTATTTATATGAAGAAACAATATATCATAAAAGAAGGATAAAATTGGAGGACAATCATAATAGGATATCATTAAAATGGTCTGGTTTTTCTTACCTCACTGATTTTCAGAGCGATCACTACAAATTCACAGAAAATAAAAGGGGGCGGAAATGCACTGATGCAACTAACTTGTAGACTACAGCATATGTATATCACTCAAATATAAATTGATACCCATTCTTTAATACAAAATTGTCTCAAGTTCTTGAGACTGGGACAGTCTGACACTAACACTCGAATCAATAGAAGCTTACAGGAAAGAATGGGACAAATGATTGTAGCCTAGCGTTACAACTCGTCTTGGGACTTAATTGGGTCCACTCCCCTTGATTTGTCAGCTTCTAATCTAAATTTGTACGACAGGAATGTTGTCTTGTAAATTACGGAATTTCGCTTACATGGAATGAGTGTCATACTTACGGCGGCGGCCCTTTCCATGTTTTTGTTTAGTTTGAAACTATGTGCAACAGGTGTTGTTTTCAGAGTTCGCACACAGACTTATGCGGGTCTCACAGCGAAAGGCAAACGCGATGGGTCGATGACTGTCCACCGTGTGACGGGAGATGACATGTAAGGCACTATTTGCCGAAATACTCCAGATGTAACCGTCAAGTTAGTCCCTGGGTCGCAGTTCCCACATTTTTTAAAGGCTGCCATATAGCCGAGAAATGAGACCGTTCAATTATAAACATACGGACTGAATAAACCATAATAATCAAGGCGTATTACGCTGATTAGTGGCCACGGAATCGTAAGAGCCTGGCAGGGCCGAAACCAAATATTTGCATCAGCATCTCTTACCCCGGCCTGTACGGCGGTTTGGTTAAAGTCCAGCTCCTAGGCCCAAAGGGACTTTTAAGCTATTAATCTCAGTATATTACGTCATCAAAATATAACACCAGTTAATCTTATTCTGGAGCACTATTATATCTAGTAATATTGGCCATTATCCCATAAGGTGCGGTAAAACATAAGAAATAATCAGAGGCGATTATTCGACGGTTTGTGACGTGCATGTAGGTTCCCCTTTGAAGAGCTGGCGCACTGTACGCATGAGACTGGCACTCATACTACTTCTCTTGGTGAGAAACTCCGTTACAAAATACCCCAGGTTAAAACGATATTCTAGATTTTATGACTAAAACAAATCGAGCACCTACTGGTCACCTCTATTTTGAAACACACCAATTCATCTAAATATTTATATAAACCCTTGACCTGCCTATATTTTACAATTAAACCGGAACCTGCATATATTTTGATGTACTAGCAGTTTGTACTGGTTTCGTGACTAAAAAGTGCCACGTACAGTTTATTAATTACAAACATCTAAAAAAAACGTGAGTAAGCATACAAATATTGATTACATTCCAGCTCCTGGGTCTAAAGGGAACTTAAAACATGAATCCTAACATATATTGTGTCATCATAATATAATACCCGTTCATTTTATTCCAGTGCACAATTAGGAACATTTTCCATTATCTCAGTTAACGTATTAATTATCGAGAAATAGTCAGAGGCGATCATGCGACGTTTCGTGACGTAGATGCGCAAGATAAGTAGATTGAAATGTGTATGGCAACTCTTTTTCAATACATATATCACTACCCATATTCTCACTATAACTCAGTACGTCCCGATGTTCGTATATGTCACGGGCAAATTACGAAAGCGCCAATATGCCTACTTCCAATCTTCGCACAGAGTAGCTTGGTGAGCAAGGAACTCTGATATCGAGATTGGTCTACTTTTTGAAGTTTTAACGCGACCAGTGACTAATTCTAAATATGTGTATACGTTAATAAGTATATATTTATGGACAAATATATTAGAATTTATGTCTTCAAAGTCCCTACTATAAGGAGTAAAAAATAAAGGCAACCCGCCCCCATCAATGTCAAGCAGCGCGCCATTTTCCCGGAGCTGATCCTTCATGTGACGCCGCCTTGCGTGAAAACTGGTTATCTCGCTGCAGGAACTCTTCACAGTAGAGGTAGCCTTCAGGGGAAACTCGTGAAACGGGAGATCAGGGCCGCGATTTGGGATGAATTGCGGCGGTCCCAAGCCGCGCAGTAGACCATTATCTTAGTGTTTCATGGACAAATAGCATCGAAACATATTGATATATCACAGTACACAGAAGGCGTCATTTCCGGTTTGAATATAATTAGAGTATCGCCTCCTGATTGGTCACTTGCAGGCACATCTCCAAAAAGGGCTGCCGCCTGGTTAAGTGGCGAAATCGCGGCTGGCGGTCACTTTTATTGGAGGATAGACACTTGGGTATTATATGAATCGGCAAAGCAGCGATGGAGGCCAGACTGGTGGCTTCCTTTAATAATATACTGTATATATATATATACGGTCACAAAAGGGTTTAGAAATAAAACCTTTGCGTGTGATTGACTGAATCGTGTTTTATATGACTGGGAAACAAAACGAAGCAAGCTTGCCAAATTATTTTTACCTGTAAGCTTATCTCCTCACATCATGTCTAACTCATCCGGTCGTGTCACCACCTCCCTTCGCGGATGCGGTTACATTTTGAACGGAAAGTCTGTGCACATTCGGTGTTTCGACAACTTCTTTTATTTGCTGCGGAGCTAATCCATAGTCAATGCTTCGCTTCCGGCGCCGGTGATACAGCAAGTTGCCGAATTTCTAACTAGATTTGCAGTTTATTTGTCGCACGTCAACGTACCCAGGTATGTAGACTTGGAATCTGAATATTAATTTGCGACTGGAGCCTGTCGATAAGTCATTTTGGGTCTGTTTTATAAGTTACACGGCCTATCTTTATTCTATGTTTTGCATTGTCATCTCTTGTCAGGACGACTGACGACTGCCATGCAGAATGGGCCAAACGGCATAACGGCCGAGCCGCTCTCACCACCCCCTACCATGGGTGGAGAAGGGGGGGGGGGGCGTCGTCGAGCCGCCCGCCAGCGGATTAGTCTGCGCCTCGACGATTGGCTTGGTGTCGGCTTGGGCATCGGCTGGGGGAGGGGGTGGGGGAGGGTTAGCCCAGTAAACTTGACCCTTCTGACAACATTCAACAAGCTGATAGGCAGAAGGGTCAAGCAATACACATGGTTAAAAAAGTAATAATGCTTAACCAAGCTCACTTCGATGAATGATTGTCGATTATGACAACGAGCCTACCTCTCTAAATCGCCTCGACCCTCTTCTTTAGTCATTACTTAGATCCTAGGATGCATTCATTTTAAAGTTTGCTCTCTATTACTTGCACATCAATTATATTTTCATCGGTTATTAATGGCTTTCCTCTCTGACGCAAGTATAATGTCTAAAGAAGACGGTCGAGGCGATTAGGAGAGGTAGGTTCGTCGTCATAATCGACAATCATTCATCGAAGCGACCTGGGTAATGCAATGCTACTTTTTTTACCATGTGTATGGTATGGCCCTTACACCCCCGTTAGGGTTGAGGTCGTGAGGGTCATACGTCAGGGCTAGGGGAGGGTCTGGCTCTGGGTGGATGAATCTGGCGATTGGTGTCAATTGTATTTGTGTTGCTGACTGCTGGGTGTGTATGGGTGGAGGGGCAGGGATGGGACCAATATTTACTGATTTTTTAGGAGAAATCTTCACGGCCGGGCCATTAAAGTAATCACTAAATTTGGGGGAATTTTCAATAGCCCCGTAACAAGCATGGATAACGTTCACGCGGCCCGTAATGAGCATTGATAACACAGAATTTGCATGCAGCCTGAAACATTTTTCACACGGAAGCTCAGTTTCATTCATTCCGATTTCACGACCTAGGAGTCACAAGCTCTTCCTTAAGGTCCCAAAGCAGCGCGTTGACACTGCCGCCAAAATCAAACAGATTATTAAAAATAAATAAATTACTTTCTGGGACATTTCCTTATTCTATGCAACCTAATCTATTACTTAACCTTTTGGTTGACGTCTTTACTCGTATTATTATTATATTATAGGTATCCAAAGCGATTTAGTCTGCTGCTTCAACTTTCATGCTGTTCACAATGATAACTAAATATGGCTGTCCACTCATGTATTAATGTACTTGAAGTGGCGCCATTTGGCAGTGAATGTTACCACTATATTGCGCATACACGCCTCCGTGCTTATTCCTTTTGAATGCTCATACAGCATGGTGAGCAAACATAAATATACTTGAAAATAACACCAAAAATACTGATTGTTTGATAATATAAGAAGGGCATTGATGTGTAATATAGTGCTAACAGACTCTGATTGCAATCAGTAATCAGAGTATTTAATGCAACTGTGACTCCGTTTTCCCATTTATCCATGGTGGAATCTGCATTCTGAAGGAGGTTGTGAATCTGTGTTTAAAGTTGCATGTCGAGTTCTATCCCGCCAAAACTAAACCTAGGTGAAATTTATATCACAATTTGCAGAAAACTCGATTGTTTCATTCTATAAATTTAGAAACCTGATAAACTTCGCCGTTTCGGCTGTGGTTTGGCAAACGTGTCTATCCTGGGACACTACAGAACTCGGTCACGGGACTGTTACTTATACCAAAGCATCGCGAAGCACACAAACTGATGACGTTTACCACTAAAATGAAAACTTGTGGTAAATTAATATCACGGACAAGGCTAAGAGACACTATTTGGCAATCTGGTATGAGTGGAGTATAGATAAAAGAAGTCTTGAATGATTCAAGGACTGATTCTTATATGTATTTTGACCTCATTAGTTTTGGCGGGAAAGAGCTCCACATGCAACTTTAACCAATCCAGCAAAGCTGCTAGGTTGATTATTGTAGTTCCAGCTCTGTACTGTCTAATAGCAACAACACACATGCTGTTCTAAAGTCAAAACCTTTTGCTTATGTCTTTCAACCATGATGTGTATCTATTGATTCAATTATTTAGACACCCCTACTTATGTCAAATGTATACAAAAGGTTTGAGAAACAATGATATGCACTAAGATGTATGTTCTTAACAACCAGTTTTATTAGCTAAAGTTGTTTGTTCACAGCCAATCGACTGCCACAGCATGCAGCTAGCTAACACAGGATCAAATTGAATAACATAAGGACTTAAACATGTAAGCTTGTTCTGTGCAAAAGCCTGAATACTGGAAGGTATTCTCTAATGAAGTGACTGTATAACTTATAGGCACAGCTTGTAAATAGGATATATATTATTCTCTGGATGTGGGGTCACCCCATGGCCTGGTGGGTAATGTATTTAGCTATTGTTTTGTGTTCTATGCTAGGCCAGTTCAAGCGACCAGTGTATGGTTTGCATCCCATCTGTGAAAAGATCTATATTTAGGCAGAATAAATATTTTTTAAGTCTTATCATGAAGAGTAGGGAGTTGGTCCCAGGGATATCAAGCTGCTCTGGTTGTGAATATCCCAAACTTTGCCATACACATTTAACATATCGTAAACTGCCTATTAGAAGCCGCACCCCAACTTTGGCCTAAAAACCGGGTTGGCTGGCGCCCAGAACCATTTTTGGAAAACTACATATTATAAGCCGCACCCCAACTTTGACCTTCCGACCCCCCCCCCCCGGCCCGCCCTCCGCCCTGTATTCCTGCTTAACCCTTCCAGCCAACCAAGCCACTTAATTGTTTATACAAGCAGTCGCTACCACTAACAGCATTCACCTCTCCCTCTTCGATCGCACCTCTTATCAAGTGTCACACCAGTGGCTGGCTCTCCTAGACCTTACCAAACCAATTAATTGTTTATACAAGCAGTCGCGACTACTAACAACATTCACCTCTCCCTCTCCGATCGCTGCTCTTATCAAGTGTCACACCAGTGGCTGGCTCCTACTGCATGTTTATGAATACGGCAGCCGTATCAAGTTACACCACCTGAAACCTGGCCTCTGATCATTGGTCTACAATAGGTGTGGGGGGAGTTGCGTGGCAGTATAAATAAATAACACAACCATAAGTAGCTCATTGTCGGTCGTGATTGCCCCAGGTAACACACAGCCTGGGAAAAGAACATCTTACGATGCAGCTTTCAATTTGAAGGTTATTCAACATGCGACTGAGTCTCAGAGTAACAGAGCTACTGCTGAGCCCTTTGGTCTCAATGAGAAACAAGTCCGAGAGTGGAAGAAAAAGCGATATGCAGATTATGATGCAATATATGCTTTGTTGAGCATTGTCCCCCCCCCCCCCCCCCTGCTTGCCCTGCCACGCTCACTTGAAATCGGCAATAGGGCCCATTTAAAGCCTCACCCTGACTTCCGACTAAAACCCGAGAATTTGACCCTCCAACTTCCTAATATAAGCCGTGGCTTCTAATAGGCAGTTTATGGTAGGAAATATATATACAGATTTTCCTAAACTCAATTTTCCTGCCTTTAATGGACAGTAACTAAAATTGCCTGTTACAGCTGACTTTATCATTATGTAAGGTACTTTGGGGCCTTGGATTATAACAATCACCTTGGGTCAAAGAGAACTGCAAATATGTGTCTCTGACTGGCTAGAGTTGACCAGAATAAATGAAATAATCCTGGATTAATTTAGTGATATATAATGGTTCTTATTGTGTTTTTTGCAGAAATGTTTTTAACAAGATCTGAGTATGATCGTGGTGTGAATACCTTTTCACCAGAAGGTCGCCTCTTTCAAGTGGAATATGCTATTGAAGCCATAAAGGTAAGGAAAAAAGAAAATGATGCATAAATAAAAGACAATCAAATAGTCCTCAAAGAAGTAAACTTACATTCTCTATCATGGCGTTACAGATAAATTGTAAATTGTTCTTTGGGTAATGTGTTTCATATTGTAATTGTGAAACAATTGCCAGATTTGGGGAAACATATCCAGAATATATATACATATTCAGAATGAGCATAAATAAATGTAGTTTCTATATATTTTACTAAGCTTTGAAATATACGTAATCTTTTGTTTGATAGTACATGTACCATAAAAACATTTCATATGCTAGTCATATCATTCCTTTGCATATTTTTCTGTTGGTAGCTTGGATCTACAGCAATTGGTGTGATGACATCTGAAGGTGTTGTCCTAGCTGTAGAAAAGAGAGTTACTTCACCCTTAATCGAACCTTCAAGTATAGAAAAGATATTTGAGGTGGAACGTCATTTAGGTGAGTACAGATCAAGGCTTGCGGGCCTGGCTTTCACTCTGTAAAGATGTGGTCATGCGCGGTCTGCCGCAGTGAGTAGCGATTTAATGTGATGCATAGGATGCCTTCTTATTGTGGTGCTTGGTCTGTCAAGTAGTCTTTTGTTCTTAAATCCAAGAAGTAAGACAATAAATGCTGCGTATATGCAATGAATATTGCTATACACGTATTGACATTTATATTGCTTAAGAGAAAAGTCAATACCATGCCTAGAACCACAAGTTCTAGGGTAAATTAGTTCTGCCTGGTACTGATACATTGTAATTCACTGTAAGTTCTAGGGATGGGTGCAAAAAACTGGCCTCCTCCTCCTTTTTGTGTTTAATATCCACTACATATTATCACTGCTTTACTCACTGAAAATATCCCAGATACAAATTACCGGTACACCAATATATTTGTCTAAGTTACATTTTGCAGGATGTGCTATGAGTGGCCTGATAGCGGATTCCCGAACCATGATTGACCGGGCCAGAGTTGAAGCATCGGTGGGTATTCATACTAGACCAATATAGAAAGAGGTCTCTATTATGGTCCAGAGGACTATTGAGCTGGAAGTAGTTAGCCTTGGAGCAGCATGTTAGAACTAAACGGATTACAATAGGGTTCATTAATGTCGATATCTTTTTGAGTGATTTTTTTTCCATAAATTCACGGACTGTGGTTAATTGGGGTTGATTAACGTGGATCGTGGTTAATTAGTGTTCGTTAGCGTATATTGTAGTTAATTGGAGTACATTAACGTGGATCGTAGTTAATTGGGGTTCATTAGCGTATATCGTGGTTAATTTGTGTTCCTCAACGTATATCGTAGTTAATTGGGGTAAATATAACGTGGATCGTAGTTAATTGGGGTTCATTAGCATATATCGTGGTTAAGTGCGGCTCGTTAGCGTAGATCTCATTATAAAGCATTTATTACAATAATCTCCCAGAGAGTTTAATCTTTGACTAACATTTCCTCGGCAGAACCACTGGTTCACGTACAATGAGCAGATGAGCGTGGAAAGTGTGACTCAAGCCGTCAGCAACCTGGCCTTGGCCTTTGGCGATGATGATGCCAGCGACCCGGGAGCCATGGTTAGTCTCGAGACAATATTTGTATCCATGGTTGGTCCGCATAAGGGCTCGTCTCCATCCCCAGCAACCCGAGCCAAATGCTGCAACCTGGTTAATCCATACAACTATCAATTTGCAGTCGTCACAGTCCAACGCTAAAGTTTTAATTTATACCGGTATATTTATATATGGTGCAACAGTACTGTTATAAATTACAAATGCGCAAGAGACGAGAACAATTTATAAAATCATCAGAAATTATTTATGGCTCTGTAGGATGTGACTAGTAAAAGGTCTTCTCATTCGCAGAAAGCGATGCAGCTTATAATAATGTCTCGTTAAACAGGGGTGACGATACCTATATTTTGTATTGCATGTGGCGCATCATGTTCTTCGCATTATGTGTGTTTACATCGAATTTTATCGATGATGCATCTATGTTTTATTTAGAGTCGACCGTTTGGAGTTGCTCTGTTGTTTGCTGGTATTGACGGCAAGGGCCCGCAGCTGTAAGTTATAACCCAGATACGAGTTCAAACGTTCAAACGTAGCCACACAAATAGTTTGTTGATTTCTCGAATTTGCGCGTCCGGCTTCTTTAAGTTAGCTCTGCCGGAATAACCATTATGCAAGATTTCGGGACTTTCATTTCGGGACGTGCGACTTCTACATCTGCATAGAATAAAGATCCTGTTTTATTCATCCTTATTCCATGCCCCCGAAACATGGCTCCCTCCTATGTTGACCTTTTCCATTGGTTTGATATGACCTTACTTATTGCATGTTACAATATTATTCTTTATCCAATCGGGATAGTGTAAACTAACTGTCCCATGGACAAAACCTAAATCGCTTAATCTTTAACCCCCAGGTACCACATGGATCCGTCCGGAACATTCCTGCCTTACGAGGCCAAGGCCATTGGGTCCGGGTCTGAAGGCGCCCAGCAAGCCCTACAGGAGGTCTACCACAAGGTAAGGGTGCCAGGTCTACCACAAGGTAAGGGTGTCAGGTCTACCACAAGGTAAGGGTGCCAGGTCTACCACAAGGTAAGGGTGCCAGGTCTACCACAAGGTAAGGGTGCCAGGTCTACCACAAGGTAAGGGTGCCAGGTCTACCACAAGGTAAGGGTGCCAGGTCTACCACAAGGTAAGGGTGCCAGGTCTACCGCAAGGTAAGGGTGCCAGGTCTACCAGAAGGTAAATGTGCCAGGTCTACCACAAGGTAAGGGTGTCAGGTCTACCACAAGGTAAGGGTGCCAGGTCTACCACAAGGTAAGGGTGCCTGGTCTACCACAAGGTAAGGGTGCCAGGTCTACCACAAGGTAAGGGTGCCGCCCACCATCATGCTCTAGTATCGTTAATACATGGCGCGACCATCACCCGCTACTGAAAATAAATGTTGATGTTTTAAGCCGTGTTTACGCTCATGAAGGTTGAATTGGACCAATAAACCACCTGGGACAATGACCTGGGATTAGATAACACTTGCCCCAGATACATGTGCTAGGTTTCCTTCGCCTCACCTGTTGATCTGCGTCTCAGCCTGACCTGAAACTGAAATGGCTGCACCCGCTCGACCGAGTACAATACACTGCTAACCGATCGTGGGTTCTTGCGCCGACAGTCGACTTATCGGTGAAATGGGTGAAAAATCGGTGAACTGGGCGAAATTCCTAGTCGTTTCAATGCCCAAACACTGAATAACTCCACATTTGACAGGCTACTCTTGTGCGTTATGGAAGCGATATATAGAACATGAATATACCCTCTCTGTCGTCCTTTGATCACTTCTGTAATACTCCTGACTTTGGATTTATGATGGCTTTTATTTTTATTCCATCCGTCTCACGTTCCTTGAATGATTATGAGTACTAATACTGCCATCTCCCTTCCCCTTCTGTGTAGTCCATGACGTTGAAGGAAGCCATCAAAGAATCGTTGAAGATATTGAAGCAAGTCATGGAAGAGAAGCTAAACTCTACAAATGTTGAGGTGAGTTTAAACTGTGGCTAGAAGATCGCTTATCTTGAATCCGAGACTAACCGTTCATGACACTTTGTGGATTTCACAGCAATTCTTGTTATTTCGGACATAACATCAATTCAGGCGAATTAGACTTAATTTTAATTCTTGTTATTTAGACTCCACTTCAATGTATGCTATTAAAGAAAGTGACGTCAATTCGTGCTATTAAGGAAGTGACGTCAATTCATGCTGTTTCAGTCATATTATCAATTTAAGTTAATTAGTTTCAGAAAGAAAATAATTTCCGCCATGAAAATCCGTGTTATTTGTGTGTTAATTACGTGTACCGGTAAGTGTTTTGCGTCTTGGTGTTTTCTTTCAGTCTAATAAGGATGTGTCATCAACATGTTTTTTCTTTTGTTTCAGATGGCGACTGTGACCGCAGAGAAGAACTTTCACATGCTCAGCAAAGAAGAACTGGAGGAATACATCAAAGATATTTAAGTGAAGCTCGCCTGTTGGATTGCATTGTGTGTGGACTGTTTGAGATATGCCTGTGACATGGCTAACCTGTGCGGTGGCCGGTCTGTGGGGTGGCCGGTCTGTGGGGTGGCTGACCTGTGGGTTGGCCGGTCTGTGGGGTGGCCGGCCTGTGGGTTGGCCGGACTGTGGGGTGGCTGACCTATAGGGTGGCCGGCCTGTGGGGTGGCTGACCTGTGGGGTGGCCGGCCTGAGGCATGGCTGACCTATGGGGTGGCTCACCTTTAGGGTGGCATGCCTCAGGCATTGCTGGCCTATGGTGTGGCCGGTCTGTGGGGTGGCTCACCTGTAGCCTGGCTCACCTTTAGGGTGGCAGGCCTCAGGCATGGCTGGCCTATGGTGTGGCCGGCCTGTGGGGTGGCTCACCTGTAGCCTGGCTCACCTTTAGGGTGGAATGCCGCAGGCGTGGCTGGCCTACAGGCTATCTGCTCGGCGAAACTGACCACCACGGACACCAGCAATATCATACCTGTCAGCGCTGGCCACGTGGTCAGTACTACCACGTGACCTATGGCACAGCTCCCTGATCACAGCTGTCAGCAAGATGACGTATCTGTCCAGCATTTTGATACATTTCTGCATATTGGGAAAACGTACGTTTCCAGTTGACAAATAAGCTGTTGAACCGAGGGATTGGGTGGGATTAGTTCTCTGTGTATGCGATCGAGGTGCGGAAACGATATGGGTACAGTTCAATAGGTTAATCACGGGTTAAACCAGCGCGAAGCTGATGTAACGTTTGACAAGTGATTGTTGAGTTGTAACTTGGCTAAATGCCATCTTAGGAGCTATCTGCACAATAAAATGTACTTTTGACACGCAATTTTTATCGTTCATTTGTGAGGCGATGTATTCAGTTTGATCATTGAATGGTTTGCGAAGGACAAGGCCGTTTCATGTAATTCCCCATTCTATGGTGGAGGCGCTGTGATGTGAGAGGTGGCGTACAAGACTAGTTATACCAGTAATACCTGCCCAAAAGTGTAAATGGGGCCTCCGACACCAGTCAAACTCCTCGCAAAGTTTGTAAAGCAAATCCTACAGCGGTTATGTTCGTTACATTGTATTTCACAATCATTTAAAGGAATCGCCAGCCTGGCCTCTAACGCTGCTTTACCGATTCATATAATACCCAACTGTCTATCCTCCAAATTACAGAATTTTTCATCTATAGCTCACAATAAAATTTAGAAGTGACCGCCGGGCACGATTTCGCCGCCTATCTAGGCGGCAGCTTTTTGGAGGTGTGTCCGCGATTAACCAATCTGGAGGCGATAGTCTAATTTATTCAAACCGGAAATTGCGCCTATTGTGTGAGCAAAACAAGAGCGCGTGATCATCGCTAATATAAAGAGCTGCGATTCTAACTCCAATCATGGCATTGTTACGTCGATCGTCGCAAGACTTGTATCAATTTGTTTGGATGGTACATTTCCATAAAACCCTAAGATCATGTTCTACTGCGCGGCTCGGAACTGCCGCTGTTCATCTGTAAATCGCGGCCCTGATCTCTCCGCGAGTAATAACATAAGGCGGTGCCACATGAATAGTCACCATACGCGTCATTGCTCCCGGAAAAATGGCGCTCTGCTTGACATTGCTGGGGGTGGGTTGCCTTAATTTTTTTTCCTTACCAGCCGGCCGAAACGAAGCGTTAACACTCGCCAATTTAACTTTAAGATGTAAACTTTCGGTGCAGATCGCGATTAAATTAGGTTGGAAACCCACTTTAAAGAACTGCTGTATATCTATCGTGCATTAATGTAATGTCTTTATCAAAAGTTGATTTTACTGACGTTTTATTGTCTCCCCAGTGGAAGAAAGATTTTTTAATGAAACTCGCCAACTGGCTCATATAAATGGGGTCCCATAGTTTAAGATATAGGGGATTTCCGCGGTAATTTGTTGTGTTTTTGATGAGACTGAGACTAACATAGGACTTTAATTAGGCAGTTTTAGATTCATTTCGGATATATTTATATCATTTGCTATTCAGTCCCTTTCGGAGTTGACTGCCCTTATCAATGCAATTTTGTTCGCTGACTGCTGGAGTCACACACCGCGTTAATCTGCTCATTGTGCGTGGACCAGTAATTCTGGCGAGGAAAGGTTGGTCACAAAAACTCACTACCGTCTGTGTTAATCATCCACCCACAATGATATGAAGGATTTGATGGTGGAACTTCCCGAATTAAAGGTTCTTAGACGCAAACAGATTGCTAAAATCTACTGGTGACGTCACTATTTTTCTTTTTTTCTGTAATGTTTTGAGAGTCACAAGGACGTGGATTTTACATATTCAATGAATGTCCTCTGAAAATATTACCGGATAATAATGAAGTCCAAAGGGAGAGTTCCTTGGACATTAACTTACACGTAGAAATATTACTCTAATGATGATAGAGGGTCCGATAAGAGTTACGCCGTGAAATTCATGGGCTGGATATTCTAAACAACCAAAATGTCCACCATTGCTACATGTCCCCCGTCAACTGTTTAAATACAAACCAGTTCTACATTGCTAGTAACGACTTTATCAAACAAGAATTGTTCTTCCGGATGGAGACATTTTGATGAAAGTCCGGAGGATTCCAGCTTATCATAGACGTCATAACAAAGACACCGCGCAACACATTCGCACGACACATCATTTATTCTCTGCATTTAGTGCTGCATAAAATGTAGCACGTAGGGGCGTAAAAAAGGAAAATACAGGTATGGAAGTGTTTAGGGTTGCAAAGAGACATTTAGCACATGCTATAGTTCCGGGGTTACGTAAAACGGCAGTAGGAGTCGGACACAGGTACATGTTGGCATAGGCTTCAGAGATGTATATATGTATGTATACGGTAGTGAGACGATGGCCACCTTAATCTTGGTTCCAGAGGAGCCTTACCATATACAGACTCACTACGGGTTGACTGCAATACATGCGTCTTGATGTCAATACAGGTGCAAGGAGCATTACCATATACAGACTCACTACGGGTTGACTGCAATACATGCGTCTTGATGTCACTACAGCTGCGACCCTGGAGTAGCCGCTCTACTCTATTATAAATATACACAGTGTATATTCAAATTGAAAAATGAAAAAAGTACTCTCCCTTGTCCAAAACAACACATTTTTACGAGATTTACACATAAGGTACGGATTGCATAATAACGAGTTTTGATGGGCCAACATGGCCAGTACTCCGAACGTACAAGGGCAAGCACAATAACTTCATGAAAGCCAATATACTTCGCACAGATTAACGAGAGCCAAATCAGGGCAGTGATCGATTAAAAACACAGCCAAGGACGACACATTGGACGTTATATATAAACAATTAAATACATGTGATCACAACACCGACAATGGAATGGAAGAAAATCAGTTTTCATTAGAGTAACGTATACTTCAGGATGCCCCAGTTCTGGGTATAGCAATCGAAACGGATCAAACACATTGCTGGCACCCTCTCTCTCTCTTGGCGCGCCTATTCTCAGAATGAATTTGACCCTGGACGTTCGTACACAGGTTTTGTCATCACAGTACCATTCGGTTACCGAAGTACAAATTGTACATTCACACACAGGTTCTGGAGCACTTCATGAACTGACAAGGGCTCTATCTATTACTTAAGATCAATAAGAGACATCGTATTAACAAGGCAGTTGGTTTTCGAAATGAACGTAGAGCAAATAAATAATTCACTACAAATAATCCTGTAATTTTACATCGTGAAAGTTAATGTAAAAGGGGCACAACTCGTTATAGGGTTAAATTTTTTAAATAGATGGATATAAAAAAGAACGTAATTACAAGGATCCCAAGGCATTGATTACTAACTGACATCAATATCCAAAGCGGTACAGAGGGAATATGAGATTCACGGGGATCGGTAGCATTGCAACAGAACCTGGAGAATCAATGTCAACTTAAGCAGGGGACACTAACCCTTTGTGCATCCTGACGGTCCCTCAATGAGAATGACAATGAGGAAGCGTTGACGGGGCGACGGCGGAGCGAAGGCGGGGCGAGGGCGGGGCGGGGCGGGGCGAAGGCGGGGCGAAGGCGGGGCCAGGGCGGGGCGAGGGCGGGGCGGGGCGAAGGCGGGGCGAAGGCGGGGCGGGGGCGAGGGCGGGGCGGGAGCGGAGCGGGGCGAGGGCGGAGCGGGGCGAGAGCGGGGTGAGGGCGGGGCGAGGGCGAGGGGAGGACGGGGCGAAGGCGGGGCGAGGGCGGGGGCGGGGGGAGGGCGGGGCGGGGCGAAGGCGGGGCGAGGGCGGGGCGGGACGAAGGCGGAGCGAGGGCGGGGCGAGGGCGGGGCAAAGGCGCGAAGGTAAATCGATAAGCAGTCACTGTACTGTTATGTTATGCATTAACTTCTGATAGGGCTATAATGACCTAAGGCCATGACGAAACAATCTGGCTAAAATCACGCAATCTGCCTAGCTCCATACACGGTCTCTCTAACAATGCCTAATTTACCGCCATGGCATAACTTTCTGAGTAATTGACCCATGTTTATAACAATGTCTGACATGCTACAACGAGCGACACGTTGTCGAACAGCTCTTGGCACTAACACCTTCACGTTTTAAGCCATTTAGCCTTCTAAACAACATTTGATAATCTTTCAACCGGAAACGATATATATGTGTATATGATGTCCTTAGTACACAATTTAAATACTATAACAATGTACCGAAAATCAGGAGGAATGTCGTCTGAAGTGCTTGTACCAGATTGGTATATCTAACGACGGGAGAGTCCCATAAACACTAAAAACCAGGACATTGCAGACGTCGATGGCCTTCTCTGCTCAAATGGCGAGATAGGAAAAGGTGGACGGGCAACACTTTCAACACTATACAGTAGGCCAAGTAAAACGTGTTACTTGACCAGCGTACATAATGTCTTTGCTTCGTATTTTTATTCCTACCGGATCTTATACAATACGGATATGCTGCAATTTAACGACTGCTAAACACGCTACAAAATATATTCTGCATGTGAATTGGGTCCAGTGTTACAAAACAATAAATAACAAAGTAAACACAAATCTATTCCTTCGCGTGTTACCACTATTATTTTCACCCCTTTACTTACATGACTTGATGATTGTCATGATGGTATTCCTTGTAATTGATCACTCTACTTAGTTTTTACGGAAGCGATAACTTCGTGATTGAGTCGCGAGTGAAGCTACTTTCAATATCACAGCAGAAAATGTACCCAGCACTGATCTCAGTACATGGTCATTATGCGCCACGTAATTGTCTAAAGGTACTTTATTCAAGAACTTAATAATTGTAACACATATGCTTTGTGAAGGAGGGAAACCAGGGCTTAGTATTAACATTGTTAACAATGCCTACATCAATAGCTAACATCAGCAAAGCAGTCACGTGACACCACAGACTGCGGATAGGTGCAAACTGGTCATGTAAGCCATGACGTCACGCAATGGGAACACGTGGTAGAAGGACCCGCAGACTGGAGGGTGGGGTGGTGGAGCTTCACACCTCCCCCTTCAACATGGGGATCTGGGCGTTCTGCCGCACCTCATCGAAGGTGTAGTCCTTCAACAGCTTGCCGTTCTCAAACACAGTGACCAGTAGATCCTGAAACAAATTAAATACAGACGTGTAAATGGATGAACGTGCCCTAGATTAGGCCTGGATTCTAACCCAGGATTATTGTATTGCGGTCTAGTGAGCAAACCATAAAATATCTTACGCACATTAACGAGGACGAGCCTTCATACAGTAAAATATCTTATTCACATTCACCTTTTTAGGATCACCCGTTCCTTGCGTTGTTGTGACATATTTCCCGTCGTGCAATTCGAGTGTCAGGCGACCCTTCTTCGACTTTTTGCCCAAGTCGGTCACCGGCTGTTTGTAAACATTCACCTGCGGAGCAAAGGTTCAATGGTCTTTTATAGTGCATCTAACAATGGGAATATGGCTCGGATCTGAGTTATACGAATTAAACAGAAAAGTTCACTACTAGTTAATGACATCAAACTGCCAAAGATATTCGTACCAAGCCTGGTGCACGAATATTTTTGATATTACACCCATCGCACGAACTCACAATGTCCGGAAGAAAGATTGCGACGTCTATCGCTTTGTCTGTGAAGCTTCATAATTTGGCAATTCGCATAAACAAATTATATATATAAATCCCACTTTTAGTATCCTCTGAGGACAAGAATTACCGTGTAGGCGGGCGTCATCATATCATGCCCAGTACAGAAGCCAAAGAAGTCAAGTTAGAGTACAGTTATACGGATACTGCATAACATACTCTCTACATATTCTACATCACTTTATAGTGAATCTCACAATGCGAATATGGTCCGGATCTGAGTTATACGGATCTGAGTTATACTACTTAATAACATCATACTGCACAAATCGCATGAACAGGACAAATCTCCGTGTATTTCGGATTTCTCCGAAGAATGCTGAACGCGACGCTGACCTAACCCCGACGCAGACGGCGGCGGCAACACAGACGCTAACGACACCGCGCGTGGCGTAGAGTCCGCCGCAGACAGACCCACCTCCTTGCCGTTGACCACGGCGTAGCTGCACTTGTACGCGCACTTTTGGGTGTCGCGGTTGAGTTTCTGGAGCAGGGCGCCGCCGGAGCCGAACGCCACGTTGTCGGCGCTCCACTTGTGCTTCTTCATGTGAACCAGGATGTCCTCCAGGGTCTCCACGCTGATGCCGTCCCCCTGGATGACCCGTATGTAGGGCGGCAGCAGGCGGTACCCGCGACTGTTTATCGACGTGGGGAACTTCTCACCCAGCAGCTCCAGCACCTGACAACACAGTCACAACAGGTCAACGGGGAAGGCGGGATATAGGCAGACAAACCTGATTTTTCGCCATACATCACACAGGCAACATCGTCCTACATATTTCATATTGAAAAGATATTTTTGACATTAAAACTTTCCAGCTTCACTTTTCAATCATATCCATTTTGGTACTCGCCAATACTTCTCTGAAGCATTTTATGAAACAATATTACGAAGCTGCTGTCATGCGTGTGTCGTCAAGGTAACATATTCAAATAGAGCAATCCGAGAGCCACCAGGTGGCTAAAGCGTTACCTTGACGACGACCTCCGTGGGTCGCCAAGGTAACACTCACACAGAGCAATCCCAGAGCCACCTGGTGGCTAAGCGTTACCTTGAAGACTTCCATGGGTCGCCAAGGGAACACACACTCAACGAGAACGTCATTCATACACGACCCCGTCGCCTTCACCACCCGGGGGCCACGCGTTACCTTGACGACGACCTCGGGGGGGTCGCCGGAGTCGGGCCGGACGACGAGCGCGCCGCCCTCGCCGCGCCCCACAATGAGGTCCTTCAGCTGGCTACCCCACAGGTTGGTGCAGGCGTTCCAGATGTCGTAACTGTCGCTGACACAGGCCACCGGGCCCTTCGGGAACTTGACCAGCATGTTGCGGAAGGCTGCCACCTCGCCCTCCTTGCCCCATGCAGTCACCGTGCTGCGGATACATGGAGAGGACAACAGAATGACGCAATACGGCTATAATCATCATCATTATCATCTTCTTTTTTTTCATCATCGGCATGTGTGTATTGCCATAAACATATTTATATATGTATATTAATGCACATGAATTAAACAACACTGAAGCCGAGGATAAAGCTAAACCTGTAAAACTAAAATAAACATAAAGAAAATAATAAAATACTCATTAAAAACTATAGTACATTTAGCACTTTACCGGGTTCTCTTCACCTTTACATGATACACTTCACAATTGTGGTAGCCACGCATTTCCTTCCACACGCGCAGACGGCAAATCTGCCCATCATTGCGATAGATAACCAAAGCAACATACAAAACATACACGCCACGCCAGACTACAGTCCCATATCAATGTCGGACATCTAAAGGCCATCACCAGCCGTACCTGTGTTCGGCAGCCGGGATGGAGAAGCCAGGCATGTCGGCCCCGTAGTAGCGCCTAGCCGTCATCAGCGCCGCGATGGTGTCCGTGCCTTGGAAGTTGACGAGATGGGCCGAGCCCCCGATCCCCGCAGACTGCAATCACAGGGTCTTCAATTAATGGCGGGAGGGAGGGGGGGGGGTGGGGCGGTTCTTTTCATTTTATCAGCGAATTATGCCGTATACCGCACAGTGCGAGGCTGTCCTCGACTGACCCAGCCATTCAAAGTCACCCATGCGTCATGCGCCCTATAAGCGCTGCAGACGACTTAATTTGTGCACGTGAAGGCTAAACTGGAACAAAAATAGCTTCCCCGTCAATGACAGGAGGTTGGGTGAAACGTGTCCTACATGCTGGAAGGTGAACCAAGGTGCGAACCCGTGATTTGTGATTTGCAGCTCAGCCTCTTTACCAAATGAGATATGGAGGGCTATGGAGGATGGCGGTAGCTATGTTCCACGTGGGTTATACGGCATTGGGCCCCCTGCTGTCTTGTCGACAGGTTTAAACTGGTGGATCCAGTCATGGGTTGCTCGGACAGACGAGCCTTAGACCTGATTCGTTCTTGGACGTTTTATTCATTCCTATGTATGACCTGGTTACACCAATAATCCCGATCTCCCGGCAGAGGGCGCTTAAGCTATAGTCATTCTATAAATTCTGCCCCACGCCAATTTCTGCCCCGTGTTATTTTGAACTAAGTTTCGTGTCTTCTATTGTGATTGTAAGACAACGAAATATCTATATTTTTCCCATTCTGCATCCACTGTGGTACGACATGGTCACAGCCGTAGCTCCATTGAGGTACGATCTGGTCACAGCCGTATCCCCATTGAGGTACGATCTGGTCACAGCCGTAGCCCCACTGAGGCACGGTCTGGTCACAGCCATAGCCCCATTGAGGTACGATCTGGTCACAGCCGTAGCTCCACTGAGGTACGGTCTGGTCACAGCCGTAGCCCCATTGTGGTACGGTCTGGTCACAGCCGTAGCCCCATTGAGGTACGATATGGTCACACCCGTTGCGCCACTGAGGTACGATTTGGTCACAGTCGTAGCCCCATTGGGGTACCATCTTGTCACACCCGTAGCCCCACTGAGGTACGATCTGGCCACAGCCGTAGCCCCACTGATGTACGATCTGGCCACATCCGCAGCCTCATTGAGGTACGATCTGGTCACACCCATAGCCACACTGAGGTACGATCTGGTCATACCTCCACCGATGAGCAGCCTCGGAAGCCGAAGTCATGGAGCTTGAAGGGCAGCCCGGCCAGACTGTCGGCTGTCTCCTTCATGTACGTGGCTATGATCTCCTTCTGGTAGTACGAGTTGGTGGCCACCGTCATCGGGTACCATACCTGCACCAGCAGGGTCTGAAATCAGGATCAGTTAAGGGTAATATCTGGACCAGCAGCGTCTGAAATCAGGATCAGTTAAGGGTAATACCTGCACCAGCAGGGTCTGAAATCAGGATCAGTTAAGGGTAATATCTGCACCAGCAGCGTCTGGAATCAGGATCAGTTAAGGGTAATATATGGACCAGCAGGGTCTGAAATCAGGATCAGTTAAGGGTAATATATGGACCAGCAGGGTCTGAAATCAGGATCAGTTAAGGGTAATATCTGCACCAGCAGCGTCTGAAATCAGGATCAGTTAGAGGTAATATCTGCACCAGCAGCGTCTGAAATCAGGATCAGTTAAGGGTAATATCTGCACCAGCAGGGTCTGAAATCAGGATCAGTTAAGGGTAATATCTGGACCAGCAGGGTCTGGAATCAGGATCAGTTAAGGGTAATATCTGGACCAGCAGGGTCTGAAATCAGGATCAGTTAAGGGTAATATCTGGACCAGCAGGGTCTGAAATCAGGATCAGTTAAGGGTAATATATGGACCAGCAGGGTCTGAAATCAGGATCAGTTAAGGGTAATATCTGGACCAGCAGGGTCTGGAACCAGGATCAGTTAAGGGTAATATCTGGACCAGCAGCGTCTGAAATCAGGATCAGTTAAGGGTAATATCTGCACCAGCAGCGTCTGAAATCAGGATCAGTTAAGGGTAATATCTGCACCAGCAGGGTCTGAAATCAGGATCAGTTAAGGGTAATATCTGGACCAGCAGGGTCTGGAATCAGGATCAGTTAAGGGTAATATCTGGACCAGCAGGGTCTGAAATCAGGATCAGTTAAGGGTAATATCTGGACCAGCAGGGTCTGAAATCAGGATCAGTTAAGGGTAATATCTGCACCAGCAGGGTCTGGAATCAGGATCAGTTAAGGGTAATATCTGGACCAGCAGGGTCTGGAACCAGGATCAGTTAAGGGTAATATATGGACCAGCAGGGTCTGAAATCAGGATCAGTTAAATGTACCACACCTTTACAAGCAGGGCCTTAAATCAGGATCAGTTAAGGGTAATATCTGGACCAGCAGGGTCTGACATCGGGATCAGTTAAGGGTAATATCTGCACCAGCAGCGTCTGAAATCAGGATCAGTTAAGGGTAATATCTGCACCAGCAGGGTTTGAAATCAGGATCAGTTAA
Organism: Arenicola marina; assembly: GCA_964019135.1. NCBI lineage: Eukaryota > Metazoa > Annelida > Polychaeta > Arenicolidae > Arenicola > Arenicola marina. Next base: position 33,889,902 of record OZ025248.1, read on the forward strand.
GGGTAATATCTGGACCAGCAGGGTCTGAAATCAGGATCAGTTAAGGGTAATATCTGCACCAGCAGCGTCTGAAATCAGGATCAGTTAAGGGTAATATCTGCACCAGCAGGGTTTGAAATCAGGATCAGTTAAGGGTAATATCTGCACCAGCAGCGTCTGAAATCAGGATCAGTTAAGGGTAATATCTGGACCAGCAGCGTCTGAAATCAGGATCAGTTGAGGGTAATATCTGCACCAGCAGGGTTTGAAATCAGGATCAGTTAAGGGTAATATCTGCACCAGCAGCGTCTGAAATCAGGATCAGTTAAGGGTAATATCTGCACCAGCAGCGTCTGAAATCAGGATCAGTTAAGGGTAATATCTGGACCAGCAGGGTCTGGAACCAGGATCAGTTAAGGGTAATATCTGGACCAGCAGGGTCTGAAATCAGGATCAGTTAAGGGTAATATCTGGACCAGCAGGGTCTGGAACCAGGATCAGTTAAGGGTAATATCTGGACCAGCAGGGTCTGGAACCAGGATCAGTTAAGGGTAATATCTGCACCAGCAGGGTCTGAAATCAGGATCAGTTAAGGGTAATATCTGCACCAGCAGGGTTTGAAATCAGGATCAGTTAAGGGTAATATCTGGACCAGCAGGGTCTGAAATCAGGATCAGTTAAGGGTAATATCTGCACCAGCAGCGTCTGAAATCAGGATCAGTTAAGGGTAATATCTGGACCAGCAGGGTCTGGAACCAGGATCAGTTAAGGGTAATATCTGGACCAGCAGGGTCTGAAATCAGGATCCGTTAAGGGTAATATCTGCACCAGCAGGGTTTGAAATCAGGATCAGTTAAGGGTAATATCTGGACCAGCAGGGTCTGAAATCAGGATCAGTTAAGGGTAATATCTGCACCAGCAGCGTCTGAAATCAGGATCAGTTAAGGGTAATATCTGCACCAGCAGGGTTTGAAATCAGGATCAGTTAAGGGTAATATCTGGACCAGCAGGGTCTGAAATCAGGATCAGTTAAGGGTAATATCTGCACCAGCAGCGTCTGAAATCAGGATCAGTTAAGGGTAATATCTGCACCAGCAGCGTCTGAAATCAGGATCAGTTAAGGGTAATATCTGCACCAGCAGCGTCTGAAATCAGGATCAGTTAAGGGTAATATCTGGACCAGCAGGGTCTGGAACCAGGATCAGTTAAGGGTAATATCTGGACCAGCAGGGTCTGGAACCAGGATCAGTTAAGGGTAATATCTGCACCAGCAGGGTCTGAAATCAGGATCAGTTAAGGGTAATATCTGGACCAGCAGGGTCTGGAACCAGGATCAGTTAAGGGTAATATCTGCACCAGCAGCGTCTGAAATCAGGATCAGTTAAGGGTAATATCTGGACCAGCAGGGTCTGGAACCAGGATCAGTTAAGGGTAATATCTGCACCAGCAGGGTTTGAAATCAGGATCAGTTAAGGGTAATATCTGGACCAGCAGGGTCTGAAATCAGGATCAGTTAAGGGTAATATCTGCACCAGCAGCGTCTGAAATCAGGATCAGTTAAGGGTAATATCTGGACCAGCAGGGTCTGGAACCAGGATCAGTTAAGGGTAATATCTGGACCAGCAGGGTCTGAAATCAGGATCCGTTAAGGGTAATATCTGCACCAGCAGGGTTTGAAATCAGGATCAGTTAAGGGTAATATCTGGACCAGCAGGGTCTGAAATCAGGATCAGTTAAGGGTAATATCTGCACCAGCAGCGTCTGAAATCAGGATCAGTTAAGGGTAATATCTGCACCAGCAGGGTTTGAAATCAGGATCAGTTAAGGGTAATATCTGGACCAGCAGGGTCTGAAATCAGGATCAGTTAAGGGTAATATCTGCACCAGCAGCGTCTGAAATCAGGATCAGTTAAGGGTAATATCTGCACCAGCAGCGTCTGAAATCAGGATCAGTTAAGGGTAATATCTGCACCAGCAGCGTCTGAAATCAGGATCAGTTAAGGGTAATATCTGGACCAGCAGGGTCTGGAACCAGGATCAGTTAAGGGTAATATCTGGACCAGCAGGGTCTGAAATCAGGATCAGTTAAGGGTAATATCTGGACCAGCAGGGTCTGGAACCAGGATCAGTTAAGGGTAATATCTGGACCAGCAGGGTCTGAAATCAGGATCAGTTAAGGGTAATATCTGCACCAGCAGCGTCTGAAATCAGGATCAGTTAAGGGTAATATCTGGACCAGCAGGGTCTGGAACCAGGATCAGTTAAGGGTAATATCTGGACCAGCAGGGTCTGAAATCAGGATCCGTTAAGGGTAATATCTGCACCAGCAGGGTTTGAAATCAGGATCAGTTAAGGGTAATATCTGGACCAGCAGGGTCTGAAATCAGGATCAGTTAAGGGTAATATCTGCACCAGCAGCGTCTGAAATCAGGATCAGTTAAGGGTAATATCTGCACCAGCAGGGTTTGAAATCAGGATCAGTTAAGGGTAATATCTGGACCAGCAGGGTCTGAAATCAGGATCAGTTAAGGGTAATATCTGCACCAGCAGCGTCTGAAATCAGGATCAGTTAAGGGTAATATCTGCACCAGCAGCGTCTGAAATCAGGATCAGTTAAGGGTAATATCTGCACCAGCAGCGTCTGAAATCAGGATCAGTTAAGGGTAATATCTGGACCAGCAGGGTCTGGAACCAGGATCAGTTAAGGGTAATATCTGGACCAGCAGGGTCTGGAACCAGGATCAGTTAAGGGTAATATCTGCACCAGCAGGGTCTGAAATCAGGATCAGTTAAGGGTAATATCTGGACCAGCAGGGTCTGGAACCAGGATCAGTTAAGGGTAATATCTGCACCAGCAGCGTCTGAAATCAGGATCAGTTAAGGGTAATATCTGGACCAGCAGGGTCTGGAACCAGGATCAGTTAAGGGTAATATCTGCACCAGCAGGGTTTGAAATCAGGATCAGTTAAGGGTAATATCTGGACCAGCAGGGTCTGAAATCAGGATCAGTTAAGGGTAATATCTGCACCAGCAGCGTCTGAAATCAGGATCAGTTAAGGGTAATATCTGGACCAGCAGGGTCTGGAACCAGGATCAGTTAAGGGTAATATCTGGACCAGCAGGGTCTGAAATGAGGATCCGTTAAGGGTAATATCTGCACCAGCAGGGTTTGAAATCAGGATCAGTTAAGGGTAATATCTGGACCAGCAGGGTCTGAAATCAGGATCAGTTAAGGGTAATATCTGCACCAGCAGCGTCTGAAATCAGGATCAGTTAAGGGTAATATCTGGACCAGCAGGGTTTGAAATCAGGATCAGTTAAGGGTAATATCTGGACCAGCAGGGTCTGAAATCAGGATCAGTTAAGGGTAATATCTGCACCAGCAGCGTCTGAAATCAGGATCAGTTAAGGGTAATATCTGCACCAGCAGCGTCTGAAATCAGGATCAGTTAAGGGTAATATCTGCACCAGCAGCGTCTGAAATCAGGATCAGTTAAGGGTAATATCTGGACCAGCAGGGTCTGGAACCAGGATCAGTTAAGGGTAATATCTGGACCAGCAGGGTCTGGAACCAGGATCAGTTAAGGGTAATATCTGCACCAGCAGGGTCTGAAATCAGGATCAGTTAAGGGTAATATCTGGACCAGCAGGGTCTGGAACCAGGATCAGTTAAGGGTAATATCTGCACCAGCAGCGTCTGAAATCAGGATCAGTTAAGGGTAATATCTGGACCAGCAGGGTCTGGAACCAGGATCAGTTAAGGGTAATATCTGGACCAGCAGGGTCTGAAATGAGGATCCGTTAAGGGTAATATGTGGACCAGCAGGGTCTGGAATCAGGATCGGTTAAGGGTAATATCTGGACCAGCAGGGTCTGAAATCAGGATCAGTTAAGGGTAATATCTGGACCAGCAGGGTCTGAAATCAGGATCAGTTAAGGGTAATATCTGCACCAGCAGCGTCTGAAATCAGGATCAGTTGAGGGTAATATCTGGACCAGCAGGGTCTGGAATCAGGATCAGTTAAGGGTAATATCTGGACCAGCAGGGTCTGGAACCAGGATCAGTTAAGGGTAATATATGGACCAGCAGGGTCTGAAATCAGGATCAGTTAAATGTACCACACCTTTACAAGCAGGGTCTTAAATCAGGATCAGTTAAGGGTAATATCTGGACCAGCAGGGTCTGACATCGGGATCAGTTAAGGGTAATATCTGCACCAGCAGCGTCTGAAATCAGGATCAGTTAAGGGTAATATCTGCACCAGCAGGGTTTGAAATCAGGATCAGTTAAGGGTAATATCTGGACCAGCAGGGTCTGAAATCAGGATCAGTTAAGGGTAATATATGGACCAGCAGGGTCTGGAATCAGGATCAGTTAAGGGTAATATCTGCACCAGCAGGTCTGGAATCAGGATCAGTAAAGGGTAATATATGGACCAGCAGGGTCTGAAATCAGGATCAGTTAAGG
>OZ025248.1:33894548-34027778 GCA_964019135.1 Arenicola marina
AATCAGGATCAGTTAAGGGTAATATATGGACCAGCAGGGTCTGAAATCAGGATCAGTTAAATGTACCACACCTTTACAAGCAGGGTCTTAAATCAGGATCAGTTAAGGGTAATATCTGGACCAGCAGGGTCTGACATCGGGATCAGTTAAACGTACCACACCTTTACAAGCAGGGTCTGAAACCAGGATCAGTTAAGGGTACCACGACTGAACCCACAGGGTCTGAAATCAGGATCAGTTAAGGGTACCACGCCTGGACCCACAGGGTCTGAAATCAGGATCAGTTAAGGGTACCACGCCTGGACCCACAGGGTCTGAAATCAGGATCAGTTAAGGGTACCACGCCTGGACCCACAGGGTCTGAAATCAGGATCAGTTAAGGGTACCACGCCTGGACCCACAGGGTCTGAAATCAGGATCAGTTAAGGGTACCACGCCTGGACCCACAGGGTCTGAAATCAGGATCAGTTAAGGGTACCACGCCTGGACCCACAGGGTCTGAAATCAGGATCAGTTAAGGGTACCACGCCTGGACCCACAGGGTCTGAAATCAGGCTAGTCCACTATGAATGGCCCCACAGGATACGCTTTTTAAAGACTTGCATCGATAATTTGTCGCCGTCTATTGTATATTCAGGTGATACGGGAAGTGGCAGGGTACCGAAAAGCGCCGTCACCAGGAATATAGAATGAAACAGTGTCAATATAACGTCCTTTCGTTGAGTGGGGAGGAGGGGCGGCGGGGGGGGGGGGGGGGGTGCATGATGCCTCGTTCCACTGATTGAAAACCAAGGGACTTACAAACGTAAGTTAAAAACCTTATTTATCATACTGTAACGGCCGCAAAAGTGACTCACACTGTGAGGCAAGTCACACAAAGGCATCTAACTGGCTGACTACATCAAGAACGATTAACCTCAAGACAAATGACATATTCGTGGAGCGGAGTTTGTTTGCAGGGCACCTGCCCCGTAACCTTCGAGGCCTGCACCCCTCTCCCACTAACTGGGCCACTCCACCGTCAGCATGGCACTGGCCTCAGCACGCGTGCCCCCCATCGACCGTCGTCTTGGGGACGCCACCGTCCCACCGTCCCGCCTGCCGCTAGCACCGCTCGGCCCGCTCATTGCGTGACGGCTCGCAATACACAGATATTGTACCGACGGGTGCAAAGGGTTCCAAGGCGGTGTTTGTTCAGGGGTCAGATAAATCGATGATCAGTCCTCAGCGCTGCTAAACCCACCTGTCCCTGTTATTGCACCGGGAGATCGCCGTTATAGGCAATCAGACTGTGGTCAGAGGCCATCAGACCCTGGTCAGAGCGGCCATCAGACCCTGGTCAGAGGCCATCAGACGCTGGTCAGAGCGGCCATCAGACCGTGGTCAGGCAATCAGACCCTGGTCAGAGCGGCCATCAGACCCTGGTCAGAGCGGCCATCAGACCCTGGTCAGAGGCCATCAGACGCTGGTCAGAGCGGCCATCAGACCCTGGTCAGAGGCCATCAGACGCTGGTCAGAGGCCATCAGACGCTGGTCAGAGGCCATCAGACCCTGGTCAGGCCATCAGACCCTGGTCAGAGCGGCCATCTGACAATGGTCAGAGCGGCCATTTGACCCCGGTCAGAGGCCATCAGACCATGGTTAGAGGCCATCAGACCCTGGTCAGAGCGGCCATCAGACCCTGGTCAGGCCATCACACCGTGGTCAGAGGCCATCAGACCCTGGTTAGGCCATCAGACCATGGTCAGAGACCATCAGACCCTGATCAGAGCGGCCATCAGACCGTGGTCTGAGGCCATCAGACGCTGGTCAGAGGCCATCAGACCCTGGTCAGAGCGGCCATCAGACCCTGGTCAGGCCATCAGACCGTTGTCAGAGGCCATCAGACCCTGGTCAGAGCGGCCATCTGACAATGGTCAGAGCGGCCATTTGACCCCGGTCAGAGGCCATCAGACCATGGTTAGAGGCCATCAGACCCTGGTCAGAGCGGCCATCAGACCCTGGTCAGGCCATCACACCGTGGTCAGAGGCCATCAGACCCTGGTTAGGCCATCAGACCATGGTCAGAGACCATTAGACCCTGATCAGAGCGGCCATCAGACCGTGGTCTGAGGCCATCAGACGCTGGTCAGAGGCCATCAGACCCTGGTCAGAGCGGCCATCAGACCCTGGTCAGGCCATCAGACCGTGGTCAGAGGCCATCAGATCCTGGTCCCAGGCCATCAGACCATGGTCAGAGACCATCAGACCATGGTCCGAGGCCGTCAGTCTGTGGTCGGAGGCCATCAGACCTTAGTCAGAGGCCATCAGACCCTGGTCAGAGGCCATCAGATCCTAGTCAAAACCCATCAGACCATGGTCAGAGCGGCCATCAGACCGTGGTCAGAGGCCATCGGACCCTGATTAGAGGCCATCAGACCCTGGTCAAAGGCCATATCAGACCCTGGTCAGAGGCCATATCAGACCCTGGTCAGAGGCCATCAGACCTTGGTCAGAGGCCATCAAACCCTGGTCAGAGGCCATCAGACCCTGGTCAGGGGCCATCAGACCTTGGTCAGAGGGAGGCCATCAAACCCTGGTCAGAGGCCATCAGACCCTGGTCAGAGCTGCCATCAGACCCTGGTAATCAGACCATGGTCAGAGGCCATTAGACCCTGGTCATAGCCCATCAAACCCTGGTCATATGCCATTAGACCCTGGTCAGATGCCATCAGTCCCTGGTCAGAGGCCATCAGACCCTGGTCAGAGGTCATCAGACTGGTCAGAGGCCATCAGACCATGGTCAGAGGCCATCAGACCCAGGTCAGAGCTGCCATCAGACCCTGGTAATCAGACCATGGTCAGAGGCCATTAGACCCTGGTCATAGCCCATCAGACCCTGGTCATAGGCCATTAGACCCTGGTCAGATGCCATCAGTCCCTGGTCAGAGGCCATCAGACCCTGGTCAGAGGTCATCAGACTGGTCAGAGGCCATCAGACCATGGTCAGAGGCCATCAGACCCTGGTCAGAGGCCATCAGACCCTGGTCAGAGGCCATCAGACTGTCCAGAGGCCATCAGACCCTGGTCAGAGCCACCATCAGACCATAGCCAGAGGCCATCAGAACGTGGTCAGAAGTCATCAGAATGGGGAAATGTAATCTGGACAACAATTCAGCGCACCTTATTCATTTTTTCTCCATTTGTGAAGATTACACACATATGTCATAACAACAAGTCAAAATGGCCTTGGCAGACATATCCAGTGAGACAAAGAAAATGAACAAACCTCAAAGTAGTTAGTGAGCCACCAACAATGTGGGTCTGTGTTCTCCACAGTAAAGAGGACGTTCTTGAAGGGCACAACACTGCCTTCTGGCACTGCCTTGATTCGCAGTGGCAAGTGACCACCATGCTTCTGGAACCAACAATAAACTGTGTGTTCTTTGGTTTTTTCATAAAAAATATTTTAAAAAAAGACAAGAAATATGTAGATGGCAGTGTATTACGGTTGTTATGGCAGTGATTCTGATAGGTATGCCAGTGGGTGATTCCCAGTGTCCCAGAGATCCATAAAATTATGGGACATCCTGAAAATGATGTGACATTAATTTAAATGAAACATTGCATAGTCTGCTCACTATATATTTACAATGCGTGACCATGTCCCCTCACAGCTCAATGAAATGGCAAGAAATTTTTGTGTGACAAATCGCTGCTAAGGTCACATCATTTTAACACTTCCAACAACAAACTTTGTATGAATACTTGTAGAATGCTATAGCAACTTAGCTTTGAGACACAAGAGTGTGACCAGAAAAGGTTCAGACTGTATTTTAGTCAATGGGACTTGATGGTGCCTATAGATATGATAGTCCATGGGACTTGATGGTGCCTATAGATATGTCAATGGGACGTGATGGTGCCTATAGATATGTCAATGGGACGTGATGGTGCCTATAGATATGTCAATGGGACTTGATGGTGCCTATAGATATGATCAAGTTTCACCGAGACAAGTCAACACTCACCTCAACAATATAGTTCCATCCATCAACATTCAATAGATCTTGACTAAAGTGCTTCTTATAAATTTCTTGGGCCTCGACAATCATTTCCTTTGTAATGACAGGTCCAATCAGCCATCTCTTTAAGATGTATTGCAGACCATAAAATACTGTTTTTGCAAACTTTCCACCTCTGCTCTCAAAGTAGGAATAGACTAAGCTGGTATCTGGTGGATACTGGAAATGATGGGTCACCTGCAATACAGTAAACAGTATTTCACAGATCTGTGTCATACCTCAATGATTTAACAGAAGAAAGACCAATGATATATCCAATGCTTAGTCCTGTAACATCGGCAGGCCACCAGCCGCTGGGTGGATGAAAACCCTAGGGCTGGTGGCCCTTGTTACGAGGCCATCCAATACTGATACATACCATACACCTTTAACTGGTATTTCATTAAGCAAGTATTATTTATCTAATACATCATCAATATTTATATCAATTAATTATATAAAATAAATTAAATATAATTAAGTTATTACTTAGTTGATATTATCATTTATCATAAGAAATTTAATACTTTTATTTATAATAATCTGAGAAAGAATAGCTTTAATATAGTTCAATTATATTTTGTTAAATATGGTAAGTCTTAGTTGCCTCCATATCCAATTAATTTATATTAAATAATATGGAATAAACTTACAAGTTTGTGAATAGCTAGCTTTTAAAACTGTTTAAATAACTCATATGTAACCTTTGATATACGTACAGTTTCCAATATTATATTATTTCTAAATAAATACCTAAGTGGGGAAACCAGTGGTTTCAGTTTCAGTTTCAGAACCCATAAATTTCCTTGTAAACCATATTATGTATATTTCAGCTTATTTTATAACATTTGACAGTATGACCATATAATAGTTTCATACTTTCATCAAACCAATGCCATATAAGAAAGTTATTTTGGTACAGACATCAGAGGAAAGATATCAGTGGGTATTTTGTAAAATTGAACATAACTTTGGAATAGTCTTAGAATCTAGCAGCACAAAATATGATGTATATTGAATGGTATTGATCAGTTTCAATTTCAAAATCGCGTGCCAGACTAGAGTGGCATATATCACAGCCAGTTAACGGTTTAATGCGCTGACAGATAGGCCTAAGTGACAAGACTGTTGTTTGGAACTGGACACCGGTCCTTCGGCTAGTTAAACCGGTTACGCGGAAAATAGCGAACACAGCGGTGTGGCGCTGTCCGTGTCAGACAAGTCAAGTGTCAAGTCTTATCGAGGGAATAGTTTAGCATCAAATTGGTGACGGTTTCCAGAAGACATATGATATTTACACGGGACACTTTATACGTGACATTCGCTAAGATTTCCGTTGTTACCTTGTAAGAGTCAGTGACAAGTAACAAGTTATCCACACCGCCCGCTGGAAAGGAATTCATCTTGCAGCCAGTGGCAGTTGCCCGATGCAAAAACAGGCAATGTTGTGTACACAAGTCTTGGTGACGTCGAAAGCACTGTGCGTGCTATGGAAAGCGCCTGCGTCCGTTTATTGTCCGATGATGCAAGCTTATATATAGTAATAAAATTGACCTTAAAAGCAAGTAGTAACAATATGTGAGATGACCACTCTGTTGCTGCTTCTAACGCTGCACTACTCAGCTACTGCCGCTATGTAAATTTGTTGTCTGTGCCAATATCAATATGATGAAAACTGCCTGCTGATAACTCGTCTGACGGTTGGAATTCGCGAGTCACGGTTTTCGGGAACTGAACGGGGCTCTATATATACAGGCATTTTCATAGGTTGTACGCCCGTGACGTAAAATTGCTGCGATAACCGTTTCCTATGGAAGAGACGGTGAAGCAATATAATACTTTGTGAATTAGCTGAACGCAGCATAAAAAACTTTTTAGGTTCTAAGACTCAACCACTTGAGCAAGTTGGGGCATGTTCGTTGTCGGGTGACTCACGGGTGACGTTATGACTTGGGGATGGCAGAACCGGTCAGGCTGAAGCGGATGAAGGAAGCCGGCCAGAGATCCCCCCGGAGGGGGGCGGGGCACTGTTATACGAATCTTGTGGGGGGTTCCGCGGGTGCCCCTTTATGCCGGAGGGAACGGACATTTGTGACGAAAAAGATACCCCTGTAGAGCGGATATTTGAAAACTTGCACCAGGGGGGGAGGGCGGGGGGGGCTCTGAAAATGTGTGTTAATAGGGCGGGTTGCCGCGCAAAAATACCCCTTCCGAGCGGATTTTGGCGGTGAAAAATGGGGGGCTTTACCACGGAACCCTCCCCCCTAGACCCTCTCCCCCCCCCCCCCCCCGCCCACAGCAATGTATGTTCCAGACCCAGTCGATCACACCAAGTGCGATCTTGACTTTCTACCTCACCTGCTGATGTAGTTTTCAAGCTCATCACAAAACTAAAACTAAAGTAAATAGCGTATCATGCATGGATCATGAAAGACCCCGTTTCACCATCTTGGTGTGTATTACGTGAGAAACTGGCATTACGTGGATTGTAGGCCTACTACGTTCACCTATCCAAATTCGGCCACTGATGCCGTTTATTAACATGGAGGGAGATATAGGCTGATAATGTAGCTATTTCCTAAAGGCTTAATGTCAACGAAGTTACACAATTTGCATGTTCACTAAATTGCTAAAAATATATTTTGAAATTCCTTACATTTTAAGCTGTATATATATGCAGCGTTTTAATGCCGATGCGTTACCAAAACATTTACCCAAGCAGCCATCTTATGATAGGAGGGACGGCGCGACAGCTCAGTGGGCTAGAGTGCTCATGCACTGAGTGCTCTGGTCACCTGAGATCCTAACGGCGCGTGGATCGGTGGTTCGAGCCCTGCTGTGGCCATGTCTGTGTGGTCGCAGGATAAAGATCCCATGTCTTTCTTCGTAAAGAGTAGGGGGTTACCCCCGGGGACATGGCTCCACTCTCCCTTCCTACTCCCATTGACCCGATATGGCTAAAAGTGTTTAATACGTTCTGTATAACCAACGAACCAATCGTATGATAGGCTACTTCCTGCTGAAAGCGTGTTCTGGCCCAAAGCTGCCAGGAAGTGCATACTTGTTATCTAAAACTACTTGTAGCAATTGTAATTAACTGTGTAAGATAATTGTGCATTCCAATTGGTATTTAAGTGGATGTCGATTTTTTATAGAGTTTATCGAGCTACGCGCGGCATCGTCCACAGCCCAAACAAGCCAATGCTCGCGTTCAGGGGGTCTACAAACATTCGAAAAAAACTGATCCGCCACCATGATGTGACATGCATTACGACAGTGACGTGAGAAAAAATGACCGATTTCGTCATAATTCGGTAGTATAATTCGGAAGTGTAATTCTCAGTAGAGCTTGCACCTCTGGCTCCGGTTCATGTTGGAGGCCAGCAGTTTGAAGTGTCAGGGAATAATAGGAGCGGGTGGGGCGGGGGGGGGGGGGGGGTTCAGCGTCTCGCTCACCCTTTGCCCCACTCTCTAACGCTTGAGGCTGGTTGGAGTGGCGGATATCCCTATAGAGATATATTTTTAAGGGCGAGAGCGGGTGGCGCCTGACGATAATTTTTTTTTAATTTTTAGGGTTAAATGGCAACCAATATCAATCTATGTCACATCAAATAGTATTTCCTCCACCAAATTTGCATGTATTTGATGTATTACAAGCAAATACCAAGATATTTAGTGATTGCATATATGCACCGAAAGGCACAATTGTGACAATTCGTCATTTTTGGCCTATTTTATAGCCTATTTTGGTTACAATAGAGCTTATAGAACAAAAGTTAGTTCAGTAACATATCGTTTTTTTGTTATTTTTGTATTCACCATGACGCTAGGCTTCAGCAGGCAGTTTTTTTTGGGAAGTCTGTCGACCAGTTTTTATAGGGGAGTTCAAAACATTTAGAAAAAAACACATTTATAGGATTTTCCCATTGACCGCCATGTTAAAACCAATTTGACAAAAATGCCCCGAACTTTCTTTTTAGTGAAGTGACATATATTTTTTATTACATTTTCAGGTAGATCCATACATGATACTTATCTAGATAAAAAATGTAAAAAATCTGTCGACAAATTTTTTATTGACCCGCTCTCGACCTTAAAAAAAAGGGGGGGGGGGGCTCTAAAAATGTGCGTTTATAGAAGGGGTTGCCGCGAAATAAAATAGCCCTTCCGAGCGGGCGGGAGGGCTTCACCGCCCCCCCCCCCCCAACCCAGCAATGTATTAACTACCCCTCCCCACCACCACAGTGCTACAATCCTGAAAGGTTGATACTCGCCATGCAAATCAAAACGCACGATTCTATGCGATCTCTGATTCTATGATATATGACGTCACAGAGTATCTATATGCGGTGACGTCATAATTAAATGATCGTTATGGCTTTTGGTTTCAATGGCAACTGGAATTTAGAAACACAACAACCGCAAGCTGCTACTTTTAAAAGCTACGGGACCGTTTCTAACTTGCCGCTCCTGGCTTATCCACACACCTCGATATCTATCCGACTATCGTATCAGCATTGAAGACGAAATTATCTAGATATTACAGTAATTGAAAGCATGCCCGCGAAACCGATTCCCGAAGGTAAGCTCACTATCAGCTTATATAAAGAAATTAAATGTTTCAAATTTATATCCTGCGCTAAAGTAAAGAGATCAAAGACTCGATAACAATTTGATCACTTAATATCAAACCGATGACAAGGTACACTAGTCACTTGATTTTCTATTGTATAAAACCTAAAATGTCATCAGATGTGTAATCACTTGCTACATATACCACATTCTTTCCAGAAGTATGGACTGCCGTTCGCGTATTACGGATGCCCATCAAGCTGATATCAAGTGAGTATTGTCTTTTGTATCCGGATGAGGTGCAAGGCATTATAGTCACAAAAGACCCGGAATCACAACGAATATATTCTATAGCGATGTATTTATTTTCCAAATTAATTTGCGATGTATGTATGTTCGGCTGCAGTTCAACGGTCCTATCATTTGTGCATCCATCGGATTTAGCATCTCGCAGTACGTTTGCCCCCCCCCCCCCCCTCCCAGCGTCGGCGGTCCTGGGTTTCGATTCCCAGGACATTTGATTTTCATGTGTTTTTTCATCTAAATTAACGTCCAAGTTCACTATTCCAAAGCCCAAATATTTCAGATTCATGTGCCAGATCGCTTATCAATGAATATATATGGCGCTCTTTAACCAATAGACATTGGTTCTATTTTCAGTTGACAAGCTGCGGCCTCCTGGGTTTTATCAACGGCCAGGTAACTTGTCCAATTTAAGGAACGTATGTAACTGCACAGTAATATGCCAGAATAACAAGTTACCGCCAGCCTGTGTATGCCCCCCCCCCCCATGATTCTCGTAGTAACAGTAAGGTAGATTTACATTGTAAGTAATTTTACTGAGATCAAAGGCCATACAAGCAGTTGTTTGAGATCTTTATTGCAAAACGCTATAGCGTCAAGAATTAAAAGGACACGACAGACTCTGTCAGAACGGTGCAAGTTGTTGCGCGGAAATATGGAGTTCCTGCGTACTGCGTCATCCAAGTGTAGGCAGTTGACGCTTTTTGCCATTTAATTTCAAGATAGATATGATAATGTCCGGGATAATGTATGCATTTATTAAATGCAGAAATACATCGTTCAAATTCATTTCTACGAGGCAATGAAAAATTCTTTATTCTGAGAGAATAATGCTGTAGAGTAACTTTAACATAATCATCCGTGTGCGTAACACTTGAAAATATTAATATTTACGTAGAATTATCGATCTTATTTTGCGCGCGTGCATTAATACGATGTCAAGATGCTAATAAATTTGTAAACCGACCGTACGGCGGAGCGGGGGGGGGGGGCTCTAAAACCAAAATTGCGACCGTCTACCAATGTTTTGACGATGACCGCCTGAGATGGCCAGTTTTCCTCAAAACAAGGGGGCAGGGGGCGGGGGGGGGGGGGGGTGGTCCACGCCCCCGATGGCTTAAATTTTGGTACTCTTCTTAAAAGTGGGGGTAGGGGTTCGGACCCTCTGGAACCCCCTCCCCCCCTGGATCCGCTCATGAGGTATTAGATGTTTAATTCTAACAGCGTACCAGAATGCTTTCATACCAAAGATTCTATTTAGATATCTTATTAGTAAATACTTGTGTGGAGCAGTGTAGTTTAGCATGTTCAAGGACATACGACTATCTTCCAACAATAACGATACGCTAGTGGAAATGTCAATGACGAAAAAATGGCCACAGCGTGACCGCAATGGAAGTTGCCTATGAATATACTAGGTGGAATAAGAACTGACAAGACAGGTCAGACAACCACGTACGCAGGGGCGGATCTAGAGGGGGGGGGGGGGAGGTCTAGGGGTCCGGACCCGCCCCCCCCCCCACTTCCCTTTTGAGGAATAATGCCGTTTTTTTTATTAGGCCTTCTAGGGCACCCCCTCCCCCCCCCCACCACCTTCGCCCCAATGGTCAAAATAAGGGTGGACCACCTTTTCAGAGCCCCCCAACACCCCAGTCGTCAAAACAGTAGTGGCCGCCCCCCTACCCCTGACTCTCTACCCCTTTTACACCGCGGTACTGCCCGCATATTCACGACCAGCCTGGCTTACTTTTTCTTCCAGGACCCAGATGGCCGATGGTGGAGAATCCTCGGGAGGGTATAGAGATGGCTGGTGATGCGGCAATCCGAGCCAACCCTCTCCTGGCCCAGGCAGCTGCCACCCCTCCACGAAAACCGGCTTCGAACCGGGCTTCGAACCGGGAAAAGGAATCAGACAGCAAATCCTCCCTGTATAGGACAACGTTATATTTCACACCCTCGGTGCAGCTCAATGCACATTAATAATTCGTCCATTGTCGGCAGGCAGAACAAGGTAGTCTAAAAAATCCTCTGGTCTAAAGAGAACACCGCCAATATTTGCTCCCGTTCCCACCCCGCTCATTCACCTCCAGCGGTACGTGCCGCTCTTGTTGCTTGCCTTATTGTGAAACGAGTCACATATGTATATATAACATGCGCCAGCTGTGCCGATGTATATATGTACATACTGCTGGATTTATATCATTTACTCTGACTATGACACATACATGTATAACAACTGCCGAACATCGGAGTGAAATCGTAGGCCTATAGCATGAAGTGCGATAGTAGGCCTACAGCATGAAGTTCAATAGTAGGTCCTACGGCGGAATAAATATTACATTTTAACAATGATGTCTCTGTCCTGTCATATTCTGTTGGAGTGCTAATTCTGAAAGCAAAGATGGGGTGAATTTAGCTGTATATTCGCATTCTCAGATCACAAAGATCAAATATCTGTTTTCTCACTTCACGAAAAAGGAGTCGCATTCCCAATTCACGAAGAGACAGATTCGAATTCTTTAGGATAATTGATTTTATGGTGAAGTAAGTAACAAGAAGTCAGGGGTGGCATCGTATATCATATCAGCAATTGCAAGGATATCGGTGCGATTATTTACCGCTTAAATTTCCAGTTCACGTTAACTTATTCCCCAATAAAGAGAGTCGACAGTTCGTGTAAATTAAAAAAGAAAAGAAAAGAAAAGGCCTCCGATATGACAAGAGTATGCTATGTATGTTCCATACACACCTACATCACGATCAGACGCTTAAACGAGGGGGGGGGGGGGTCAAGCGGGGGTCGTGTTCCCAGATCACGACGACTAAATTTATGTATTCCCAGGTCACGATGAATTAAAAAGGATAACTCCCAGCATACAAAGGAGTTCCCGAGGAACGGAAATAGCCCTTGCCCCCCCCCCCCCTTAAATGAATAACAAACGCGAAAATGGAGGCAAATTACTTTTGAATTATCTGAGGGGCGGGGCCCTTGGGGGCGGGCCCTTGGGAGGCGGGGGCGCCAATTTGAAGCTAATTGCTGTAGATCCGCCCCTGACGTCAGGGTCTCCACTTAATCATCACGAATTAACTATCATTCCAAATCGTTCTACTGATGTTATGGTCTATCGAGGTTTGGCTGAGACCCATCCTCTCCCTCCCTCCCTTGCCTAACTGGCGTGAAGCTAAATATGACTTCGTGACTAACTGAATGATGAATACTAAGTCATGCCATAGAACCATCACGTCAAATATTTTTCCGACATCATCCCCAGGGCAAAATGTTCCCAGACACGATCTTATGATGACCTGGCCGATTAAAAGGATAGGACCTTATATAACATGACGCCAGTAATTCTAGGAGACTCCACTTTTTGACCGAATCTTTCCTTGTGCGCTGACGACAAGGTACGGGCTGGTCTGTAGTGTTCAGTCGGCGGGCTTATTACATTGAAGAGAAAGTGCCTCGGTTAGCAATGACATAATATGAAGAAACGATCGAATGAAACAGATTGTAGGCATACAGAATTACTGTCCATCGTGGGGGTGTCGTCATTCTATGCGGGGAGCTTGGGGTGTGGGTGGTCTTATGTCCGGGGGGCTGAAATACAGGCCTTTGTATAGGCATGCGGAGTCAGGCACCAATGCAGTGGGTGTGTGTGGGTGCATTGGTGAATCGTGGTCACTGTGGGTTTACATATAGGTCTATATATGGGTCGCGGTTGAGTTCACACGTAGCTGGCACAATTACCTCACCGCACCCACCTATAGCCAAGCCACTGGACGACCCAAACAACACCTCACATAGCGCGACAACCTTTAGTTTTACCTGGTCCGCATGTTTGCGCGTCCAGCGGCCATTTGGCAGACGACATTTTTAAAGGCGCCGCCCGCGCGTCAGGCCGGAGTTTTGCTGACGACATTTTTAAAGCGCCCGGCAGACGTCACGAGAACAATGCTCGACATTGGGTGAGGGGGGTACCCATCAGGTCGACCCCAGCCTCGGCAAATACAGGTGGCGCGGACCGATGTATGGGTCTGCACTGGCGCCGAGCTAGGCATGCGATACGTGAGACACAACAAAGCAGTTCCGCGGCCGGTGTATGAGGTGAAAACTACGCCTTCAATATAGTGCGGCTCGCAGTGTCAGTGTGGAAAGTATCTATAGCTAAGAAATGATATGGATACCGGTGTATATGTGTCGCCGGTCAATTCTTGCCTGGCCAGCCAACTCAGGTCGGCGACTGTTCCTGCCACGATTGTCGATGATGTCGCATCAAGGTAAGTGTTCTAGGCTGTTGGGAGGCCGTAACGACGGCTGTACATAAGTATAACCGCAAGTTTCAAGTGCCAGCTGACCGTATATATACCGTTCGTTAGTTTCTATCATCATCGTATTTATTGTTGGTGAGTGGGGAATACGTTCGGCTGATTGTTACATCAACTTTCTATTTCAAGCTATATTTTCCAAATGACTTTTATCGCAACTGGACCCTAAGTTGGCACATAATAATGGTAGCTTTAGCCCCAAAGATAGCCCATGAGGTACCTTGGCTTGGGTTAGCGTGTGTGCAGTGTGCACAAATGTATAGGCCTAAAACACCCATCCCTCAATCCATCATGTTGGATTTACATATATCTTCGTAGCTTCGGGACTGCGGGTTGAGATAATCCGATGTAATATGATAATATGAACCATGATACAAGCAGTCAAGCTGTATACGACGCTATTTTGCAGAGGATCTGCCACCCGCTTTCACACTGGTAACAAAAATATTTCCATAAAAGAAAATCATGATAGCGTATCGGGTGACTAGCCGTATATAGTATCTGTGAGGTAGGTTGCATAAAGTGACTGTGAGTGTACAGAGGGTGTTTAAATGGCCGTAAGCTGTGCCCTGAGCTAGGTAACTTTTTTAATACGAAACTAACTGGTGTATGAGAAACCCATCTTTACGAGGGCCTGGTTAGTGGAGGTAAACGTGGTACACTGGACCAAACAAGCTCCTGGGCTGTACGTGATACAGTGGCAGTTTCATTGCCAAATGAACATGGTTCAATATGTGAACTATTGCCGTCTAGTCTCAGTGTACGAACTGCAATATTAACGTTATTCTCTGAGACGACGCATACCAATTCCTGTTTATGGGGACACAAAGCCAAAAACGTCGATATTCAATGCGCTAAAATATGTGCAATAACTTGTTAAGGTTAGTTTGTATTCTATGTGTGCAAATTTACCATATTTTCATTTATTGCGACATTAACAACTATTCTAAAATAACTTTGTTTTAGATACTGTCGTATCATTGATATAATTGCGTCTTAATACCTTAACAAAGTCTTCAGTGAGTAATCAAGTCTCTCACGTGGCATTTGGGTGCAGGAGTGGGAGGTGCGGGAGGAGGGGGGGGGGGGGGGCAGAAGGGTCGCCCCGCCCCCGTTCGGTGAGAGATGTATTTCCAGGCTACACAATTATGTTGAAACGGACCACTAAATCTGTCATCATTGTGCATCCCAATGTGTCGTTACGTAAACACGTATAAACTGCTACCTATTGCAGCCCAATATTGTCCCTTGCCACTGGATTCCTGCGTAAACCGCCACGTGTGTTCATTATGGCGATGCCCAAACACGATGTGCAGAAGAGCTGCCTTTCGCTGTAGCATGGTAGTTGTGTTACCAGGAGCCTTTTTTTTCTACATTTCTTTCGGACAGAACATGCGCATTAAAAAAATGAAATAATAACACTTACTGATTGTCTGCCTACTATTATATATTGCATATTGCTGATTACTGATGGACAGAAATACGAGATATGTCCATGACGAAACCGCGGAACAATAACACATACATTCCTTTAGGGCGGATTTTATATATTACAAAAAGTCTGAACCGAGAGACCATAAAACGGTACGGCTATAAAGTCTCGCTCTCCGAGACTACCGGGTCACCTATTTAGGCGACAAACAACGGAAGCACAGGTTCGAAACAAATTTTAGAATCTCTGCGCACACTGGTATCCTGGCTATCTGTGACGTTTCTCCCCGGTGAAAACGTTGTCGCAACGCTTGAAACAGTGAACTTAAAAAGAATGAAGAAACTTTGTGTTGTGGTGATCAAAAAGTTATACAAAAATATCCAAATGGTCTTGTTTTAGCTTAAGCATGTGGTTTAATGACGATTATAACTTACAGTCGGTCTATGTTCTCTGGCAGGCTGCCTTATTCGTGTTGAGAGGTAGGTGGCTACATGATTATAACTTACAGTCGGTCTATGTTCTCTGGCAGGCTGCCTTATGATCATTGTGTTTTTACGCCATGCACTGTAGCCTACAGTTTCATAGCGGGAGGGGTTATGTCGACCACCCGGGGAGGGGGGGGGGGGGGGAACTATCGTACAAATCTGGTGGGGGGGTGCCGCGGGTGCCTTGATGCCTGAGAGATCGCCCAAAAAAGATACCCATATAGAGCGGACCCAAGGGGGGAGGGGGGTGACTGAAAACGTGTGTTCATAGAGCAGGTCGCAGGGGAAAAATACCCCTTCCGAGCAGATTTTGGCGGTAAAACGCCCCGACCGAGCGCTATTTGGCGCTAAAAACAGCGGCGGATCTAGAGGGGGGGGGGGTTACGGGCACCCCCCCCCCTTGGGAACCTGAACATACACTGTTAAAGTCGGCTTCCCCGAGCATCTCCCTCGCCCCCCCGCCCCCCTCGGTCGCAAGTTTTTTTAGAGAGCACACTCCACACCCCCGGTCGGAAGTTTTTAGAGAGCAAACCCCCCCCTTGGCAAATTCCTGGATCCGCCCTGAAAAACGCCCCGACCGAGCAGAATGTGATCCCCTAAATAACATATGTTACTTTAAAACTGACCCGTGGCTCTTTGTGATTAACACAATAACAATTACATTACTATAAGACGGACCCGTGGCGCGTTGTGATTCGCACAATAACACTTACATTACTATAAGACGGACCCGTGGCATTTTGTTAGGGACACAATAACACTTCTATATTGTTTGGGAGGGGACGGAAGCGCGAAGCAGGGGTCAAAGTGCACAGTGCCTACTATGAATAATGCCGATCTGCGATCATATTACCACTATTTATTCGATCAGACTCACTTTCAATTTTCGCTTGTGACGGATAACTTTGATGGTTGAAGTTTTGCATGGAGCGGTGGGGCTGTAGCATTTGAGGGGCGACCTGTATCGGGAGATGGCGGAGGCCATGACACGGGTATATTTCTATATTAAAATTCCACTACTGGCTGATACTTTCCATTTCGAACCGGGGCTCTTGTCGGTCACAAATGCCATCGATGATGTTGAACAAAGCCCATGCTGTTAATGTCTAAACAGCTTTAACTTTCTATTGAGTCAACATTAGATATGTAAACATATCCCACACAGTCACCTATTTCGAGAACGAGTTTCCTACTGGTAAATATATCAATAGCAGTAAATCACTCTGAAGTATTGTATAAGTTGATAGCGATGAGGCAGGATCTGAGATATGCTGACAGTGCGTGGAGCTCCACTCCGACTGGACTTTGTCGCTTTGTCAGCCATACTATACCGAGATAACACTAGTTAACTGTACCATGCATTCATCAGTTCATACATGACCTGAGTGACAGGTGGTATATCGTTGTAACGGCGGCTTAAACATCTGGTCTCTGCCATGATAAATATGTACCATTAATATAGGAGGCTCTGGTAGACAAGGTTATTCGTGCGGGGATATATGTGGAAACATGATTATAACTTTCAATCGGTCTACCGAAATGGTCTCTGGCAGACTGCCTTTTTCGCGTTGAGAGGTATATGTGGCTACATGATTATAACTTACAGTCGGTCTATGTTCTCTGGCAGACTGCCTTGTTCGTGTTGAGAGGTATAGGTGGCTACATGATTATAACTTACAGTCGGTCTATGGTCTCTGGCAGACTGCCTTGTTCGTGTTGAGAGGTAGGTGGCTACATGATTATAACTTACAGTCGGTCTATGGTCTCTGGCAGACTGCCTTGTTCGTGTTGTGAGGTAGGTGGCTACATGATTATAACTTACAGTCGGTCAACCGAAAAGGTCTCTGGCAGACTGCCTTGTTCGTGTTGAGAGGTAGGTGGCTACATGATTATAACTTACAGTCGGTCTATGGTCTCTGGCAGACTGCCTTGTTCGTGTTGTGAGGTAGGTGGCTACATGATTATAACTTACAGTCGGTCTATGGTCTCTGGCAGACTGCCTTGTTCGTGTTGAGAGGTAGGTGGCTACATGATTATAACTTACAGTCGGTCTATGTTCTCTGGCAGACTGCCTTGTTCGTGTTGTGAGGTAGGTGGCTACATGATTATAACTTACAGTCGGTCAACCGAAAAGGTCTCTGGCAGACTACCTTGTCCGCGTTGAGAGGTATAGGTGGCTACATGATTATAACTTACAGTCGGTCTATGTTCTCTGGCAGACTGCCTTGTTCGTGTTGAGAGGTAGGTGGCTACATGATTATAACTTACAGTCGGTCAACCAAAAAGGTCTCTGGCAGACTACCTTGTCCGCGTTGAGAGGTATAGGTGGCTACATGATTATAACTTACAGTCGGTCTATGTTCTCTGGCAGACTGCCTTGTTCGTGTTGAGAGGTAGGTGGCTACATGATTATAACTTACAGTCGGTCAACCGAAAAGGTCTCTGGCAGACTACCTTGTCCGCGTTGAGAGGTATAGGTGGCTACATGATTATAACTTACAGTGAGTCTATGTTCTCTGGCAGGCTGCCTTGTTCGTGTTGTGAGGTATAGGTGGCTACATGATTATAACTTACAGTCGGTCTACCGAAAAGGTCTCTGGCAGACTACCTTGTCCGCGTCGAGAGGTATAGGTGGCTACATGATTATAACTTACAGTCGGTCTATGTTCTCTGGCAGACTGCCTTGTTCGTGTTGAGAGGTAGGTGGCTACATGATTATAACTTACAGTCGGTCAACCGAAAAGGTCTCTGGCAGACTACCTTGTCCGCGTTGAGAGGTATAGGTGGCTACATGATTATAACTTACAGTGAGTCTATGTTCTCTGGCAGGCTGCCTTGTTCGTGTTGTGAGGTATAGGTGGCTACATGATTATAACTTACAGTCGGTCTACCGAAAAGGTCTCTGGCAGACTACCTTGTCCGCGTCGAGAGGTATAGGTGTGTAGTATTTCTGGCCCCAGGCCCGAATGGACGCCGAAAGTTCTTAACCCGCAGAGGCGGGATTTGAACCGGCGACCTTCCGCATCCCGAGCGAACACCTTACACGTTAGGCCAAAGGGAACTTCCCATTTGGCCCGAGGCGCTTGGTGTCTTTCATCCACCGGGCCTGGGCCGAGATATCACACTCCACCCTTTCCCCAATCGACTGCGACCTCGCAGTGACCGCCACCATGCGCCACGCCGTCAAACCGGACGCTGGCCATATCCTGTGGCTCCGGGTGGTTCCGACAACCCAGGTTCGTCTCCATCGGCACCAAATGTAGTATTTCTGGCCCCAGGCCCGAATGGACGCCGAAAGTTCTTAACCCGCCGAGGCGGGATTTGAACCGGCGACCTTCCGCATCCCGAGCGAACACCTTACACGTTAGGCCAAAGGGAACTTCCCATTTGGCCCGAGGCGCTTGGTGTCTTTCATCCACCGGGCCTGGGCCGAGATATCACAGGTGGCTACATGATTATAACTTACAGTCGGTCTATGGTCTCTGGCAGACTGCCTTGTTCGTGTTGAGAGGTAGGTGGCCACATCCCCGTAACTTTCATCTCCTATATTGGGGCCTTAGCCCAGCCAAGAGAACCATGATTTTGCGGAGGATAGGACACGTGATTAATGTGTATTTCAATCTATCCTTCAATATTCCGAAACCAAATATTGGATGAAAACTATGGATACAATGGAAAGGTTACAGTAGTGAAGTAGGCCTATCCTTGGCCTTCACGTGATCCTGTCGCGGATTGTATAGAGGCTATGTTTACATTCTCACGAGGTAGATGATAGCTGTGAAGAGAAAGTGTGTGGGTGGTGTGAGGGGAGGAAGTGTGAGGCAGGCCGGGCAGGCTTTATACAGATAGTTTGGGGCTTTTCTGAAAGACAGACGGTCGAAGAGGTTCAATCCCAAAATGCTTTCGTGACATGTTCAATAAACATCTGGAGACTGGTCGTTGGTTGATTGACAGCAGAAACCGAATATCGCTGATTGGCTGTCTATTGGCGGTTGTTGAGACTGCATGTATCTGATTGGCTATGGGGGACCCTATCTGTCGGCAGTCGGTGATTGGCTATGGGGGACGGTATATATCGGCATTCGCTGATTGGCTATGGGGAACCGTATATGTCGCAGATTGTCTGTGAGGACTATTATGGTGCTAATTGACTATAAAAAACCTCAAATGAGCTGCATCATATGTCAGCCTGCATTTCGAGCTGGAAGCTCATACTTTGAATCTTAGATTTATCAGGAAGCGACACAGCGAGACGAAGAAATAGTACAGGGATCTACGTTTAATCCAATTTGAGAAGGGCGGTTTGGGTCCGTCACCAGATATTATATTATGCATAAAAGCAAATTAAAATATTGCTTTTTTGCCCATGCAGGCTAACGTGGGCCAAAAACCTTACGGGACATTGAAATGGGGTTAGATGAGGCCTGTATTTTGATATCGTAACGTGTAAATATTTTTAGAATAAGAGCAAGTTAATATCTTCATTATATGCTTTGATACACTACATGTCAAACTTGCTATATGTATATATGTTATTTTATTCTTACGTCAATGAAATATTTTCTTACGACCAATAGACGTCATTTATGTTTCAGATCTTTGACTCCGGGCATTCCACAACCTGTGATTAGGGAATAATACCTTGTTTGACTGTCCGTCGGGAGTATGTTATTGTCGGCTGGATACCACCGAAGGAATACATAATGGTCCCCTAATCTGCAAGAATTAAGACAAGGATTAAACCTGCGTCGTTTGCCGAGGTCAAATAGAGGTTATGTTGTCCAGTTGTCGTCTGCTGGACTTCGTTCGGCGCATGCGCACGAGTGCGCCCGGTCGGCCCGGAGAGAGACAACAAGGATATCACTGATTACGCAAACCGAGCGGCGCAGACGGCTGGCGGCAGCTAGGAAATCGATGAACGGGGGGGGGACTCGCACCGCGTGAACCCCGGCTACAACAGGCTGCTCAGACAGTACGACGACGGCTGCCTGCCTTGCAGGGAAACACGCACGTGGGAGGAGGGGGACAACCGACCGACCCAGCGCCGCCGACACTTCACAGCGCCCGCCAGGGCCAGTCGCGTAGCTGCTATAAGACTATATAGTGCAACGGTCCTCAGCCACATGGAGTCACGGCACATGCAGACACGCTGTGACGTCATCACGGCCGGCGACGTCACGACGTCATCATTTCGGGTGCTGAAATCGGGTGTCCCGGTCGGGGTGTTCCGGGAGGCCGGTGTCCAGACAGTGGTGGTGCCGTCACGGTGAGGCAGCGCCGGGGGCAGCCGCTGGCCGCTAGACCATGGGTCAGCTATGTAGCTGTCACAGGGCGGACCGCGCCTGGTCGTCAGGTAAGCATGGGGGGGGGGGCGTCTCGCCTCCGGCCCTCGCCCACGTACGCCCCCTCCCGTTCAGTTTGTACTATGTGGCCCGTTGGATTCGCGTGCTGTGGTATTGTAAATGTATGTACATAGCAGATGTGTGGGAGGGTGGTGTGTGCTGGGTAAATGTGGAGTTTGTTCAGTCATGGTGTGTCTATCGTGCGAGATTTCTGTGGTGGGACAGAAGGGCTGCGCAGAAACTGTCAATGGTACAGTCATGTACGGTTACGTCATGACAAGAATCGGGTTTTCCACCCCTTTGTATCAAGTAATCCGTACTCCTCATTTCCACGTGGCTTAAACTCCACTTTAGGCAAGGCCGTAGGATGTGGTCCGGCGGTACCGGCTCTGGGACCGGCTATGGCCAGACCACTTTTGTTGCGGCGTTAGGTTTTTCGTGTGATCCGGGACGCTACCCCTTCCCCAAGTAGAGTTGCGCTTGTCTTTGGCCGGTGGGACATGCGAAAGTGTCCCCCAATGCGGATATGCCCCCCTTATAAAATACATGATATTGAGACTCTCTCCGCTTTATGTGTTCGTACCACAGGCACAGTAAATCGACTAACACAGAGGGGAGGGTGGGGAGGGGTCCGCACCGCCTACTAATAAATAAGAACGGGGGTGGAGGGCGGGGAGGGTCCGCACCGCCTACTAATAAACAAAAACGGGGGGTGCGGCGGGGGGAGGGCGGGGAGGGTCCCCACCGCCTACTAATAAACAAGAAGTTTATTGTTTATTAGTAGGCGGTGCGGACCCCCCCCCCCCCTCCCCACCCCACCCACCCCTCTGTGTCAGTCGCTTTACTGTGTCTGTGGTTCGTACGGTGCCATTATGATATGGCGACTTTGGAGAGCATACCACAGACTACCAGTCCATTCCTACGACTGAGTGTTAGGTCCGTACAAAGTGTTACTAAGCAGTGCTTCCACCTAGTGAGCGATTCCGTGTGTTTATGATAACCAACCCTGGGGTGATATACACGATACTCTAAAAGGACACCGTTCAGTGCAGAGCGCTCGCCGGCACCTCACGTGGATCTCCAGTTAACTGTAACCCGGTATTTAGAGAGATTCGGCATCCTTAGCCGCCCCCGGCCGGCGCCACTCGACGTTGGGTTGTGGTTGGATCGGATGCCGGGGGGGGGGGGGGATGGGGGAGGAGTGGGGGGTCCTACGTACTGGTTGACGTACAGCCGTGCGGTTTTTGCGGTCAGCCTCGAAGTTGTTCAGTGAGTGCTAAGGGTTCTATAGGAGTTTGTTTCGTAGCTAGAATCCAGATTCCTATTGTCACCGCATCTGGAAACCGTTTGAGGGAGTCCCAAATATGTTCATGGGTTAACAAAAGTATACCTATATCTTGTCGCCAAAGTTCTCTGCATAAATTAGCTCACCATATAAGTGTTCCGTCACCAGTGGTCACTGGGTATAACTTGGTTTGTCCCTATGCCCATATGGGTCAATTGTCCTAGGTCTATTGCGTTCCTCTCTATGTAAATTATCTGATCCTGACCGCTTCCCTGGGTCACTGTGTAAATGATCTGATCTTGGCGGCGTCTCTGGGTTCCTGGCAAGCTCCCCGCACGGTGGCACTACGCAAGCGCCGCTTTTACCGCTTCTATCGGCCGGGGGCAAATTTCAAGATTCTTGAAAAACGGTCAAATCAGCTGTAATTTCTTGCAACATTGTAGTTTTCAACAATCAAACATAAAAAAACGAGCTTTGCTTATTTAATACAGCAAAACACATCTTGTACCCTTTCGCAAAATTTATAATTGGGACAGAACTCTTTCTTTTCATCACCTGATTTCATGTGTTATTAGGCTTAGGCTGGGTCCCAGCATTAACTTTTAGAAATGCCGACGCATTTTTCCTATCAATTTGCGCAGCGCCGCCCTGAGTGTGAAAATGCATTGAGGACGTAGGCGACAACAGAGATATAATGAAGCCCTAGCGGAGTAAGTCGAACGCAGAGAGTGGGTTCCTGGGTAAACTGTCTGACCTTGACCGCTTCCCCAGGTCATTGGGTAAAGTACGCTAGCTCAGACCCCTTTCCATCTGACAGTGAGTGACTACGGAATACTGGACCTGTACAAAGCAAACACTCAAACACGTGGTTCTTCTGTTTGGTTCCTGCTTGGTTACAAATTACTGTCGAGAGAAAGTGCTTCGCTGTCGTCTTGGGTCGGCCTTCTGGTGGTCTTCTGTCAGAACTTGAGAATCTGGAAGCGACGACTGCTGTCTGTGGTAAACCGCATCGTCCTGTCTGTTGTTAAGTGGGTGTTTGTCACCAGGGTCTCCTGGATGTCGTCAGGGGAGGGCCCGAGACACAAACAAACCGTGACGACCGCTGGGGACGGAGTGGCGTGATGGCGACGAATGTGGGGGGTGGGGGAGGACAACAGTGGGCACTGACTGAAAGGTGAGCGGCGTGAGGTGGTCCAGATCTTAAGCCACGCCCGGATCCGGAAAGTAAACCAGCGCCACTTACCGGACTGATAGTGAAAGCCGAATGTCGTCCGGTTGTGTTCTAGCGCCCCAATGCCCACTCATCCCTCCCTACCGCCCTCACTCCCTCCCTCCCTCCTGTCACCCACGCTCCGTTGCCCAGGCCCCGTCACCCACGCCCTGTTTACCCTGCCTGACTCCCGCAGGAGACGCAGGAGCTGCACTCAGAGCTATCGTCCCCCCTCCTGTCGCCCCCCCCCCCCCACCCCCCTTCCGCCCCTCCCGCTCCCCTTCCGTTTCCCTCCACCTCACCCTCTTCCCACCCAAACCACTTTCCCTCATGCGGGATGATAACCTCAGCGCCCCTATCCCTTACCCCCCCCCCTCGGGTCCCCAGTGATAAAGAACCGCGCTGGGACACATCTTGTCTGCCCTGGAGCCCCTTTCACTGGCGGCCCTGGCTGGGTGAGCAGTCAGTTCACCGTGTCCGCCAAGTGTGTCCAGAGTCTCCTGAGTCACAAGTCGTCGCGATGCCGTCTCTGGGTGTGCTGGAAGCCGGAAAGCGGACAACTTAATCAATCCAGATATGTACCTGTAGCCGGATAGCTGATCCATTGGTCCAGGGATGTACCTGTAGCCGGATAGCTGATCCATTGGTCCAGGGATGTACCTTTAGCCTGACCTGTTGACCTGTTGATCCATGGATGTAGTTTAAGCCGAACTGCCGAACTCTGGATATCCACTCCTGGAGTCAGAATACCACATGGATACCAAGCAACATCTTCACTTAATCGATTCCAGATGTTAGTTTACTAATGGAAGGATAAATTTGTAGACTTTCCCCCGGGAATACAGACATCGTTGGCGACCACTGACTGTGTAGGTCAGAGGGTTTAATACTGGCCGGAGCCTGTGGCAGTTCGGGACAGCTGAGTACCCTCCCGGGAGGGGGTGGTCCCGGGGTCACCGGAGTCAGCATGGAGCATCTGGCGCCCTGCTACTGGACGCAGGGCACGGACGACCAGGACACGCCCAGATTCCTGGAGGGTAGGATGCCATGGTTACATTGGGGGGGGGGGCGCCCCCACTCCGTCCCCCCCTAACGTACACATCCCTTCTATATAACCCCGGTATCTGACCCCGGTATCGGACCCGATTATTTGTCCCCCGAATCTGACCAGAGTATTTACCCTGGTATCTTATCATGGTATCATGGTATTTGACCCCCGTATCTGACCCCGTATCTGACCCCCGTATCTGACCCCCGTATCTGACTTCGGTATCTGACTTCGGTATCTGACCTCGGTATCTGACTTCGGTATCTGACTTCGGTATCTGACCTGAGTATTGGACCATGGCATCTGACCTGAGTATCTGACTCCGGTATCTGACCCCGGTATATGACCCGATTATTTGACCAGGTATCCGACCAGGGTATCTGACCCCGGTATCGGACTAGAGTATTTGACCAGGTATCCGACCAGGGTATCT
The DNA here is from genome assembly GCA_964019135.1 of Arenicola marina. NCBI lineage: Eukaryota > Metazoa > Annelida > Polychaeta > Arenicolidae > Arenicola > Arenicola marina. Next base: position 33,919,028 of record OZ025248.1, read on the forward strand.
GACCCCGGTATCGGACTAGAGTATTTGACCAGCGTATCTGACCAGGGTATTTTGACCAAGGTATCTGACCCCGGTATCGGACCTGACTATTTGGTCCTGGGGGACTCAAGTATTTGATTCTGGAATCTGACTCGAGTATGTGACCTGGGTATCCGCCATGTGGCTCACTTCCCAGTCAGTAGCAATCTCCGCGGACACACCACTCGGAATGTTGGCCGCTGTATTTAAGTGTTTTTGTGCAACAGATGGCCCTATGCTTGGTGACGCCCTCTGGTGGTCCAGATGAACAATCTACTTTTTTGCCTCCTTGGGTTTCTGGTTTCACTGGGAGACCTAACTGGCGTGGGGACTCGATCAAATTTGTCGCATAGTAATAACCACCCTCGTTTCCGTCTGTTGCTGAATTGCGTTCCTTTATTGTGATGAATAACCGGGCGTCTCACAACGCAGAACATATTAGTTATATAGATTAGCATAACGCATGTACAGGTTAGTGCAAAATAATGGATTTCAGAATGGCTGAGCAGCAAATGTGCATAGAAAGTTAAACCGTCCGTGCATGTGGCCGTATCTGAGCGGGAAATAGCTCGCATATTTCTCCTCGGCCTGTTGTGTAACGGGAGAGTGGGTTGACGATGACGTGATAGCGAGCCACCGGCGGAGGTGGGGGGTGGGGGCGGAGGTCTATGCAAGGTGCACGCGGAGGGAGGGTGGCGAGGGTGGAGGAATTAATATCCTCTTGTGTCATATTCCAAACTCTGCATGGTGTCCAGACCAATTTGAAAACGCGCCAGTGCCGGTGACATTCCCTGGTGTAGGTGACACTGCCTGTGATAAAACAACCTAAGTGGAAGAGAGTCATTATTATGATTACTCAATGACATTGCAAAAACCTTTGAAACAAAACCACGTGTCGGTGATGACTGCCGGTTACACTGACGTAGTGTGGATGACTCTGTGGGGACGAACATGAAAGGCATGACCCCCCCCCCCCCTCCTCCCACCCACCTCATCACTGGTGCTAAAATTACTGTTATTCTGCCGGGCAAACCCTCTGTAGCTCAGTCGGTAGCGTATTGACTTTTCAATAGAAGGACTTAGCACCCTAGCTAGTCTCGTTCACATCACTTTGTCGCAGTACGTGTCTTGGCCCTCGTTGTAACTTATGTGTGTACAGAAGTGACCCGAAACACCACTCAGTCATTCTGTCCCAGAAACTCCAAGATTCTATAGCAAAGTAGGTGTGTGTGTCTGTGGGTGTGGGTGTGGGTGTGTGTGTGGTGGGGGGGGGGGGTAGTCCTTTGCTCCATTATCAGGTTACGGACAGACAAAAACATAATTTGCTGAAATATGGTAAAATACACAACTTGGGGAGGCGGGGAGAGGGAGAGGGGGTAGGGGCGGGGTTGGTTTGCACAGGGATGACACGGAGTGGGTGGTGGATGATGGATTAGGTAGAAGGCGTGGCTGCTGGGGCAAATTAAGGCGTGGTTGTGAATATTATCCATTATGATATTTCTAATAAACGTGGACGTAGCGTGGACGTAGCTAGCGTGGGCGTAGCGTGGACGTAGCGTGGGCGTAGCGTGGACGTGGCGTGGATGTAGCGTGGACGTAGCGTGGACGTAGCGTGGACGTGGCGTGGACGTAGCGTGGGCGTAGCGTGGACGTAGCGTGGGCGTAGCATGGACGTAGCGTGGACGTGGCGTGGACGTGGCGTGGACGTGGCGTGGACGTAGCGTGGACGTAGCGTGGACGTAGCGTGGATGTAGCGTGGACGTAGCCTGAACGTAGCGTGCTGGTAGCATTCTCCATCCACACCGGGCTCCGTTCAATCTGTTTACCGTGTTTACCGTCTCACGCCCTGGTATGTGTGGTCGACGCGCGCGCCACCTGTGAACGTATGTATAATATATAATTGTATATATATATATACATGTGGGACTGGCAGTGGGCCATATGGCTGGCTACCCGTTACGGAGGCTTGGACCCCGGGGACCAGACAGAAAAGGATAGATCCCCTGAGGTGGTAGGGGGGTGGGGGGGGGGAGCTGTGTATCGTATTTTTAACTACGCATTGCATGTTGTCAGCAGGGACAGTGGTAGGGGAGGGCGTCTCGGGGGAGATTGGGTGGGTGTGGGGTGGGGCTGGAGGTGGGGGTGGGTGTGGGGGTGGGAATGGGAGCAGAGAGGGTGGGGATGGGGGTGGGAATGGCGGCAGAGAGGGTGGGAATGGCGGTGGGAATGGGGGAAGAGAGGGTGGGGATAGGGGTGGGAATGGGGGCAGAGAGGGTGGGAATGGGGGTGGGAATGGGGGCAGAGAGGGTGGGGATGGGGGTGGGAATGGGGGTAGAGGGGGTGGGAAGATAGGGCGTGGGAGGTGCTTGCGGTGGGCGACCATTGTATTATTGTCATCGTCAGCCAACTAGTGACAATATACAGTGACCGTTACCGGGGTAGGGTGGGGGGTGCCGCTCCTCCATTATAACGTATCTAATTAATGCTCTATATTTACGTGGCTGTCATCCGCGAATTACTCACCGCACTCAGACATCATGTGTTATATATACGTCTATATATACATACATCGATAATTTACCTCGTGCTATATATATATATATATATATATATATCTATGTAATATCATAGATATATATATTTTTACATCGATAATTTATGGATTGGTAGTTGGTTAGCTGGTTTAAGTAGGAGACTTGAACATCTGAGATACAATAATCAGCGTGAACAGAAAGGTCATCCAAGGTCACAACAGGTGGTCACCGGCCACAGTACGTCAATGCCAAGAGGTTAGCAATGTCAGTTAGCCTATTGGTCGTCATAGTGATGCCAGAGGGACAGGACAAAGAGACAGTGTGACCCTCTACACCCTGCCAGGAAACATCATGTGTACAACGCAAGGATACACTCTGGAGGCACACAAATGTATTCATTGTTTAAGGAGTTTCAATGTATTTATGTACAGGAGTTCCAATGTATTTATGTACAGGATTCCCATTCGCGCGGTTTTGCCCGTGAGATCGTTCCATGTACTTGCCATGGTATAGTGACTGAGAACTTGACCCTCTACGACAGGTCGCCCATCTTTGTTCCTTGGGGACTGACACTAAACCCACAAATTATTTGTTCAGATTCAAGCGTTGACTCCAGCTGATGTCAACGGTTTGGTTGTGATCGAGAGAGAAGACTAGGAACAATGGAAGCTCATTGTGCCTGTGGTGTACGACAGTGTAGGATTTGGTACGACGGTGTGGGATTGGTGTACGACAGGGTGGGATCGGTGTACGACAGAGTGAGGGTATGGTGTACGACAGAGTGAGGGTTTGGTGTACGACAGAGTGAGGGTTTGGTGTACGACAGAGTGAGGGTTTGGTGTACGACAGAGTGAGGTTTGGTGTATGACAGAGTGAGGTTTGGTGTACGACAGAGTGAGGTTTGGTGTATGACAGAGTGAGGTTTGGCGTACGACAGAGTGAGGTTTGGTGTACGACGGTGTGGGAGTGGTGTACGGCAGGGTGTGGGATTAGTGTACGACAAAGTGAGGTTTGGTGTACAACGGTGTGGGATTAGTGTACGACAAAGTGAGGTTTGGTGTACGACGGTGTGGTATTGGTATGCGACAGTTGGATTGGTGTACGACAGAGTGCAATTGGTTGTTGGTTGTGTATTCAGGACGCTTGATGGGAGAAGGCAGGGAGAGCGGAGCCATGTTCCCGGGGTTTAACCCTCTACTCTTTGCGAAGAAGGACAATGGATCTTTATCCTGCGACCGCACATACATGGCCACATCGGGGCTCGAACCACCGATCCACGTGCCGTTATGCCCTCAGGTGGCCAGAGCACTCAATGCGACCACTATATCCCCCTGGGATGTGGAGCAGTTGTCACAGGGTGTGCCATGCGGTTCCAGAAATTTCTGTTATATATGTCTGACGATGACGTAGATTATGAAGCAGACGATGGCGTAGCTGATGACTTCAGCAGACGTCCTTCCACACACACGGTTTGCCCTCGGGTAGGAGCCGGTGTATAAACACAGGGAGTCGCCGGGCGGGGGCGGGAGGGGTGGGGTATATATGTACGGGTGATGGTGGGGGGTTGCGATGAGTTACCTCAACACCTGGTGTCGGTAGGTGGTCACTCCCTCAAGGTAAAGCAACATGCCATGTTTACTGTAAACCACGTCGCAACAGTCTCTTTAATAATATGATAGGGCGATACGAGGGCAGGGGAGGGGGAGGGGGCGGAAGCGGGGCAGCGTGGTCAGGGGGGGGGGGGCTGGAAAGGGGAGGGTATAAGGGCAGGGGAAGGGGGGCGGCGGCGGAGGAGCCTGGACAGGGGAGGGGCAGGGGGCGGTGGGGCTAGAAAGGGGAGGGTATAAGGGCAGGTTAAGGTGGGGGGGGGGCGGGGGCGGGGGAGCCTGGACAGGGGAGGGGCAAGGGGCGGGGGGGGGGCTGGAAAGGGCAGGGTATAAGGGCAGGGCAGGGGAGGGGAGGCGGGGTAAATAAAGAAAGTGAGAGAGGAGGGAAGGAAGGAGAGAGGGATTAAGAGAAGGGGGGGGGGCAGGAAAGGCGGGAAGGAAGGGGTCACAGGACCGGGGGGGGGGGGAGGCGTAAGGAGGGAATGAAGGAAGGGACGGTATATAGGAAAAAGAAGGGGCGGGTGAGGCGAAGGAAGGAACGATAGAGTATAGTAGAAGATGGCATTGAAAGTGCGTTGGGAATGAACCTTCCAGCTTCCACCTCCCTGCTCACCCACCCAATGTTGTAAAGCTGTTCCTGTCCACCATATGCTTGGCGTGTTGCATGTGGAGTGGGCGCTGTCAAACCTGCCCACGCCAAGCGTTTTCCTCAGGGACGCAGCTTAAGCCTCGTACCGGATGTGGTCCGTGTTTGTTGTAGGTCAAAGGTCAACTGTGGCGAAGTCGTGTGGGCCGTACGTCTACGTTAATTAAGAAGACGGTTCCGGTTTGGTGTACGCTGTAACGTTCTAGGAATGCGGGATACTTTCCACAGTCGTGGGTCCCCCAGCCGCACATTGACGTAAACTGTGCACGCCGTGAACCGCTAACATGTCCAGGTGCCGACCCAGTGGGGTGGGGTGGCGTGGAAGGGGATCTGGACCCCCGCCCCCCCCCCCCCACACACACACACATTTTTTGGTTGGTTGTATATTCAAGACGCTTTAACCATTGTTGGTCATATCGCGTCAATGGGAGAAGGAAGGCAGAGTGAAGCCGTGTCTCCGGGGTAACCCCGTAGTCTTTGCGAAGAAGGACATGGGATCTTTATCCTGCGACCACACAGCCATGGCCACAGCCGGACGCGAACCACTGATCCACGCGCCGTTAGGCTCTCAGGTGACCAGAACCCTCAAGGCGAGCGCTCTAACCCATTGAGCCGGACCCCCCTCCTTTTTTTTTGCGAGAATGCTAATTGTAAACCGTTTTACATGTGGACCCCCCCCCCACCCCCCTCGCATTTGATTTAGCAACGGACCCTTATTATTCCGTGGACCCGCTGTTTTGTTCCGTGGTGTGCGGTCGTAAGGTTTTGACGTTTCCTAAGTCACTGACTCACATAGGATTGAATTGCGGTGCACAAAAGCGACCTAAACCATCCATCCATCCATCCATCCATCCATCCATCTATTCATCTATCCATCCATCCATCTATCCATCCATCCATCCATCCACCCATGAGGGTGTGTTATATAGGTTATAACTTATACTCACATGATGAGTCAAGACCCACCATGAACATCCATGGACAAGCCACACATGTGAAGGTCGTAGGCTGCCCTGGAGGTAGTCAGTCACTACCTATGCGTGACTAAATTCACTTACTTCATTTACCTGGGGACCTGGGGGAATGCCCGGCGGTCAAACTCCGGTCGCATATTCTGCCTGTCGATACAGACAGAGAGACAGCAGGTTTAATATACCTCCGCGCACCCCACCCCCCTATTCCTCCCCCCACCTCCCCCCTCTCCTCATCTATATACTACCACTGGACGGTCAACCGAAATCACTCAGCGCGCTCATTAAGCTACTTGCTCGTGGCATCCTGCCAATTGGTTACCTTGGGTTTCCTATTCATCGCAGTGACGCATTCTGTATCGTGAATGTGAACACACGGCCAATGGAGCCACTTTGTTGAACTTATATTCACTTCCGGCCTCCGCAAATGCAACAGTGGAGCTCTGGGATTTCGCTTTGGACGGGCTGATTGGTGGTAGGTTTATATATTTTTTTTGAGGTTAATCAGTTTATGTGACGTCCTGTTAATGTGTGGCTGAGGCCAATCAGTTTATGTTACGTCTTGTGGATCTGTGGCTGAGGCCAATCAGTTTATGTGACGTCCTATGGATCTGTGGTGGAGGCACACTTTACGTGTGTAGCCAATCTGTAACGAATTTAGGTAAGTTATGTCGCTTTCGTTGGAACTGTGACTGTACGGCCAATGAAGGTCACCTCTAAGTACTGCTAACGCCACATTTTTTGTTGAAAAATGCGCATTTTTCCGCATAACCTCTCTTCTCATATCGGTTCCTCTGTTTTCCCCACGCCCGGTCTCGGCGCATGCTCCAAGAACACCTCAATCATCATCACCAGAGGAGGCAGCTTACTCGTGCAGTAGTAGACACACCTATCTACCTACCTGCCTGCCTGCCTGCCTGCCTATTAGTGCTGAAACAACGTCAGCTTAAGCTGCGGCGTGACGTAAAGGGGCCTAACCTGGGCCCACCGTGACGGCAGACAGACCCCCCCCCCCTCTCCACCCACCACCACCACTCCCTCCCTCCTCCACCACCACCACCACCCCATCCCCCACCACCACCCCACCCCCCACCAACGCTACACCAAAGATCCCGTGTCGTTATTACCTTGCTATTGGGTTCTCACCGGCTGCTGCTGCTGCTGCTGCTGCTGCTGCTGCTGCTGCTGCTGCTGCTGCTGCTGCTGCTGCTGCTGCTGCTGCTGCTGCTGCTGCTGCAGGCACTGGTACTGCACTGGCTGACGACAGCTGTCTACAGATTAACGACCGCCATTATGAGAAAGAAGAACTTTTACACCGTTTTTCTCTTCCCCGTGTTATTAAGCCGCTTCCTCGTGCCCCCTTGACCGCCCCCCCCCCCCGCGCGCCTCTCCCTCCCTCCTTATCGTCGGGCTCCATGCAGTCAGTGCCTATTGCTGCGCTCTTGCTGCGAGTCCCGGGTTATAAAGGTGTCGACCAACCGAACGCGATTACCTTAAGGAAGCATCCTCACCTTCACCTTCACTTTCATCTTCATCTTCACGCCAAGCCAGCCTCCTAGAGATTCGGGAGAGACCGCGGGAGGGGTGGGGATGGTGGTGAGGGTGGGGGGCTCTTGCTTTCATCTCATTCGTCTAGTGCTTGGGGATGGTGGGGGTGGGGGGCTCATGCCTTCATCTCGTCCAGTTCTTATTATACACACTTTGTTCAAGCTGGACCCCTTGCCTCCGGGTCATGTGGGTAGTAATCTGTAGATAACGGCCGCATAGATAAGAGCGCATCCCGGCTGTGTGGGACGTTGCTGGGAGGAGGCAGAAGTATTCTGTGGCGGTGTGCCTACCGTGCGCACGGGTGTTGTTTTCATATGGTTTTTCATGTACTCAGTCACAGAAGACGTGGACTCACATATACATATATATATTTATATAACTTGGATAAAGCAGAGCTAGCGGCATCAGAAGCGGTGGCGGGAGCCGTGCCAACTAGGGCCACCTAGATAAGGTTTGTCACTCGTTCCAAGTTTCGACATTTCCACCATGTTTTCGTAGTGCTCCGTCAGGATAATATAAAGGTCGGGTGATACACATGATTTCGCCACTGGTTGTTTTGACGTAATCAAGATGACGTCATTCTGGTTACGGTCGTAAATAACGACGTCATTTTCAAACCTGTAACGAGTGGCGAGATCCTGTGGTTGTAATCTCCTGTCTGTATGGGACTGTAGTGAACGCCAATCTCCTGTCTGTATGGGACTGTAGTGAACGCCAATCTCCTGTCTGTATGGGACTGTAGTGAACGCCAATCTCCTGTCTGTATGGGACTGTAGTGAACGCCAATCTCCTGTATGTATGGGACTGTAGTGAACGCCAATCTCCTGTATGTATGGGACTGTAGTGAACGCCAATCTCCTGTCTGTATGGGACTGTAGTGAACGCCAATCTCCTGTCTGTATGGGACTGTAGTGAACGCCAATCTCCTGTCTGTATGGAACTGTAGTGAACGCCAATCTCCTGTCTGTATGGGACTGTAGGGAACGCCAATCTCCTGTCTGTATGGGACTGTAGGGAACGCCAATCTCCTGTCTGTATGGGACTGTAGTGAACGCCAATCTCCTGTCTGTATGGGACTGTAGTGAACGCCAATCGCCTGTCTGTATGGGACTGTAGGGAACGCCAATCTCCTGTCTGTATGGGACTGTAGGGAACGCCAATCTCCTGTCTGTATGGGACTGTAGTGAACGCCAATCTCCTGTATGTATGGGACTGTAGTGAACGCCAATCTCCTGTCTGTATGGAACTGTAGTGAACGCCAATCTCCTGTATGTATGGGACTGTAGGAAACGCCAATCTCCTGTCTGTATAGACTGATGACGTTACATGTTCACTATTGCCTATAGCAGATGGTCGCGTGGCTCTTCGGCCTATTTGGCTATATGGCTGATAGATGAGTGTTCAACATGTTACCCCGATATATGTAACAGGCGTTATAATCTCGCTGGGTGTGAGTTGCCGAGAGTTGTTTTATCTGCATGAAGGGTTGACTGTAGAGGCTTGTGTATGTATGATCCACATCACATAGCTCTGCCTCACAGTAACACCTAAACCACAGATGGGTGGGTGCATTGGTGTGTTTCAAGTCACATGTCTCTGCTTATGGCCGCATGGGGGCAAACATGCCTAAACCAAGGTATTTCTTTGTGTCAACCACGGGGTTATATCTACCTCCAGTGTGCTTTGTCTGTTGTCAATTTGTGCAAACCACGTCTCTGTGTCCCTCGTTCTGTTCCACTCTCTGAACCACATGAAGAATGATATTAAACACTTGCATTTTAAATCGGCAGTAATAGAGATATAATCGGCAGTAATAGAGATATAATCGGCAGTAATAGAGATATAACCGTACGATTTAATCGTCTTATTTGTGATATTCGCTTTCGTTTTAAAGTGTTTGTAAAAAGGAACGCGTGTCACTTGGAGACGCTTCCCTCGTCCCCTCCTCGCCTACTCTGCCTATTCTCTGCCCCCCCCCGCCTCTCTTCGCCTACTGTGTCCCCCCTTTGCCCCCCCCCTCCCCCCACCTGCATCTGCATTCTGATGGGCAGAACGTGTCCAAGATCAACAGCGCACGTTGAAGCAAAACGCCAGTCTTAGTAAAACTTATGAATGACGTGGACTTTTGCGTGAAAGGACATCGTCTCTTCAGAGCTTCTGTCGGGTCACACACACTACTTCATACCTATATGCCACCGCCAATATGAAAGTCTGACAAACAGTGGCCAGCGAGCCTAACAAGGCAATCTTCAGGCCCACATGCCGCGTGATGTCTGCCCCGGGTGTTTGTTCAGAGACGCGTTTTGTGTAGAACGCGAATGGGTGTGTGTCACTGAGGCCAACGCAAGAGTGTTTCGTGTTTTTGGTCAACCTGCGCGTCCAAAAATGAAGCCAGAAGCCTCCCAGGACAATGAAATGAAATGCTGGTGAAGGTATCAAGCAGTTTTCGAAGCCACGACTTGTTGATCTGCAGTGTATTCAGATTACGTGGGGACATTGCAAATAATTAACCTATAAAACCTGGAGCCAAGTATAGTAAACATATGTACCTTGCCCGCAATGCAGCACTTGAGGCACAGGCCCGGGCCCGAGCTATACTTTTCTGGGCAAAATCTGTCGCCGCATCACCCAGTATTAAAGGAAAGAATAGACCCCGACAGACCAACGTTACATTATTACTCAGCAAACAAATACAGCCTAATACTCTTGTCATCCCCAAGCGTGAAACCGTTTGGTACCTTATTACCGAAATAACATTCGACTGATCCTCACCGTGTTGCGAAATTTTGCAATTTTGCAAGCGACGTCATTAGGTAGTTTGTGGTTTAATGCTAAGCGGCTATTAGTATTTGCCTCATCAGTTACTAGAGGGTTGACCAGAAACACATCAGGAGGCCGTGTCTCTTTTGGCCTGCCGCCCAGGTGTGTACAGAGGTCTGTGTATGTACACACTGGACTCGAAAGTGAGACCTTGGGCTCCCCTGGTCGTGGCTAGAGTGAAGCTCATATAAATGAACCCGTTTTTACCACAGGCCAATATATTATTCAGCCGGACATGGGCAATGTACTGTTTCGATCTGATTTCCCGCTCTATATGTATAAATTTACCTCCATTGGCTGAGTGAAGATTCCTTCTGGCTGACCGCAGCGGTCAATGTGAGGCCGTGTGGGGTGGGGCTGGTTGATGGTCAATGTGGGGGCCTTGTGGAGTGGGGCTGGTTGATATTGACCAGGGAGGATGTGCTATGGTCTGCTGTTTATGTTTGATGTGGGCCATGTACTCGTGGGAGCGCCGGTGTATTTATAATGGGGTCCATCTGCCCGCCTCTGCTCCGTCCCCAATGGATGGAGGTGCTGGATCAAAACATGACGCAATGTTCGCCAGTGCTTACCGGTGACAGCACTTGACAACTGTCGAGGGGGGTCCCGGCGAGGCTCACTCACTCACTGCATGTATACACGTGTGTAGTGAGTGAGCTGGTTGACTGGCTGGCTGGATGGCTGGATGGCTGGTGAACCGAGGCTCAAAGGACTCGACATACACAGACATACATCACACATCACGGTGAATTATGACTGATACGGTTCATTTCTCGCCTGGTATGTGCACGGAGTGAGGACCACCAGTGTGGGATGAGGACAACCAGTGTGGGATGACAGCCTCCGAAGAGGAGGCGGAGCCGCTCGTTGCTGGACTCACTGTAACCACGGATACGTTCACTATACCGCATGATGCGCCACCCCCTGCCCCACCCTTCCCGCCCACACCGGGAGAAGCCTACCCCCATACACCCCCACACCCCACACCCCACCCCTATTCCGGTGCGGCCCAGTGCGTCACGCCCGAGTCACACCTGTCTGCATAGATTGACAAGGTGCATCACAACATGCTTGTCGGGATAGAAAGCTGACAACACACCGACCTGGGGCGCTGGGAACCGACGCCGAGACGGTCAGAGAGAGAGAGAGAGAGAGAGAGGGGCCCACTATTTAGTACAGTAGGGCGCCGGGCTTCGCACTGTGTAGGACCTGAACGGTCGCTGCTCGACAAACCGAGTGTGAAGAAAACTGGATTTCAATTATCATTTCAAGGATTTCCCACCATTGGTTTGAGGTTGGTATTGGAATACTGTACAGCATTTGTGTGTCCACCTCTGCTGATGGTAAGTGAGGTCATTGAGGTAAGGTAGCTCAGTTCCTTGGTGCGGAATTATAATATGTGATGGCGTATCATATGTCGCTAACAACCCTCTTCAAAGGAGTATATAAAGCACCTCTGACGTCGCGGGATATTTTTCATCCAAATTCAGCACTCTATGTTATCAATCAGTATCCTTGCTTCTTGAACGTTGAATTTGCGTATGTCTGACACCAAGGCCTGACACCAAGGCCTGACACCAAGGTCACGTGACGAGACATTATTGATTGGGCGTTGTTATTGCACCGTCTGCGCTGTCTGGCCTCAATACGTCAATATGTCGGTAACGTCATGCGTGTACTAGATCTATATATATAGATTGCTGGCCAACTTTTTGTTCGCACCGCGGCACTGACTCGCTTCTTCGTGACTCAATCGCGTGGAGGGTGTTAAGAGGAAGTGGGTGGGTGAGGTGGGGGTGATGGTGGTGGTGTGGGGGGGGGGGATAAGACTGAAGCCCACCGCTAGATGCATGCGGAGATCCGGAAGCCACGCCGTCATCTCCGGACATGTAAAATTTATATCCCGCTATCATAGACGCTTTCGCCTCTGATGTTGCTCGACTCCGCCTCCCACACAGTGGATTGGGTGGTGGTGGGGTTGGAGTGGGGGGGGGGGGGGGGGGGGGAGTCACAGTTTTCGTGTATCATCCGGTCGCCATTAGGGATCATAATTACTGTGATGTTGTAATAATCACATTATTTACACGGGACCAGCGGTTGCATGGTACAACAAACTAATGGATAAAATGACTAATGAAAATGTGAAAATGAAAATCATTGTCTAGTTATTAGTCACTGGTGTAATTTACAGACTATATTACAGCAGGACGCATTCAATGGTTGCCAAAACAAAAGTCATTCGCGATGTTTTATTGGCGTATCAATATTTTATGTAAGACATGTGATGATGAGGTGTGTGACATCACATGTCATGATCGTGGGAATGAAGGGGCGTTTTAGGCCGCTTTTGTGCACACAAGGCCTATGCTGGCCAAGGAATGCACCATACCCCATGATTAGGTGTTCGGATTCGAACCCAAGACCTATTGATCTGCGACCTAGTGTGTTAGCCACTGCACCGGGCAGGCCTCCAGTGAGTGCATGTCGACAATTTGGTATCGCTTAACTAAAACACCATGCAATGGATCCAGTGTAACGAGTCCTAGGCCTACATTTTATTACACGCTGAACTTCCGGGAAGTGAGCGATGTAGGGCGAGGAGGGGGGGGGGGGAGTGGTGAGAGTTGAGCATATGTTCCAGTGCACATTTTGTTGCCTGGTCAATGGTGTGTATCTGGCTTGCCGTCAGCTCATGTTTTATGGGATACCAACCAGATATTGATTGAGATTGGCTGCAGTGACTCACTTCTTAAGCTCCTGTCGTCACTTCTGTCGTATGTTTTCCCAGATTAGTACGGCCTGATGGCTGTTTCCAACATTTTTGTTCATTTTAAGTCACTTATAAGTCTGGCAGGACTGGGCGAGAGCTATAATCTGTATTTATGTATTGTGTTTGTATGTATATATATTCTCGCAAGGGACTATAATAAAAGAATATCTACCTATCGTGTCAGCTGATCAGAACACAGTCAGGCTGTGGAGCTTGGCGAAATCCTCTCCCACTCAGGAGAACCTTTGCAAATATATTGTGCATATATATATATATATATATATATACATGCCCGGGGCGCCATGCCAGTTGGTACGAAGCAGACGGTATCTTATTGCACCTCGCACCATTGCAATATCATTGCAATTACCCATTGTACAGTTCAGATTTATACATCTACTAAATGGCCCATCAGGCGGAGCCACTGCTTAAACCAAACCAATCAAACCTAAACCGAGTTGCCGAGCTCGTCCATATGGCGGCGATGCGGGAGTTAAGACACTAATCGTGTCTAGTATTTTTGTGTCGCATTAGACCATATTACGAGCACAGTCCATGATAGCCGCGAGAAGCCGGGCGTTGTGGCGAGGTTCGCGCGGACATTCCCCCGTGGCGGTCGTTCAAAGCAGGTGGTCCTACCTCCAGGGGAGGGTTTGTTGTCCTAACCAGAGATGGGGCGACGGGTGTGTTCGCCCGTCTTCCCGCGGGGCTCTGAGCGGCCGCTGACGGCCAGATGCCCCGGCTCCCCTTTGAGGCTGCCATGGACACCTCGGGCTAATGAAGCGCTTGGGGTAGCCTCGTCCCTTGTGGTAAAGTGGCACCCGACTGGGCGATAAACGAAGCAGTTTAACGGCAACAGATACGTTTGACCCATAAAGCCGCTCGGCTGAAGGTTGGAATTCAGTCAGTCTACGGAACTATAACATGGGGAGTGGTGGGGCCACGTGTTGGAGTGGGGTGGGATGGCTTGGGGAAGGAATGCCGGGGGCGGGGAAGGGAGGAGGGGGTGAGGGTGGCGGGTAGGTCGACGGTGAACCAGTGTGACCTGTTGACGTCTCACCCTAGTAAAATACACTCCCGCAGCGGAATTGGAAACGTGAACCGGTGTAGCATGATAACCTGTCCGCCGTGATAAAGTGTCCGGCTGACGTGCGCGCATGCGCAGCGAATAGGGTTGCTATGTAAATAGCGCATTTTTGTTAGGTTTAGGGTTAGGTTATGGTTAGGTTAGGGTCAGGGTTAGGGTTAGGATTAGGGTTCTGGTTAGGGTTAGTGACATGAAAAAAGCGTGGCCGGACAGGTTATCACGGCCGGACAGGCTATTATGTTACCGGTCAGGAACAGTTACTGGTGACATGGCTCGGTGACCTCCGCAGAGGTCAAAGGAATGGTCAGTGGAAGAAGATCTTGTGTTTTGTCTGAGTAAACATGTCGTAGATATATATCAGATATCTAAGAAATATGAGACTTGTGCGTATTGGACTAAGATTTGCAGAGTAAAGGGAGGACTATAGAGGAGAGATGACATTGGAGGGGGCAAACAAAAAAGTGTGTTCTCACTTCAATGCGAAGAGGGAGGCTATTGTAGCTACAATACGGTAAACCTTTAGCGGATTGCACGGAGAGCAAATCCTATACCGTTTAGTATCATACGAATGTCGTTGATAAAATACAAGAAGGGGGGTGGGGGGGTCATGCCTTTCTAATATAATGTGTCTTCGCGTCCTCCCACGACAGACCATATTGGTCTGATCTACCGGCAACTTCGGAAACCGTTCGTTATCACAACATCTAACCATCTGACCGTTACGTGCTGCAGATGTATAAAAGACGCGAGCGACCTCTGCCTGGGAGAGTGCCATTGTACCCTATTATCGCCTCCCTTGTGATGGATTCCCATTCCGTCACGTGTGTATGCTGACGTCCAACTGGGATATATGTATATAATATATATATCAGTAATATATATGTATATATAATATATATATGTAGATATATAATATATATATGTATATATATAATATATATATATAATATATGTTTATATTTATATATATATCTGAGCAGTGTGTGGTTAGCCCAGATCCCTATGACCGCCCAACAGACCGTCCAGCAGTCCACCGTTGGACATGTCCAGTTGCACGTCCTCGCCTGTTTATCTTGACCTTGGCGGGAATACCACGTACACACTAACTGGTAAACAGAGCCCATAGCACTCCAAATGTTATGGGCAGAACATGTTTTGCTTGATGGTATTAATATTTGCTGAACCGCCGTGTTGCCCTTGGCTGGCCATGATCCTCCAGCCTTCAGCCCGCAGGCCACTATCCCTTCTCTCTGGGTGGCCACGATGGGCAGGAATGGCTTACCGGGTGTGCTCGCCGTCTCTGTGGGGAGCGAAGGTGGAAGGGTAGGGGGGGGGGGGGTAGGGGGGGGGTAGGTGTTAAGTATGGGTGTCACTGGTCAGTTTAGATGACTATGGTTGGTCTTGGGCGTAGGCAGTTTGAGTGGGCGTCAAGGAAGGTGAGGTTAATCTGTATGAGCATGGTTAGTCTGGGTGGGCGTGGTTAGTCTGGGTGGGCGTGGTTGGTCGGTGTGGGCGTGGTTAGTCTGGGTGGGTGTGGCTAGTCTAGGTGAGCGTTGTTAATCTGGGTGGGCTTGGTTAGTCTGGATGGGCGTGGTTAGTCTGGGTGGGCGTGACTAGTCTGGGTGGGCGTGCCTAGTCTAGGTGAGCGTGGTTAGTTTGGATGGGCGTGGCTGGTCGGTATGGGCGTGGTTAGTCTGGGTGGGCGTGGTTAGTCTGCATGGGCGTGGTTAGTCTTGGTGGGCGTGGTTAGTGTGGGTGGGGGGTAGGTGTTAAGTATGGGTATCCCTGGTCAGTCTGGATGCGTCTCGTTGGTCTACATGGGCGTGGTTAGTCGGAATGGACGTGGTTACTCTTGGTGGGCGTGGCTAGTCTGGGTGGGCGTGGCTAGTCTGGGTGGACGTGGCTAGTCTGGGTGTGCGTGGCTAGTCTGGGTGAGCGTGGTTACTCTTGGTGGGCGATGTTGGTCTGTGTGGGCGTGGTTAGTCGGGATGGGCGTGGTTGTGAATGGACGTGGTTAGACTTGGTGGGCGTGCCTAGTCTGGGTGGGCGTGGCTAGTTTGAGTTGGCCTGCTTAGTCTGGGTGGGCGTGTCTAGTCTGGGTAGGCGTGGCTAGTCTGGATGGGCGTGGGTTAATCTGGGTGGGCGTGACTAGTCTGGGTGGGCGTGGTCGGCCTCAGGTCAGCTAGCGACCAGGTCAGACCAAGGTGAGGTGCCAATCTGTTCGCGGACAGCCGCCGTGTGCTCAACACAACCTGGATCCTATTCCGGATTGCTCTGCATCAGTTTCCTTCCGCAGACTTGACCTGGCCGTCTGGATCACCTGGGCTGTCCACCCATGTTATAACCAAGCGTGCTTTGGTTTATATAGATGTATAGTGCCGTTCTTTTGTTCGCATGCTAAGCCACTGTCTCTCACGCCCATGGTATAACCCGCCGTGTGCTCAACACAACCTGGATCCTATTCCGGATTGCTCTGCATCAGTTTCCTTCCGCAGACTTGACCTGGCCGTCTGGATCACCTGGGCTGTCCACCCATGTTATAACCAAGCGTGCTTTGGTTTATATAGATGTATAGTGCCGTTCTTTTGTTCGCATGCTAAGCCACTGTCTCTCACGCCCATGGTATAACCAAGCGTGCTTTGCTTTATATATATATACCAGTATGGGGAATCGGTACGGTTCGTTAACGAGTGGAATGTTCAGGGAAATTATTGCACATTTGAGGATACAGCTGATATTTTACTTTTGCTTTCATTAGTACAGACGAAAATATAACGTTTGCCACAAATCCTGCTACACCTTGGGGTTTAAGGGGTGGTTCGAATATTAATTTTACAACCACTTTGCATTATCCATCTCGACTGTAGCTGTGTACCTTGCTGAGCGATCGCAATATTAACAAAGCTTTTTCCAAGTGGACGTTATATTTGAACAAAGGTCTCGCCGTTTGGCATAGATAACGAGAGTGTTACATCTAAGAATGTCGTCCTGTGTACATCGAATCACTGACTTCGCCATGGGTTCCTAAAGGTGGCCTAAAGCGTTCCATCCATCCAGCCGTCTGCTGCACGATCCTGGTCCGCAAACTGTTGATTAAAGATGAAACGGCGTGCCATAGACGGCAGTACATCCACATGTGGCCTTTGGCTGGTCCTTGAAGGCCGGATGCCCTCGGGTAAACAGACGCCCTAGTGGCCGGCAGGTGAACCAGAGCACCGGGGTAGTAGAAAGTGTCCGGATCGGACCCCCCCCCCCCCCCGCCGGGACCCTCCCCCCCCACTTCCACTCTATCCCTTCCAGGACGAGGTCAGGGGCGCAAGTTGGCGTTCGGGATCAGTGTCCAGATAGCCCTGGATCATGGCGGCCAAGCCCACACCGAGAGCCTTCATACCTCACCTAAATATTATTGGTCTGAAACTAAATCTGCACAGATATGAATTATTATAATAAAATTGTCAAGTTATTATATTATCATAAAATCGTCATACATCATCCTAATAATGGAATGTAATTGCTGTCTTAAAATCTGTTTTTATTATGATATCTGAAACTGGTCTTGAAATCTGAAACTGGTCTTAAAATCTGAAACTGGTCTTAAAATCTGAAACTGGTCTTAAAATCTGAAACTGGTCTTAAAAATTGCAACTGGTCTTAAAATGTGAAACTGGTCTTAAAATTTGCAACTGGTCTTAAAATCTGAAACTGGTCTTGAAATCTCAAGCTGGTCTTGAAATCTCAAGCTGGTCTTGAAACTAGAACTAGAGATATGTCTTATGGATATGTAACTAGGCGTACTGTACTATGACGTGGCTCTGACTGAGCCCATTGCAACATCCGCAGTATTAAATGTACAACCACCATCGGGACAACCACGTGGCTCTGGATGGGGCTGTTGCTAAGGTTCCTCACTTCGAGCCCCCATGCTAGCCCCCCCCCCCCCTCCCTCCTTACCACCCATCGTTGCATCGACTCCACATGTAGTTCTCACCAGACCCCAGGGCAGTCTGGTGCCACTGATGGAGTTCTAATAGATTCAAAAGCGGGGGCTTAATTGGCCGGGTGTGTCCACAGACTATTTACTCTGCGGCCTGCCTGCAGTCCGTGTCTGACATGTGTCCTGGCTTATTATAGACTACGCACGCTGTTTGCTTCATAATTTAGGTATGGAATGCCGACTTATTAAACACTGAATTAATAAATTATGCCAACGACTATGTGAGGTCGGCCAAGGTATGAAACTGTGAAGTATGTGTGAATGCCTGCCTGCCCATGTTGGCTCGTCCCAAAGGTCACTGGTGCTATATTCCCGGACGTTTCGTGATCAAGTCGAATTCAGTTCATCAATGGGGTAACAAGTGATGCTCATGGCGTTGGCACCCACAAAGACGCTACAAATCGCAGACGCTGATCTGTAGAGAAGCATTCTAGGCAGATCGTTTTGTAACTTAAGACAAATGATATATCTAACATGACTTGCCTGGATCAAAATCAGCACAAAATCCAAATGGTACGTACCCCCTCCCTCTCCCAACCCCCACCCCGACAATATTGAGCGTATCCCGAATCCGCTCCTGGATAGGTTGAGAGGGGACAGGACTCTCGGGGGGTTTTATATCATTCTGCCGTGGTCCGGATGCCGTCACACGCCTACAGGTAGGAGCTCTGCTATCTAATGAGGAACTAACTGTCTGTCTCTTCTTTTTATTCCCATTTTTTATCTGAAAAATAACTCTGCCATAAATAGTTTTCCTATTGGCAATGGAGATATATGAGGGGTAGGAGAGGGGGTGGGGGTATGGTGCCAGGGCTATGTTTAGCTGTGGGAGAGTGGGTCTCCTAGGATGACTGTAGCCCAGCCCATGACAAGCACCAACTGCCCCTGCCAACACCCCCCCCCCCTCCCACTCCCCTCCCCGCCTCGGACGCCGCGAGGCCGGAAACTTTCTCCCCCCCTCTTGTGTATTTACTCTCATGCTGTTGAGGCGCGAGTATGGATGCTATTTTTTGTCTTCCTATTTTTTCGGGTTAGGCCTGGCTTCCAATGTACCACCACTCCCCCCCCCCCCCACCCCTACCACCCCCCCCCCCCCCGAGTAGGTCCGGGTATAGTTTGGAATGTGCCTCCGGAGAGCCAAGCTAATGGTGTTTTGTGAGTGGGGGGTGGAGGTAGAGAGTGGAGATAAGGGGGTGAGGGGTGTGTAGCGGGGAGGGGAGGGGGGGGGGGTAGAATCTGGGCTGTCCTGCCAGCTGTGTAGGCAGACAGACACCACTGGTCCTATGGTCCTAAGAGGTCTAAATGGTGGTGAGAGCTGATGGTGTGGGTTATTTAACACACGGCCATAGGGTAACTATAACTTTGAGCACTGGTTGGCATGCGGCATGGCATGACTGGACGCCGGGTAAACCAACACACACACTCCACGTGGGCCGACTACTGCATGCCCGGCCGGCCATTTGTCACTGCTTCCGCGTCGTTATTTACTGCCGGTGGACCTACCACTCACTCACCCACATTCCTATGGCCTCCCACTACACGCTGCGCCTCGGGATCCCGACACTTCAGGTTCAGTGAGACGCGCGCGTCCCTAGCTCCCGGCGCCAGCACTGCGCGCGCACCTCGCTCCACGTCGTACGTGATTGGCCCTTATCGGCGTTTTTTTTTGCCATATGTTTGAGACGTGAATCAGCGATTGGCTTCATCCCCCGCCGAGACACTCCGTGGAGACAGACCCTCACCGCTCTGATTAATCATAATACGATATACACTTGCCCCCTGCTCGCCCGCCCGTCACCCCACCCCATCCCAAGGGGAAGGCGGCAGCACTGGCCAGGTGTGGCCCGTCGCGGGGTGCCCTCAAACCGCAGCGCGGTGTTATCTTCTGAGCCATTTGGTGGCGGGAATAGAGGCGCCTGGGTGGTTTGTTATTAGGTCGTATCAGGCGCAGACATGACACATCAGGAATCGTATTGCGCCTACAGGGAAGTCGAGTGAAATCGGAAGTGAATTGGTCCGACCAGCAGTGGATGGGTGCCACTTGATATAGCGACCCCCTCTTTGTATCCCATCGCATGCCGCTTGGGAAGAAACCATGGCGACGTCATCTGGCGGGAATGTCGTATTGCAGCAGACGACATTTTCTGTAACGTCGTGAATCGGGGGAAGGATGCGGCGCAGATTTTGGCGTGCCAGCTCAGGATACGCAGCAAACTGTGAATGACTGACTGACTAAGCAATGCGAGATGAGATTGTATGATGATACATGTAGTTATGTTGGACTCCACATCTAGGCATGATGGAAATCGCGACTACGTTCTTGCTATCTTTATGCTGGAACATACATAATGTTGTTAGTGCATCCAACCGATGTTACTATTATTACATGCTGCGAGATCCTCCTGTGGTGGTGCTCATAGATCACTGATCAGATTCCAAAGACAGCCTCCTCCTCCTGAAATATTTTCACTGTGATATCACACCGGGGTACCGTCGCTCTTTGTCTGCCGGTGTCAGTGATAACCCGCCGCTAAAAGCCAAGGATGCATGGTGAGAGCTGGTCGTGCTCGAGTCACTTCGTACCGCAGTAGAACGAAACAAAACCCCAGCGCCGACCATCTCACACTGACTGGATGGCTTTATGAGGTTAGGCGAGCAAACACCCCGGACATCGGAGGAATGCTGTGGTGGGCAGCTAGGGTATCTATCTATCTATCACTGACATCCAGCGGTCTGCCAGACCGGAAACTCACACTGTGTCATCCCCTTTTTGTGCCGGTTTGTCGGTGGAATAATACTTCGTTTGTTGTTACTACAACGCCAGTGTGGTTGGTGCATGGTGGTGTTCTCAGCTTGGCTCCGGTCCCAGTTTCCAGATCAACCTCGTTTGGAAGCAGTGACACGTCGGTTGTGGTGGTATTAACTAACTGGCCGACATAAATAAAATGGTCGTGGCTGATATAATCAAAGTTGATGGGTTAATTAGCATTACGACGGCGCACTTGTATGTGGCTTAGATCTTCTCAGAACGGTGATCTGAACAGTCACAATATAGCCTACCACCAGTCGCCTCGCTGGATATACATACCTACAGTGTTCAGGATATTTACAATACCTTTATGGCTGGAGTGCCCGTATGCTGCTTATGACGTCACCTGGGCTCTGAGACGAGAGTGGCGCAGTGTTATTGTCTCTGGAGCCGCGATCGGATCAGGATGGGTGCTCTCCCTACCAAGGACCGCTTCATCGCCAAAATACGTGAGTGTACGGCCTTTGGGGGTCGGGGAATAGTATTCTGGGGAATGGGGGGTTGTCAACTCACCTTGTGGTGCGAACACCTGGTGGCGCGCCTTGGAAAATAGGTGTCTCAGACCACTAGCTGTATCGCTCTGATAAATGTTGGCTTGAGAGTTATCGCATTGGCACATGATGCCGCATTACGTAGGCGTACAGCTTTAGGATAGACAGGATACGTGGAATGATGTAGTGTTGTGATCATGGGGCGTGGTTGACACTGATTATTGCTTGGACGTAAAAAGGGAGGGGTTGATAGAGCGGGTTGCCGCCAAAAATACCCCTTCCGAACCGATTTTGGCCGCAAAACCTCGACCGAGTCGATTTTGGCGGTAAAACGCCCAGACCGAGCGAAGTGGGGGGGGGGGGGGGCGGGGCTTACAGCCCACAGCAATGTATGAAGTACCCCCCTCGGGAGTAGGGTGCTTAAACTTCTGGAGGTTATTTCCAAACAATGTCAAGGGTCAAGGTAGAGACGAACCCCTTACTGTTTGCGTCTTATCCACGTACCGGCCACGCGGTGTGGCCTAGCACAGCACAATCCGCGCTATACTACTTACTCCCTCCCCACGTCCCTCGATGCGGCGTGAACACCGTCTGATACAGACTGAACGTTCCATCTTTTGGTTGTTTTCTAATGTTATCTGATGCCGCTGTACTGATGTGCTTGGGGAACGCATGGCAGTTTAATCACCAGCCGCAGATCCCGGATTGCACCAAGGGGAGATTTGCATTTGATGCAAAAGTGGGTTCGGGTGACGCTGTGAATGATGAGCGGAAGGGTGGGTGGGGGTGGCGTTGTGGTCAAAGGTTGAAAGAAAGGTGGATGAGGGTTGAGATTACTTTAGTTTGGAAATGTAGATCCCGAGGGTGGACAGGGGGGGGGGTGGGGGAGTTGCATGGCTATATTCTCTCCAGATTCGTCGTTCGGTGTGGGAATCTGACATTAACACGGATCATTTCTATTGGAATTGGAACCTTTTCAGTGGTGCACCGTAGAATCTCTTCACTCCGAGACCCTCTAATGGCTCACTAGAGGGCGACACTGTTAAACGATTCATTTGGTTCTGTAGTCAGTCTCGGTTATAACGTGCATGGTTAAACATGGCCGATGACCCATGTGTCCTCACCACACAGGGTGTATATAGCCCGTGTTTGTGGGCGGCAAGTCGACCGCCCGTTCAGCCCCTCTGACATGATTACACACAGGCACGCCGTCAGTCGACAAAACTGCTTGTTTTGTTTTAAATGTATATCTAATTTCCGGGCTTCGACCGTGCTGAAATAGGGTAACCTGACCTATGGCGTTGCATACCTTCTCTACCAATGTTTGCACCTCCCTATATCTCTTTCGTTTATCCACTTCTCTTTCTCTCAGAGTTTCTACATCCCTCTCCGTTTCTCATATTTAAGACGAAAATCTACGATTTTCGTCCTATGTCGGTGTATTCTGTCTGTCTGTCTGTCTGTCTGTCTGTCTGTAGACGCATTATCTGTCGAATGCCTAAAGATATCGTTCTCTCCTTTTACCAAAATTTCTGTTTGTTTCTTCGTTTCTATACACCCCTCTCTCCATTTTCTATCTCGTTCTCCGTTTTCTACATCCCTCTTCGTTTCTATACCTGTCTGTCTGTCTCCGGTTCACTACCTCCCCCTGAGTTTACCCACTTCTCTCGCCGTTTCTTCACCTCCATTTCTGTTTCTTTGTTTCCATATAGCTCTCCATGTCCGGGTCAGGACAACGTATGTCTCTCCACACCTGCGGCTCCACACCCTGTGTAAAGTGTGCAGTATTGTCCATTACATGACAAGCCTGGTTCTAATGCTTTGTTCACACCGGTGTGTTCTTGTCCTTGCAGGCAAGGCCGTGTCCCAAGATGCCTTGCTGTCCCTGCCCAGGCGGAATGGCCTAGGACCGCGGGCCTCACACCCCAACGGTAGAGGGCGCCACTTTAGCGGTCCCTACTACGACACAGCGACCCCTAGCGAGTCCCTGATGACGTCACCGCAGTACAACGGGAGAGTGAACACCCTGGAGGTATCGAACCCCGCACAGCGGCAAGCAGCCGGCATGGGCGAGTACGGGGGGTACTCCCTGCCCCGCACCCACAGCCCCAGGGGCTACCCGGCGGCCAGGGGAGGGTACCAGAGGGGTGGCGGCAGGGGGGTGGAGTACCGGGACCAGTACCCATCCCCCCCTACGTCCCACCACCACGCGATAGGCAGTCGCAGCACCATGGGCGAATCCGGCTTCTCCTCGAAAGGGTCGCTCAATCTGGACACGAGCTCCGCGGGGCACCCTTCCAGCGCCCCGTCCACGCCGGAGCTCTCCATCCGCCGGAAACCGCCGCCCAAGCCGCCGCGCATGCGCACGGATACTTCGGGCCACCAGCAGCGCCACCAAGGGAGCGGCGGCGAGGATCACTTATCGCGCGGCAGCCTGACGCCCACCCCTTCGCTACGCTCCAACGGGATCCACTCGCTCAAGTCGTCCATCGCTGACGTCACACAAGCGCTGGACGCCACGTTATCACGCTCCTTCGACGGCGACGACCTGCTGACGTCATCATCATCGCCGCCCAACAACGGCGGGCTGGCGTCGCCCACGGTGTCGGGGCCCAGCAGCACGGAGGAGAAGGTCTACAATATCCTGACGCAGACCAAGCAGTTTATGTGCTTCGAGCTGGAGCCGCTGAGCATTCTGGATTACCTACGAGACGAGGGGGTCATCACCCCGCACACGGAAGTGGAAATCCGGCGCATGCGCAGCAAGCAGAGCATGTGCGACTACCTGGTGGATATCGTGACGCGCAGGGGCCACGACGCCTTTATCGTCTTCTGCGACGCCCTCCGGCTGGTCGGTAACCAGGGTTACCTGGCCGACTTCCTAGAGGTGCTGGATACGCTGGTGGAAATCGCGACGGCCAACACCATGCGGCGCGTCGAGTTCGCCGACAAGTCCCCGGATATGCGTCATCGCGCGTTCTCCTTCGAGGGGGCCAAGGCCGACGGCGCGTGCGGCTGCCGGAACAACAACCAGGGCGGCGGTGGCGGCGGGGGAGAGGCGGGCGGCGAGGACGACATGTTCGGGGAGGACAGTAGTTTTGATATCACGGTGTCGTACGTCCATCGGGACACGGGTCAACTGAGGTCCATCAAAGAGGTGGCGTCGATGAAGCGACGGCGCCGACCACTGTCCATAACGTCGGAGGATTTGAACACGCTGCTGGAGGAGTCCGAGAAGTACGTACCAGTCATCAGCGTCAGCCTCTACAGCCAGTGCCTCAACATGGGCGGCCTGGACACGCTGACCACCATCCTCCAGAACTACCCCTGCATCCGCGAGCTCTCCATGTCCAAGAACCACATCGGGGGCAGCGGCATGGCCAAGCTGGGGGCGGCCCTGGGCGGCAACCGGGGGCTGGTGGCCCTCGACCTCAGGCTCAACACCCTGGGGGACGAAGGCGCCGCGAGCTTGGCAGTCGGGGTGGCCCGGCACCGGGGTCTGCGCTCCCTCAACGTCTCCAGCACGTCGCTGACGGCGCGCGGCAGCTCCAGCCTCCTCGCCGCCCTGGCCAAGAACCAGTCCCTGACCGACCTCGATATGAGTTTCAACGAGCTCGACGACGGCTCCTGTAAAGTCCTCGCCGATGCCATGGTGATGAACTGTCCGCTGCGCAAGCTCAAACTGCGCTCGTGCGGCGTGCGCGAATACGGCGCGCGCTGCGTCTTTCGCGCGCTGCGGCGCAACGCGCGACTCACGCATTTGGATATGAGCGGTAATCGCGTGATGGACGAGAGTTTGACGGTGCTGGCGGATATTTTAATCCATAACCGGACGCTGCGCGAGATTAACCTCGAGAACTGCCATGTGTCACGTGACGGGTGCGCGTCCCTCGCGCGCGCCCTCAAGACGAATACGTCGCTGAAGCGGCTAGAGTTAAGCATGAACCCGTTGATAGGGGACGACGGGGCGGCCGCCCTGTCCGAGGGGCTACGCTACAACAAGGCCGTCGACATGCTCTGCCTCAACATGTGTAACATCGCCAACTCCGGCTTCGTCCGGATACTGGAGGCCCTGCCGTACAACACAACGATGCGCACTCTCAAGCTGTGTTACAACAATATAGGCCAGCCTGCCCCCGCCGTGATGGCGCCCACCCCGGACAGGTTAGGGGTGCCGTCCTCCGCGGGTGGGTGGGTGGGTGAGTCCCCACCCCCCTCCCCCAGGGACCAGTTCTATAAGGGCGGTCCGGCCACCTCCCTAGGGGGTCACTTCACCTTCCCGGGACAGGCGGATGAGGAGCCGTCGGTGGAGGAACTCTACGACAAACTATGTCAGGTGCTACAGCTCAATAAAGACCTCAAAGTCCTCCTCTGGGGAAACCGGTTCGACGAGGCTGGAACTGCTGGAGTGTCTGCTGGAAGCTGCTCCCCCAACGGCGGGGTGGACGGGTCCAGCCGCTCCGTCAGCCCGGGGTCTTCGTATGACGCCGCCCCCCACGAGCCGTATAGGGGGGCCCCGGTGCTGGCACCCCCGCCCCGGGGCCGAGAGTCCGGGGTCTAGGGGGTCGTGAATGCTGCTGGTAACCGTGACACATCTGACCCCTCAGCGTACTCACCCTCCCCACCACCCTCGCACTCATCCACAGCGTGATTCTCACTCACACCCCCACCCTCGACACTCACCCTGTCCCTCACCTCTCACTCATCCACCCTCGCACTCATCCTTAACATGGCACTCACCCTCAACGTCGCAGCCACTCTCGAACTCTCCCACACCCACCCTCCCCGCGCCACCCCATGTACTGTAGAGTTATATATTACCCTGCTTTCAAATATATGGACAGTTGCCCCCCCCCCGTCCCAGGGTCGTGCTACAGCCCCCCCCCGGCCCTGGGTCGAACTACAGCCCCCACTCCTCTGTCCCAGGGTCGTACTACAGCCCACCCCCACCCCGCCACCCCCGGCCCTGTGTCGAACTACAGCCCCCCCTCCCCTGTCCCAGGGTCGTACTACAGCCCCCCCCCGGCCCTGTGTCGAGCTACAGCCCCCCCCCTCCTCTGTCCCATGGTCGTACTACAGCCCCCCCCCCCCCGGCCCTGTGTCGAGCTACACCCCCCCCCCTCCTCTGTCCTATGGTCGTGCTACAGCCCCCTCCCCGGCCCTGTGTCGAACTACAGCCCCCCCCCCCTCCTCTGTCCCAGGGTCGTACTACAGCCCCCCTCCTATGTCCCAGGGTCGTACCGCGCCACCCACCATAGTGATTACAAGCTCCCTCTGCCAATGTTACATGATACTCTAACCCTTTCCTCGTGGCTAATGTCCTAGCCTCAGCGTTGTTGCAGCAAGCAATATAAGAACGGGTATATGAGTTTTAGTTCAACTTTATATGGACTTGTACTATTTTATATAAACCCGTGAATGCTTCACAATCGTGGTACCGTATACCTGTGAATGCTTCACAATCGTGGTACCGTATACCTGTGAACGCTACACACTCGTGGTACCGTATACCTGTGAACGCTGCACAATCGTGGTACCGTATACCTATGAATGCTACATAATCGTGGTACCGTATACCTGTGAATGTTTACATAATATGGGGCTTCAGTCTCTCATTAGAGTTAGACATTGTCCTAGACCCCAAGACTTACGCTGTGTAACATTTGGGGTTCCTGTGTACTGTAAGGAATAGGCGTTCCTTGCGGGTTCCGTCGCAAGTCGCTAGGGGCGCCACTAACCTCAACTTCTGGATGTATGTAACTGAAAAAAACATACAGTTTTTTGTTCTATCGGCGGGTGTAAGCCCGTTAGTGGGTTCTGCATCACGATATCTTCGTATACAATTTTTAATCGCCGTGGTGGTAACCGGCCAGTAGCAAGACCCGCACTTCAATACCCTCGAATCCAGTGCTCTCATCATAGCGCGCTCATGTAAGGCAAGACAGTCAATTTAGATTTCGTGTGTGCCATGAAGTCTCTGTTCCGGTATCGCTGTAAGGCGATGTAAACTGCAAAAGATATCTGGGAATTAAGTGTCCAGAGAATAGGTATCTTTATGACACGTTGTATAGGATACAGTATCTGAGAACGAAGCGATGTGGAGAAAAGAGTTGTTGAAGCGAAAGTGTCCGGTGAGAAAATGCCTGGGAGAAAATCTTCGTCAAATGAAATGGGTTTGGGATGACATATGTCGGAGCCTGAGGTATATGAGGAGGAGAAACGTCTAAAAGAAAGGTATCTTCAGACATTTTTCCTCGCATAGCGAGCAGTGTGTGCATGGATTTTTTTGGCAGAAGTGTCTGACAAAGACTTTCCTGGAAAGAAGGTTTCTCGGCAGAATGTGAGGAAAACTGATTTCTGAGAAAAGGATGTATGGGAAAGAAGGTGTTTGATAGAAATGTGTTTCAGACAAATACATCGGTGAATTATGAAGTGTCTGAATTAAGCAGGCGTTCATGACTGTGTCTGGGAAAGTTGTCTATGAGCGAAGTTTCGTGTCTTGTTCACATTGGCGTGACTTGCATCCAACCAGGTAAACAGCAAGCCGTTGTTATAATACGGAGCTTGGTTCACGGGGTAAGCTGTGCGGGGTAACAGTTACAATGTGCGACAGTTTGACGCTGTTACATTTAAAAGATGGTGCTCTTCTCTGATATCTATGAGGTGACGAGAGATGCTCCCTTATGTCTACCGCATGTATTGCCAATTCCTCGATTCATACGTAATTACCTTTAGCCTTGCTTTACTTTATCTAATTACAATTTTACTGGTTAGTAATGCTATCGAATCGCTTTCAGTGGTTTAGCGGGGAAAGTCCTACCAGGAGTTTGCTGACATAGATGTATACATATATATATGATTGTGAGTTGTCTTGCCCGTCACCGATATAGTTTGTATGTCAAGCGATTGGAGGGAGCTTGAAACATTCCATGCGCTTTGGACAAGGATGTGTGTGTTACTTTCTCCTGTAAAGGGTCTGTTAGAGGGCATTTCCGTTTGTCATAATGTCCAGTGTAGGACGTGTCGATGTGGTTTTTCGTACAGTGTATATATATACTCTCGCTCGTTGCCTTTTAGCTCGTATGACGCGATGAACTCGCGCTGACTTTTTGCCCTGTACGCGTGACTAGCATATGAAACAGCGTGATATATATATATATATATCGAATTGTTGATGTTGAATAAAGCTTACTGCATGCTTCAAAGAGGCAATTACAATCCACAGTCGTTATCTTGACGTTATTTTCACTTTCTTTGTAATCATCAGAAGTACGTGTGGCCTAGCCCGGGCACATGACTCTCTGTGCGGATCTGGACTCCTGCAGTGTATAGTTCATGCGTGTTCATGTCATTGTAGTATTTGGTTTCTTGGCCCAATTTATCCTCCAAGTGCAGAAAATGGTATAAAACGCCCACTTTCATTTCTCTGACCGTGGCCGGCGACTAGCGATTACTGGCACCCCCCCCCACCTACTTCACCCCCGGTCGCAAGTTATCGGAAAGCAACACTTCCCAAATTGATATATCCGCCCCTGATACGCAATTGTTATATATCGTGGGCCGCGAGATGATCACCACTGACTCTGTGCCCAGATTTATATTCAGCGATAAAATGATTAAAAATAGATAAAGTCCTACGATTTAACTTACAACACAGTATAAAAGCGGGTAGACAAGTTCATGTATATTGGTCCATTTCACATACACTGAAACAAGATACACCAACGACGTACAATTCTTTGCTATTTAACTTTCCCTTTTACGTACTAGTTTAAACCTAGCTCACACTGTGCCAGTGCTGGCTAGTTTGCCCCGGTCCTTCACGTTCCTTCCCGGTCTGTATACCAGGACGTACAGGGGCCATCTCGCACGTGCCCCCACCCCCACACTTTCAGACCCTAAAGTATATTTACTTACCCTGGTCGTCCAATAAAATAATGGACCTCTTGGTCACAATTTTGTTCAGCCCCCCGCCCCTTCTCGTCCCAAGACCTCACCCACACAATTCTCTGTTTTGTGGCTCTCTTTCCTCTTATTCTTCTGTTGTGCTGAATATCTTTAAACATCATAATGTTGTTTGCAGCCTGTTGTCTGTTCAACTGCAGTTGCCAGTTCATCAGCTGAAGGTTGTTGAGCACAAGATCCATGATGTGTCTCATTCCAGGGATGAAGCATCAAGTGGTTTGGAACAAATGTTATCCCATTGTATACTGCCCTAGCGCTGCCGTGTTTTACTCGAGTTCTACTCCTGGTTAACGCGGTCCAAGTGTATTATTAGTGTGTGAGAATACACTTATGGTACGCAATAAATATATAGTATAGCATGTTCTAAAGCCAAACTGTTGTATATCGTGTGAAAGTGTGACTTTCTTATATCTTATATGTACGTACTGCGTTTTTCGCCTTTTAAAGTGTGACTTTCTTATATCTTATATGTACGTACTGCGTTTTTCGCCTTTTAAAGTGTGATAACATCGTACATTGTTGACGTTCGCACAGCCAGATAATGTGTCCAAAACATTTCTCTAAAGGATTTTGCTAATCAGGATGCAGGTGGAAACATGCTGCATGAGCAGCTTTAAATAAAGGAGTCACCGACCACGTCCACCAGCTTTCACCGAGATCATAAAGGGTTTCTCTTGGCAATTTCTGATGGTTCAGCTGTTACGAGAGTTCACAATGCATTATTTTAGGAAATGGTTGGCGTGAGACATACGTGAGCTATGTTGAAACTAGTCCGCTCGAGCATGGAAGAGTCCATGTACTGCGAGTAAGAACTACATGTATACTGCAACTTTGTTTGTTATAAAAATAACGCGTTGTTTTATGTCATTAGTTTTTAAATAACACCCACGCGTGTTAACATGATGCACGGTTAGGTCTAAAACAAAGAATTATTTTCTGTTTACTGGTGTATTCGTATAAATGATGAACACTTAAGACAAGGGAGTACCGTCACACATTTGCCTAAATAGCATCAGGACAACACGGTTATCGTTTTATTTGTCAATTAAATCAGTAAGGCATCCCACCTGCGTCCCATAAAGGCTCTTAAGGTAAGCCACCCATAATAGCAAGGTAGAAGAACTGTATTTGTGATTATTTTATGAAAGTTTACCCAATTACACACCTTCTGGTGAATTTTTAGGATACTTTACCGTCCCGTTAAAAAAATATTCTCCATTTTCCAAGTATACCCCCATTTCACAAAATGACCAAAACTTGACACCTACCACGAATATGTAATTTGGCTACAATTCAGCTCAATATTAAGTCATTATCATCAGTAATAGCTCTTTGGAAAGCTTAAACCTAGTGCAATACAGGAATGATATTCAACAATGTAAATAGTAGCCACAAAAAATAACCGAATGGCAATAATAAAGTGCAGTTATGCAAAAACAGGACCATTTTTGCCAAAATTCGAAATCACCACCTTCACAAAATTGGCTATAATTTCATCAAAAATGAAAATCTTCACACCAAACCACGTTTAAAAACTTCTAAAAACATAGTTCTTGTAACAAAAATAAAGAAAAATATAGGTAGCCGTGCAAATTTCCCGAGAAACACGTCCTGAAACTTGAAAATGTTATTTCAGAAATGTTTTTTGGAGCAGCTTTTTTTGACACCAATTATCAGTAATTTACGCCTTGTGCTCACATTTTAATAAATCTGGTAATATATAATGGTCTCCGATATAATTATGATTTACACGAATGTTTTCTGAACTATTTACACGTCTTCTCTATGTTTTTTTTATGAATATTCGGAATTTATCACGAAGAGCCTCGGGGAAATACCTTGTGAATGACGTCACGAATTGGGGATTCCCTGTGAATGACGTAACGAGTTAGGGATTCCCCTTTCACTGACACCCGCCGATCTTTGTCGATGTTTACCGAGGTCTTCTCTGATTCGCCGAAGCTTATTATACGATGTTCTATTTATTTTACCTATGTCACCACTTCTTTTGCTGTGTTTTATTCGTGCTTTGTTTTATTAAGACTGCTTAAAATATCAGGGCTACAGCCCGCCGATGTTTACCGAGGTCTGCTCAAAATCGCCGAGGCTCATTATGGGTCTCCCCTCTGCGTGTTCCATGAGTCAGCGCGCCTCGTAGCGCAAGCTCCCTGCACGGTGGCGCTACGCAAGCTAGCTTTTACATATAATGGAGCCCTAGCGGAGTGAGTCGAAGGCAGAGAGTGGAGCCCTAGCGGAGTGAGTCGAAGGCAGAGAGTGCTCGTAGCGGTGGAGGCCGGAGACTAACCTGTGCACAGTCACCTGGGGCCGTATTCATAATCCCCTCGTAAGTTACGCGCGAAAAGTCCATTTTCGTCTTAGCCTCACCAGCTCGTTGTGGTGGTGCTCATGATTAAGAAATCCTCGTTAACCTAATTTTAGCCCTTTCTTAATTCAGATAATCTACTTCTTGGGTGACTACTTATATATTTTGAACCAGATAATCGCTCGACAAATGTCCCACTTAGCGCTAAGTTTAGTGGCGTAGCCTAAGTAGCGATTATGAATACGGTCCCTGATGTCGCAGTCACAGCTCCATGTCTGGGTGTAAGTTGATTTGACACCCGCTGCGAATAGATCTTATACAATGAAGAGAGACCAAAACCGGGGCCAGACGACGTAACCCAGGACGGGCGCCCAGCCAGTACTGGTCACTTAAAACGCTGAGTCAGCGATACCGGACTCGCCCTAGATACAGTAAAGTGACCGCTGTTTGACTACATCATTAGTATATCCCATGATATATATCGCGAAATGCCATAATTCGGAATTCTAATCAAGTTGGGATGATCTGTACAAAACCTATACTGTTTTATTTTTCAGATGCTGATTTTACTTTTAATAACTATAGTTGATTTCCTTAATGTATGGTTATATATATATATATGTAGGCCTACATTATATAGATCTATGTACAACAACTCTAAAAAAGCGATTGGGTATAAAAAGGCGATACGCCGGCATGTATAAACTTTGTACATTAGTATATTAACAGGTTCTCATACCAAAATGAAACACCACTCACGTAACACGAGTTTAAAAAGTGTACGTAAGTATAGCCTGTACCTTCGATGATATCTAAGCTTGTCCTGTCATAATTGATGCATTTAAAACCATTGCAGATCCATAGAATATAAAGAGATTCATGCATTGGATACAATGCTGCAGAGGAGATATGGTTTGTATTATTAACACGATGAAAATTCGGCGCCGATACCATGACCCGGAAGTGGATTGCTGGTTTAGTAAAATCATAATGGATTCTACCGCATTGGACCAAACCGAACACTGTTCACTTGTTGGTAAAACCGTAAAGTCGTAATGTTACTAATCTATTGATTTTTACGAATCTGTTGGTTCTACTGATTTTGACGAATCTTTTGTTAGCGGTAGATTAGTGAAAACGAAGATATGGATTGATGAATTTATGATTTATGACAGCAAATGCGCGGATAATGAATATTGGCCGGGTAATGGGAGGTTTGGGAGAGTCTTTTTTATGGAGCGTTTTACTTTTCTCCGAACCGTGTGTAGAATGTGTATTGGTTTATGAAATATATAAGTACTAGAAATGATGATCGCCGGCTACATACAATCCCTGTACCAGTACCAGTAGTCGGAGCGACAAGAAACTCACGGCTTGGGGCAGATATGTGTGCACATACAACACTGTTGTATCAAATAGACTAAATAGGGCCGCTACATTGTCACGACGTCATCATCTTACTCGTGGGCCCCGTGTTTTTGATTACGGAATGTTTTTATCCCATGTCATGCCCACAATCCATCTGTAAAACCCGTTATAAAAACTCAAGCAATTAGGTGGTTATGACACACGCCGATAGATGGAGACACCGATAGGGTGAACGCAACATTCCAACTGACACCGCAATGAATTCCTGGTAGTACCAGGTGCTACAACAACACGAAGGGCCTCCGCTTACGGCCGCAATTTCGTGATCATCAATATGGCTAATGGATTCTCAATTCGGCACGCGAATACCTACTCTGTTAGGCCGCAATTTCGTGATCATCAATATGGCTAATGGATTCTCAATTCGGCACGAGAATACCTACTCTGTTAGGCCGCAATGTCGTGATCATCAATATGGCTAATGGATTCTCAATTCGGCACGAGAATACCTACTCTGTTAGGCCGCAATTTCGTGATCATCAATATGGCTAATGGATTCTCAATTCGGCACGAGAATACCTACTCTGTTAGGCCGCAATTTCGTGATCATCAATATGGCTAATGGATTCGCAATTCGGCACGAGAATACCTACCCTTTAATTAAACCCAAGCGATGGAAGACTGATCCCCAACTGATAGCATGTTGCGGCCCTCCATACAGTCAGTTGTACTGCTTGGCTCTGGCATCAATGGGCAAATACAAGTTGGCATCGCCGTCACATACACTAACACGGCACACACAATTATCCTACACCTTTGTCGAGACAAATGGGAAAACCCGATGGCCAAGTAGGTATAACGCCTTGCTCCTGTCACTTGGACACGTAAGCCAAGTGGTTGTGGCGTGAGTTCGAGTCGCACGTGTGCAAATGTCTGTTCGTTTGGCCGGATACTGTTTCGACGTTAATCCTCGAGTAGGGGATTACCCCACAGAGACATGGCTCCTTTCCAACTTGGCCCATTCTCATGCAGTTTATGACCATCCTACGAAATGTCCAGACAATATTATCACGTTGACAGGTCGGACTTTGTAGCTCTACCACGTTGACACGCATGTACCTCTACCACGTTGACACGTCCCGCATGTACCTCTACCACGTTGACACGTCACGCATGTACCTCTACCACGTTGACACTTCACGTTTGTACCTCTACTCCGTTGACACGTCACGCATGTACCTCTACCACGTTGACACGTCACGTTTGTACCTCTACCACGTTGACACGTCACGTTTGTACCTCTACCACGTTGACACGTCACGCATGTACCTCTACCACGTTGACACGTCACGTTTGTACCTCTACCACGTTGACACGTCACGTTTGTACCTCTACCACGTTGACACGTCACGTTTGTACCTCTACCACGTTGACATGTCACGCATGTACCTCTACCACGTTGACATGTCACGCATGTACCTCTACCACGTTGACACATCACGCATGTACCTCTACCACGTTGACACGTCACGCATGTACCTCCACCACGCTAACACGCCACGCATGTACTTATACCACGTGGACACGTCACGCATGTACCTCTACCACGCTGACACGTCACGTTTGTACCTCTAACACGTTGACACGTCACGCATGTACCTCTACCACGTTGACACGTCACGTTTGTACCTCTACCACGTTGACATGTCACGCATGTACCTCTACCACGTTAACATGTCACGCATGTACCTCTAACCACGTTGACATGTCACGCATGTACCTCTACCACGTTGACACATCACGCATGTACCTCTACCACGTTGACACGTCACGCATGTACCTCTACCACGTTGACACGCCACGCATGTACCTCTACCACGTTGACACGTCACGCATGTACCTCTACCACATTGACACGTCACGCTTGTACCTCTACCATGCCGTATCCGAGTTTATCAACCAACTGTGTGGTCAGATTGTTTTGTATTGCTCAATCCATCGAAAGAATGAAGGCAGTCAGAACATGTTTTGTATACCACCAAACAATAGGTGCTATACAATATGACATCAATTTAGTTATGCTTACACAGCTACACCCATCAAAACGGTCCGCGACGAAAATAAACAAATACCCGTACCCAACCCGCGACACCCGCAGGGCTAAAATAAATCCACCCGCCACCCTGTGAAAAATCTGAATCCGTCACTCTCGTGACCCTACTGAGCTCACTTGTTAACGTACTGTGTACGCTACTACCTCTACCTCGAACATGTCACGCTTGTATAAATAAGTCTGATAGTCAGGTCACGCTTTTACGTCTACCAGGCTTGTATAAATAAGTCTGATAGTCCGGTCACGCTTGTACCTCTACCAGGCTTGTATAAATAAGTCTGATAGTCCGGTCACGCTTGTAACTCTACCAGGCTTGTATAAATAAGTCTGATAGTCCGGTCACGCTTGTAACTCTACCAGGCTTGTATAAATAAGTCTGATAGTCAGGTCACGCTTGTAACTCTACCAGGCTGGTATAAATAAGTGACAGTCAGATTTACGCGATTCTCTTTGTACACTGACACCACGTTTGCACAGTTTTAACCACGCACACGCTATATATACAAACGTCTTGACTTCTAACTAGGCACCGGTGTCGAATAACCGCGGCGATCCGTACAGAATGGTCCTCGCGATTTCTCCGAAGGTTGAATTCCAAGTTTTGACGTTTTCCTCGTCGGGAGCCTGTCGGGGGAACCAGAGGCTGGAGATCCAGACGCGATACCACAGGTGGATGGCGTAGTGGGAGTGCCACTCCGTGAGGTTGGGGCCGAAGATGTACTCCATCTCGTCGTAGTTTGGTCGATGTAGCTTGGTGGGCTCGACGTGCAGTAGGTGCGGGTAGCGGCGCCAGAGCTGGTAGGGCACCTTTCCCGTGTTGTAGGCCCACTCGGCCGTGCGGTAGTCATCCAGAAAGGAGTTGATCCACATGAGGAGGAAGGCGGATGTCTTAGCGCACACGATGATCCCGCCGCACATGCGTTGCTCGTTCTCCAGGCCCAGCGTGCAGGGGAACCGCCGCAGGGGGTCGAAGGCGCGCGTGACCAGGACGTCCAGATCCAGGTAGATCCCTCCGTGCTCTAGTAACACCCGAAGGCGGTCCACGTTCGAGGTCGAGGTCTCATAGTACGGGGGTTTGAGGGGCTCCCCGAAGAGGCATTCGGACGGTTCCCTGTGTACCACCCGGAGGCTGGGCAGGGCGCGAACGCTCTCCCAATACTCTCCGATCGGTTCCGAGTTGGTGTGAAAGAAAATGGATTCCGGTTTGATATTCTGCTGCGCGCTGAGGACGCTCAGCATTTGGTGGAATTTAAACTTGGTCGGCGATGAGGTGTACCATATGTAGTGCACGATATTGGGGACGAGGAATCCGTCCTCGCTGGGTAGCGGCCCATCGCCGGATCCCGACAAGGACCCGGATCCCGACAAGGACCCGGATCCCGACCAGGACCCGGATCCCACCGGCTGCCTCACAGGGCCACCCCGATTGACCGCGGTAGTGTCCGTGGCGGTGACGTCACTTCCAGGACGTGTAATGACGTCATTGACGACGCTGCGTCGCTCTCTGCGCGCGGGATTCCCCGTCGGGAGCGACCCTTCCAGTGGCAGATCCAGACGCCCATACTGGACGCCGGAGACGACCTCTCGCGGGAGAGAGAGAGGGTGCATCCACTGTGGAACAAAGTTTCGCGACCCCAAAGCGCTGCAGTTGAGTGAGGCAAGAGAAGGGTTTTGGAAAGACGGAAAGCCGGCCAGGAGGCAATAGACCGGGAGTGTCACCAGGACCACTCCGAGCAGCACTCTCTTCAATCGCACCTGCAGCGAAAGTATACAGCGGGGTAAGTAAGGAAATAATAAAGATAGTAATATAGAGTATTCAATTATATTAATTATACAATGTAGAAATTAAAGGTATTGACATGAATCAGACCTCACCAAATAATAATATAGACTATTACGGAATTGATATAAGACTTAGATCAATAGACATCTGTTCTAAGGCTGTTCTAGAGCACTGCAAATGTACTGACACGATATAAAATGACTGAAAGGACTTACATGACTGACATGATATAAAATGACTGACATGACTGAAATGGCCAACCTGAGATGACATGACATTACATGAGATGACATGAGATGACATGACAAATATATTAACCCCCCCCCCCCCTAACCCCCTCTCCCCACTCCCCCCCCCCTTCAGTCTGCATTCAAACTCCTCTTATTAGTTGCTGAAATCTGTCACATTTACTTATTTATATACTCACCCCGTGCTGCCACAATGTCCATAGCCTCTTCTTGGACTGCATTATGGCACCCTGCAAACAACACCCAAGTAAGTTACCAGGTACGATTACAGCAAGACGATTACAGCAATACGATTACAATATGTGTTTATTTATACCCCATTTATTTAATTTAAATTAAGTTTTATCCAGCTGCATTTCTGTCATCTGTCATCGTGCACTGAAGCCAAATAGATAAAAGAGGCACTTAAAAACGACCGTATAGCCAAACGAACGCCAACAAACTAGTATTGACAATCCGGGCATTGGCAACTCGGTTATTAACAGTCGGGATACGCTGCTGGGACCGCAAAGGATGTTTGCATTGTGGCGCCACCGGCTTGTAACCGGGATGTAAACCACCGCCGGTCGAGCGGCAACAACAACGGCTTACACCAAGGCCTCGTGTGTTTGTGTCAGAAATAACATGGAGGTGCCAGGCGCACGGCTTCTGGTAAGTCTCTTTCCACCACGGCAACCCCCCCCCCCACCCCCCTCCCCACCACTTCACCCCCAAACTTCGAGGTCTGTCGAAGTCTATCCTGGGGCATGCGGGAGAGATGGGGGTGGGTAGTCCCATATGAGACAGTTGTTGCTCCGCGCAACAGTCTCATATCCTCAGGCAGGAAATGTGGAGGGAAGATTTGTTTGTGTGGGCGACTAAGTGTTCCGAATGGCACGATCCATCAAACCATAGTCATTTTGTACTATGATACCTAAACTTCATATTTACCACAAAACCCACATGCATATGAACTAACAAAGTATCGCATTACTATCAAGTCGGTTGAAATGAGACTTTCTTGTTGTTTATCGCGCCATTTCGTATTTGGTCATCTTTCACCAGCGGCTTTCGCCAGGTGGCGTTTCGCTTATTGCGCTTCAATGGCTGGGTGTATAAAGCGCCACCAAGCGAATGGTGTTATTTTGACGACATGCGCGTATGCGCAAATTTGGGTGGGTAAAATGACGAATGGAACAGAGCAGTCTGCTGGCTTGAGAAAACAATAAACGTTTATCGTCGTAATGATGAAGACTTGAACCAAAATAATAAAGTAAGTTGATAGATGCATACTTCCAGAAACCATTCCCATACTCCAAAAAGTTCTCGCCATCAACACCGCTTCTCGCCACGCATGTTTGTGCATTTCCATACAGGATTTGATGGTTAGGACATGTGGCGTTGTTTCCCAACAACGTCTCATGGCATGGGGCTATGGGTGGGGAGAGGATATATGTATCTTTTGTTGGATGCTGGGAGAATATCCTAAAGATATACACTAGCTGGCTCGCTCGCTGACCACCCTGGGTCACCTTACCTCTCTTCCATGTAACCTCGCTGACCACCCTGGGTCACCTTACCTCTGTTCCCTGGTTCTCTCGCTCACCATCCTGGGTCGGGAGCAGGACAACTCCCCCACGAAAAATTCCCCCCCGGTCAGTTCCTCCCCGACAATCCCCCCCCCCCGGACAATTGCCCCCTAGGACAATTCCCCCCCGGACAACTCCCACCCGGACAATTCCCCCCCGGACAATTCCCCCCTAGGACAAGTCCCCCCCGGACAATTTCCCCGCGGACAATTCCCCCCCGGACAACTCCCCCCCCCCCGGACAATTCCCCCCCTCCCAGACAATTCCCCCCTAGGACAACTCCCCCCCCCGGACAATTCCCCCCTGGAAAATCCCCCCCCCCCGGTCAGCACCACCCCAGATAATTCCCCTCCGGACCACTCCCCCGCCAGAAATTCCCCCTAGGAAATTCCCCCCAGGACAACTTCCCCCTGGACAACTCTCCCCATACAAGTCCCCCCCGGACAATTTCCCCCTAGGACAATTCCCCCAGACACCCCCCCCCCCCGAGACAATATCTCGGACACTGTCACCCACATCATCCCAAACGGAGACGCCCCCACCCCTCCCGCCAATCCCCACCGGTCAAACCCCAACTGTATGTCGTGCGTGTGAAGGAGTTTGGCGCTGTCTGTTCTAGAACACCCGTTAGGTTGCATTGTGGATGTGCAGGTTTCATATTATATTTCCATGTACACTGAGAAGTTCTGTCTCAACAAGCCCACAATAAGCCCTGGGCCTTCTGTAACATTCGAATTTGGAACTACATCAATGGCGCAGACGTATTAGAGAGACCCTGCGGCTATGAAGGGGTGGGGCGGGGGGTGTACGCCTATGTTATCGCGGTCACACAAACCCTCCTATAGGACAGATTCGCGGGCGAAATTTAGTTTGTCAGGGTTTTTTCAGGCTCCCAAAGTTTTCGAGTATCAATATCGAAAAAGTTGTGACCATTCAAAGCCGACGTGCGAGTTAATATCAAATATATCTGAATAATTCATACTCCTGTGCCGGTGTAACATGACCAGCTGTCCCCCCATGACAGCGTGTCCCCACCTCCAGTTCGGGTATACGCGCGGAGGAGGTCAATAGTTATGGGAGGGACACATTGTCATGGGCTGAATATATCTTAAGATACATGGGGAGGCGGGTGGGGGGGGGCATGTTGTCATGGGTTGAATATAGCTATGACCAGACATCCCTTTAGCCTAGCATGAGATCACCGATTTACGTGGGTTAAGGGACATGGGGAGGGGGGGGGGGGACATGCTGTCACGGGTTAAAATACAGCCATGACCAGGTGTCCCCTTAGTTTAGCATTGGATCACTGATCCAGGTGGGTTAAGGGATAGAGAGAGGGGGGGACATGTTGTCATGGGTTAATTATAGCTATGACCAGATGTCCCCTTAGCTTAGCACGGGCTTACCGATATATGTTGGTTAAGGGACATGGGGAGTGGGGGGGACATCCTGTCACGGGTTAATATAAAGCCATGACCAAATGTCCCCTTAGTTTCGCATTGGACCACACATCCAGGTGGGTTAAGGGACCCCGGAAGGGTGGGGGGGGACGTGTTGTCATGAGTTGAATATAGCTATGACCACATGTCCCCTTATTCTAGCACGAAATTACCCATCTGTGGGTTAAGGGATATGGGCAGGGGAGGGGGGGGGGGCATGCTGTCACGGGGTAACATGACCAGCCGTCCCCGCATGACAGCGTGTCCCCCCTGCAATTCTAATGTATGCGTGCAAATGAGGGCACTATAGTTATGGGGGGACCCATTGTCATGGGCTGAATGTATCTTAATGTACATGTACATTGGGGGGGGGGGGCGGGGGACATGCTGTCACGGGTTAAAATACAGCCATGACCAGGTGTCCCCTTAGGTTAGCATTGGATCATTGATCCAGGTGGGTTAAGGGCCATAGAGAGGGGGGACATGTTGTCAAGGGCCTAATATAGCTATGTTTGGGTATTCCCTTAGCTTAAACAGGAATTACCGATCTATGTGGGTTAAAGGACATGGGCAGGGAGGGGGGGGGGACATGCTGTTACGGTGTAACATGACCAGGCGTCCTCCCATGACAGTGTGTCCACTCGTCATATGACAGCCAGAGAATATCAAATACGCCATTTTGTTGTCATCGCGAGTGAAATGTTTGGTTAAGAAGGCATCCAACTAGACACCGGCATTCTTTTCTTTTTTTGACGATAGAGATAATGGGTACATACGACATCGAGGGAAAATGCAGGTTTCTGCTCCGGGGAAAGAAGAAAAGGTGAAAAAAGGTGTTATTTGTGTGATACGTATTTGTTTACCTAGCTATACATAGTGCCCCGCACGCCCCCCCCCCCCCCACCCCGCCTCGGCAGTCGCTTACTCGTCAAGACGAAAGTACCTTTCGTTGACCAAATGCACTTTAGGTACTTTAGTAAGTAAATGTGTGACATAGAATACAGTTTGGTTTGGACGGAAGTAAATTTGGTTCACCATATGACGTTTTGTCACAACGTGGGCAGAAGCCTATAATTTTTCATATGGGTGTTACCTCACTCATGAGTGAGTTAACTCTTGTCGTCCCATGGCTGCGCACATGACGTGCCAATGTGGAAGGAAATACATATTTTCTCATGCACCACTCGCACCCTAGTGGCGGGGAAGGGGGCGGGTGCACTAGATGTATTTAGGTATATATATGTGTCGCCCAATGACCCCTTTTTTCGCCATTTTTCTCTCAATCCCCGGAGCAGAAATCTGATATTTCTCTCGATGTGCCCATCTGAGACTGAAGTATTGTTTTTAATTGCAGCTATTGACTATACATTACAGTTCATGTCGAAAGTGTTCAAATAATTAACCACCGTAAACTTTGCCATGACTGCCAGTGTCTATCCCTCCCGGATGTCCTCCCGAAGTAGTCCTACGTGTCGGAAGGAGAAGGGGGGGGGGGTGCTTGTCCGTTTGCGGGTGTGTGTTTCCAGGGGGTGGTTATCGTCCAGGGGGGTATTGTCCGGGGGCAACTTGCCGGGGGGGACTGGCTCAAGGGGAACATTTTCCAGGTGGGGGATTGTAGTGGTGGGGGGGGGGTTGTCCGAGGGGGAACTGACTGGGGGGGAATTGTCCGGGGGGGGGAATTGTCCGGGGGGGACTTGTCCGGGGGGGACTTGTCCCAGGGGGGAATTGTCCGGGGGGGACTTGTCCTAGGGGGGAATTGTCCGGGGGGGAATTGTCCGGGGGGGGAATTGTCCGGGGGGGGGGAAGTTGTCCGGGGGGGACTTATCCTAGGGGGGAATTGTCCGGGGGGGAATTGTCGGGGGGGAGTTGTCCGGGGGGGACTTGTCCTAGGGGGGAATTGTCCGGGGGGGAATTGTCCGGGGGGGAGTTGTCCGGGGGGGGACTTGTCCTAGGGGGAAATTGTCCGGGGGGGAATTGTCCGGGGGGGGGGAGTTGTCCGGGGGGGACTTGTCCGGGGGGGAATTTTCCGGGGGGAAGTTGTCCTAGAACCCCCTGCGTCACCTTATCTCTGTCCCTAGGACTAAATCACCCTGGCCACTGTTGTGTACAGGGTGATAACTCGACATAGGGAAAAAGCAGTCAGCACGGCTATGGTGCTCCACAATCGACACGATTCAGCAAATTTGGTAGGGTTTGGGGCCAGATTCATAACATTTTATGGAACTACATACTTTTTATGGAGGGGTCTGTCATATTAGACATATATTTGTGTCCTATCGTTTCTTATTTGGCCAACTTTTGCAACATACTTCCTGCCACAATCGCTCCTCGCCGCCATATTGGCCCCGCAGTAAATGTATTTTTTTAGGACAAAGTACTGAAAAAAAGTTGAGAAACTGATAAAATTAATTTCACAAATACTCATTGCTGGTGTTGAAAGCCCGTCCGCACCTCTAGTATCTAGTTTGTTCAATAAAAAAAGAATGAAACCTACGGTATTTCTGGACGAATGCGTTCATGTTACGAATGGGAGTGGGTGAGCAACACGGGTAGAGGCATTTTATGCGCGGGGGAGTGGGAGGGGGTATTGGAGGCATAAGCCGCAGAAGCCGAGGGCCGGGTTTTCGCCAATAGATATGTCTAAGAAATAGGGGTGATGATATATGTATGACGCGAATATCCTGCATCAAAGTGTTCATAGAAGTTTTCAGATGTCAAGGGCGGGAGCAGGAAAGCTCCCGTCCCCACCCGCGGTCAATTCACCCTGCGCTGAATAATTCTTGACGGACAACTCCCCATCCCCGTCACCCCTCCCCCCCCCCCACCCCGCAATCCACCCCGTCAACTACTCCTCCCCCCTGACACCCCCCCCCCCCCCCCACCGACAACAGGGGAAAACAACCCCAATGCCCCCCACCCCAGACAATCGAGGACAACTCGACCCTAGAAGTATGCAAAGTACCTTGAACGGCACAGGAGTTGAATTATTAAATTCAATGAGTTAATATCTGAATTCAGATACTTGACATTAACTCGCATGTCGGTTGTGACTAATCAAAACGCGTATAGCTACACGAAAGCTCAGCACGTGAATCTTATGTTAAAGTACTTCGGTTTGTGTGACCACGAAAGCACAAAACATATACCCCCACCTCATCTAACCCCGGACATCCCCCCACCCCCCCAGTCCAAGATCGCGCGACCGTATAGACCTAGAGAGAGAGACTACGCTAATCAGCCACTCTTCCCGTTATGGGGAGACCCACTTCATTGTGCCTATGACTTCCCGGCGTAAACGTTATTTGCGATCGTAAATGATCATATGGGGTCTCTCTAATACGTCCCAATTCAGATCTAGACCAATCGACAGACGTGTGTAAATTATGTGAGATCTGCACATCTACATTGCAACCTAACAGATGTTATAAACAGAACAAGCAGCGCCACGCTCCTTCACATGCCCAGTAGTTGGTCCGGAGTGGGGGTTTCACCGGTGGGGGAGGGGGGGGATGTCTTTTTAAACACAAAAATTTGCTCTCTTAGGCATCAATGCATCCGCGGAAACCCCTAACCAGATAAACCTCATATGTACCTGTATAGCCGCATAGCCGCCTTGTTAACGTCTTGGTTGAATCAAGCTTGTCATGTCAGGTTCTCGTTCAGATGACGTCGCTAGTCGCCTCATTTATATATATATATCGCTGACCACCCTGGGTCACCTTACCTCTGTCCCCTGTAAGCTCGCTGACCACCCTGGGTCACCTTACCTCTGTCCCCTGGCTCGCTCGCTGACCACCCTGGGTCACCTTACCTCTGTCCCCTGGCTCGCTCGCTGACCACCCTGGGTCACCTTACCTCTGTCCCCTGGCTCGCTCGCTGCCCACCCTGGGTCACCTTACCTCTGTCCCCTGGCTCGCTCGCTGACCACCCTGGGTCACCTTACCTCTGTCCCCTGGCTCGCTCGCTGACCGCCCTGGGCCACCTTACCTCTGTCCCCTGGCTCGCCCACTCGCTGACCACCCTGGGCCACCTTACCTCTGTCCCCTGGCTCGCT
Source organism: Arenicola marina (assembly GCA_964019135.1). Classification (NCBI taxonomy): domain Eukaryota; kingdom Metazoa; phylum Annelida; class Polychaeta; family Arenicolidae; genus Arenicola; species Arenicola marina. The sequence goes on from OZ025248.1 coordinate 33,963,184, forward strand.
CGCTGACCACCCTGGGTCACCTTACCTCTGTCCCCTGGCTCGCTCGCTGCCCACCCTGGGCCACCTTACCTCTGTCCCCTGGCTCGCTCGCTGACCACCCTGGGTCACCTTACCCCTGTCCCCGCTCGCTGACCACCCTGGGCCACCTTACCTCTGTCCCCTGGCTCGCTCGCTGACCACCCTGGGCCACCTTACCTCTGTCCCCTGGCTCGCTCGCTGACCGCACTGGGCCACCTTACCTCTGTCCCCTGGCTCGCTCGCTGACCACCCTGGGTCACCTTACCTCTGTCCCCTGGCTCGCTCGCTGACCACCCTGGGCCTCCTTACATCTATCCCCTGAATGCTGGACAACACGGCTATATTCCTGACGGTGTCCGGCCGTAAAGCTCAGCTGGGACAAGACGACTTCCGTCTCATCGAGTCAGCAATGGAGACACTGGTGTGAGGCATGTATTCCTATATATCTATACATGCATTGTGGACGGTTATACTGTTATATAATGATCCCAATTTGTAATTATGCAAACGTTTAGTGTGAACGTACAATAGCGCGATGGCGAATGGCATGCAAAATTCAGAGAAGCATGGTATCTACCCCCCCCCCCACCTCCACCCTTAACATTAAGCTACGCTGGCTCGCCCCATCTGCTCTAACCCTAGGCTCCATGCCCTTTCAATGCACAGGATATTGCCACCTGTTACGTTCCGAAAACAACGTCGTTATTTTTACGTCGTTATTTACGCCACTGGGGCCGGTTGCACCGATCGTATCGTGGTCGTATACGGTACGCCCTCCATACGTCGGTTGCACGACGTGGTCGCAAATCGTACGCGGTCGCAAAAGGGGGCGTAAATATACGACCTCTAGGGGGTAGGCGTACCGTGGTCGTATATCGGTAAAGCCACCAAGACCATCTCATTTCTTCGTTTAAACACAATATTTACATGAGTAAATATTTTCAAGCTTAACTTGTATCATTTGTGCATCGACTAAAGCACATTTAAAGAATTATTTCAAATATGAATATATTGTGAAATAATTTTTCGGGACTATTTATGCAACTTTTATTTCCTTATTTTGTTGTGCACAATTTAACGATTACTCAATGTTATTGGTTGAACAATGCTTCCTTTGGTATTACTCTACAGCACTGAGACAGCAATATATCACTCGTCCAGGGTGCAGTTTCATTACAACAGCAGCCACAGTACGAAATTAAAGCAGTATTTTACTAACTTATTGAATATCTATGCCAGTAGTGTCCATGAGTCATCAATAGATAGATGTTTTACATAAAAAGGGTTTCCACCAATGGTGCAGTATTGTCATTAAAAGCAAGTTTTAGCGTCAATACCATAAGATATTGTAGTCTTTGGGGATGGTGCATATAATGACCAGCTAAAAACAACAGCTTTTGTGTATTAAATTAACAGGATTGTTTAATGACCCCATCTTCATGTAAGCTATGAACTAAAAATTTGAAGTAAATACGTCTTACTTGCTTAAAATGCCACTGTTACGGGAGCGTGAAAGTGAGTGCTAAAAGGCTCTTTTGCGCGCCCAATCTGGCAACGGTAGTTCTTTGACTTGAATAAATGAGTTTTCACCGATGTGGTACCGTCTCCTGTGCGGGAACCGTGCCCCTGCGAACGACACGGAGTCAGTGTGATGACAGACATGACACATTCCAACGGAGAAAACCCGAAACTTTCGGCTGGCGGGCGTAAAGCAAGGACGTACGTGCGACCGCCTAAATTTTGGTTGGTGCAACCGACGTTAGCTCACGGGCGTAGAGAGGGCGGTGATACGTCCGGCGTTTGTACGTCCGGCGTTTCAGATTTGCGACCACCGTTTGCGACCGCTTGGTGCAACCGGTCCCTGGTTGTTATGACGTAACCAAGATGACGTCATTTTTCTAGCGTTATGATAGAGAAATAAGATTATTATTTATGTGGCTCGCTCGCTGACCACCCTGGGCCACCTTACCTCTGTCCCCTGGCTCGCTCGCTGACCACCCTGGGCCACCTTACCTCTGTCCCCTGGCTCGCTCGCTGACCACCCTGGGTCACCTTACCTCTGTCCCCTGGCTCGCTCGCTGACCACCCTGGGTCACCTTACCTCTGTCCCCTGGCTCGCCCACTCGCTGACCGCCCTGGGCCACCTTACCTCTGTTCCCTGGCTCGCCCACTCGCTGACCGCCCTGGGTCACCTTACCTCTGTGCCCTGGCTCGCTCGCTGACCATCATGGGTCACCTTACCTCTGTCCCCTGGCTCGCTCGCTGACCACCCTGGGTCACCTTACCTCTGTCCCCTGGCTCGCTCGCTGACCACCCTAGGCCACCTTAGCTCTGTCCCCTGGCTCGCTCGCTGACCAATCTGGGTCACCTTACCTCTGTCCCCTGGCTCGCTCGCTGACCACCCTGGGTCACCTTACCTCTGTCCCCTGGCTCGCTCGCTGACCACCCTGGGTCACCTTACCTCTGTCCCCTGGCTCGCTCGCTGACCACCCTGGGTCACCTTACCTCTGTCCCCTGGCTCGCCCACTCGCTGACCGCCCTGGGTCACCTTACCTCTGTGCCCTGGCTCGCTCGCTGACCACCCTGGGTCACCTTACCTCTGTCCCCTGGCTCGCTCGCTGACCACCCTGGGTCACCTTACCTCTGTCCCCTGGCTCGCTCGCTGAGCACCCTGGGTCACCTTACCTCTGTCCCCTGGCTCGCCCACTCGCTGACCGCCCTGGGCCACCTTACCTCTGTCCCCTGGCTCGCCCACTCGCTGACCGCCCTGGGTCACCTTACCTCTGTCCCCTGGCTCGCTCGCTGACCACCCTGGGTCACCTTACCTCTGTCCCCTGGCTCGCTCGCTGACCACCCTGGGTCACCTAACCTCTGTCCCCTGGCTCGCTCGCTGACCACCCTAGGCCACCTTAGCTCTGTCCCCTGGCTCGCTCGCTGACCAATCTGGGTCACCTTACCTCTGTCCCCTGGCTCGCTCGCTGACCACCCTGGGTCACCTTACCTCTGTCCCCTGGCTCGCTCGCTGACCACCCTGGGTCACCTTACCTCTGTCCCCTGGCTCGCTCGCTGACCACCCTGGGTCACCTTACCTCTGTCCCCTGGCTCGCTCGCTGACCACCCTGGGTCACCTTACCTCTGTCCCCTGGCTCGCTCGCTGACCACCCTGGGTCACCTTACCTCTGTCCCCTGGCTCGCTCGCTGACCACCCTGGGTCACCTTACCTTTGTCCCCTGGCTCGCTCGCTGACCGCCCTGGGCCACCTTACCTCTGTCCCCTGGCTTGCCCACTCGCTGACCACCCTGGGTCACCTTACCTCTGTCCCCTAGCTCGCTCGCTGACCACCCTGGGTCACCTTGCCTCTGTCCCCTGGCTCACTCGCTGACCGCCCTGGACCACCTTACCTCTGTGCCCTGGCTCGCTCGCTGACCACCCTGGGTCACCTTACCTCTGTCCCCTGGCTCGCTCGCTGACCACCCTGGGTCACCTAACCTCTGTCCCCTGGCTCGCTCGCTGACCACCCTAGGCCACCTTAGCTCTGTCCCCTGGCTCGCTCGCTGACCAATCTGGGTCACCTTACCTCTGTCCCCTGGCTCGCTCGCTGACCACCCTGGGTCACCTTACCTCTGTCCCCTGGCTCGCTCGCTGACCACCCTGGGTCACCTTACCTCTGTCCCCTGGCTCGCTCGCTGACCACCCTTGGTCACCTTACCTCTGTCCCCTGTAACCTCGCTGACCACCCTGGGTCACCTTACCTCTGTCCCCTGGCTCGCTCGCTGACCATCATGGGTCACCTTACCTCTGTCCCCTGGCTCGCTCGCTGACCACCCTGGGTCACCTTACCTCTGGCCCCTGGCTCGCCCGCTCGCTGACCACCCTGGGCCACCTTACCTCTGTCCCCTGGCTCGCCCGCTCGCTGACCACTCTGGGTCACCTAACCTCTGTCCCCTGGCTTGCTCGCTGACCACCCTGGGTCACCTTACCTCTGTCCCCTGGCTCGCTCGCTGACCACCCTGGGCCACCTTACCTCTGTCCCCTGGCTCGCTCGCTGACCACCCTGGGCCACCTTAGCTCTGTCCCCTGGCTCGCTCGCTGACCACCCTGGGCCACCTTACCTCTGACCTCTGGCTCGCTCGCTGACCACCCTGGGTCACCTTACCTCTGTCTTCTGGCTCGCTCGCTGACCACCCTGGGTCACCTTACCTCTGTCCCCTGGCTCGCTCGCTGAACACCCTGGGCCACCTTACCTCTGTCCCCTGGCTTGCTCGCTGACCACCCTGGGCCACCATACCTCTGTCCCCTGGCTCGCTCGCTGACCACCCTGGGTCACCTTAGCTCTGTCCCCTGGCTCGCTCGCTGACCACCCTGGGTCACCTTAGCTCTGTCCCCTGGCTCGCTCGCTGACCACCCTGGGCCACCTTATCTCTGTCCCCTGGCTCGCTCGCTGACCACCCTGGGTCACCTTACCTCTGTCCCCTGGCTCGCTCGCTGACCACCCTGGGTCACCTTACCTCTGTCCCCTGGCTCGCTCGCTGACCGCTCTGGGTCACCTTACCTCTGTCCCCTGGCTCACTCGCTGACCACCCTGGGTCACCTTACCTCTGTCCCCTGGCTCGCTCGCTGACCGCCCTGGGCCACCTTACCTCTGTCCCCTGGCTCGCCCACTCGCTGACCACCCTGGGTCACCTTACCTCTGTCCCCTGGCTCGCTCGCTGACCACCCTGGGTCAACTTACCTCTGTCCCCTGGCTCGCTCGCTGACCACCCTGGGTAACCTTACCTCTGTCCCCTGGCTCGCTCGCTGACCGCCCTGGGCCACCTTACCTCTGTCCCCTGGCTCGCCCACTCGCTGACCACCCTGGGTCACCTTACCTCTGTCCCCTGGCTCGCTCGCTGACCACCCTGGGTCACCTTGCCTCTGTCCCCTGGCTCACTCGCTGACCGCCCTGGACCACCTTACCTCTGTCCCCTGGCTCGCTCGCTGACCACCCTGGGCCACCTTACCTCTGTCCCCTGGCTCGCCCACTCGCTGACCACCCTGGGTCACCTTACCTCTGTCCCCTGGCTCGCTCGCTGACCACCCTGGGTCAACTTACCTCTGTCCCCTGGCTCGCTCGCTGACCACCCTGGGTCACCTTACCTCTGTCCCCTGGCTCGCTCGCTGACCGCCCTGGGCCACCTTACCTCTGTCCCCTGGCTCGCCCACTCGCTGACCACCCTGGGTCACCTTACCTCTGTCCCCTGGCTCGCTCGCTGACCACCCTGGGTCACCTTGCCTCTGTCCCCTGGCTCACTCGCTGACCGCCCTGGACCACCTTACCTCTGTCCCCTGGCTCGCTCGCTGACCACCCTGGGCCACCTTACCTCTGTCCCCTGGCTCGCCCACTCGCTGACCACCCTGGGTCACCTTACCTCTGTCCCCTGGCTCGCTCGCTGACCACCCTGGGTCACCTTACCTCTGTCCCCTGGCTCGCTCGCTGACCACCCTGGGTCACCTTACCTCTGTCCCCTGGCTCGCTCGCTGACCACCCTGGGTCACCTTACCTCTGTCCCCTGGCTCGCTCGCTGACCACCCTGGGTCACCTTACCTCTGTCCCCTGGCTCGCTCGCTGACCGCCCTGGGCCACCTTACCTCTGTCCCCTGGCTGGCCCACTCGCTGACCACCCTGGGTCACCTTACCTCTGTCCCCTGGCTCGCTCGCTGACCACCCTGGGTCACCTTACCTCTGTCCCCTGGCTCGCTCGCTGACCGCCCTGGGCCACCTTACCTCTGTCCCCTGGCTGGCCCACTCGCTGACCACCCTGGGTCACCTTACCTCTGTCCCCTGGCTCGCTCGCTGACCACCCTGGGTCACCTTACCTCTGTCCCCTGGCTCGCTCGCTGACCGCCCTGGGCCACCTTACCTCTGTCCCCTGGCTCACCCACTCGCTGACCGCCCTGGGCCACCTACCTCTGTCCCCTGGCTCGCTCGCTGACCGCCCTGGGCCACCTTACCTCTGTCCCCTGGCTCGCCCACTCGCTGACCGCCCTGAGCCACCTTACCTCTGTCCCCTGGCTCGCTCGCTGACCACCCTGGGTCACCTTACCTCTGTCCCCTGGCTCGCTCGCTGACCGCCCTGGGCCACATTACCTCTGTCCCCTGGCTCGCCCACTCGCTGACCACCCTGGGTCACCTTGCCTCTGTCCCCTGGCTCACTCGCTGGCCGCCCTGGGCCACCTTACCTCTGTCCCCTGGCTCGCTCGCTGACCGCCCTGGGCCACCTTACCTCTGTCCCCTGGCTCGCCCACTCGCTGACCACCCTGGGTCACCTTACCTCTGTCCCCTGGCTCGCTCGCTGACCACCCTGGGCCACCTTACCTCTGTCCCCTGGCTCGCTCGCTGACCACCCTGGGTCACTTTACCTCTGTCCCCTGGCTCGCTCGCTGACCACCCTGGGTCACCTTACCTCTGTCCCCTGGCTCGCTCGCTGACCACCCTGGGTCACCTTACCTCTGTCCCCTGGCTCGCCCACTCGCTGACCACCCTGGGCCACCTTACCTCTGTCCCCTGTAACGCCCCCCGGACTCGGCCACCGTTCATCTGAAAGGCGCTCCTACGTGAGTGACCGTATGTGGTCGGCGTCACTATCATATCTGTCCGGTCGACCATCCATTAGGAAGCCAGGGCCACTGCGACGTCCGCCCTTCCTTCGGGGGATGTGGGTTGGGGAGGAGGAGGGGTGTGTGTGTGGGGGGGGGGGCGGTGTGGATGGGCAGAGGTCGGGTGTGGCAGCGACGAGTTAGAGGTGGGGACGGGGATAGAGAAAGGGGTGGGTGCGGCTGGGGGCGGGAACGGGGTGGGGTGGTCACAGCCGGCCTCGTGTACAGCAGGACTACATCTCCTTTGTCAGGGGAGAGAGGCAAAGGACACGAACGAATCGGTTACTCATACATCATGAAGGCACATTAGCGATCATTGTAGACTTAATTGGACTCATTAGAGGTCATTGTATCAGGGATTATTGTATGAGGGATCATTGTATGAGGGATCAGTTTATCAGGGATCATTGTATGAGGGATCATTGTATGAAGGATCATTGTATGAGGGATCATTGTATGAGGGATCAGTATATGGGGGATCATTGCATGAGGGATTATTGTATGAGGGATCATTGTAGAGGGATCGGTGTATGAGTGATCAGTTTATGAGGGATCAGTGCCTGAGGGATCAGTCTATCAGGGATCATTGCATGACTATAGATCATTACAAACTCATAAGGACTAACTATGGATCATTATTGGGATCACGCGAGATCCAATTTCAGGAGCATCTTCTCTTCGGAAGCATCGGGAATCCAGAAATCGGGCTCCTTAGATCGATAACAGCGCCTGGAGATCGATACCTTCCCCTGGGCATAGTAACAGCGCCTGGAGATCGATACCCGTCCCTGGGCATAGTAACAGCGCCTGGAGATCGATACCCTCCCCTGGGCATAGTAACAGCGCCTGGAGATCGATACCCTCCCCTGGGCATAGTAACAGCGCCTGGAGATCGATACCATCCCCTGGGCATAGTAACAGCGCCTGGAGATCGATACCCTCCCCTGGGCATAGTAACAGCGCCTGGAGATCGATACCCTCCCCTGGGCATAGTAACAGCGCCTGGAGATCGATACCATCCCCTGGGCATAGTAACAGCGCCTGGAGATCGATACCATCCCCTGGGCATAGTAACAGCGCCTGGAGATCGATACCCTCCCCTGGGCATAGTAACAGCGCCTGGAGATCGATACCCTCCCCTGGGCATAGTAACAGCGCCTGGAGATCGATACCCTCCCCTGGGCATAGTAACAGCGCCTGGAGATCGATACCCTCCCCTGGGCATAGTAACAGCGCCTGGAGATCGATACCCTACCCTGGGCATAGTAACAGCGCCTTGAGATCGATACCCTCCCTTGGGCATAGTACCAGCGCCTGGAGATCGATACCCTCCCCTGGGCATAGTAACAGCGCCTGGAGATCGATACCCTCCCCTGGGCATAGTAACAACGCCTGGAGATCGATACCCTCCCCTGGGCATAGTAACAGCGCCTTGAGATCGATACCCTCCCCTGGGCATAGTAACAGCGCCTGGAGATCGATACCCTCCCCTGGGCATAGTAACAGCGCCTGGAGATCGATACCATCCCCTGGGGATAGTAACAGCGCCTGGAGATCGATACCATCCCCTGGGCATAGTAACAGCGCCTGGAGATCGATACCCTCCCCTGGGCATAGTAACAGCGCCTGGAGATCGATACCCTCCCCTGGGCATAGTAACAGCGCCTTGAGATCGATACCCTCCCCTGGGCATAGTAACAGCGCCTGGAGATCGATACCCTCCCCTGGGCACAGTAACAGCGCCTGGAGATCGATACCCTCCCCTGGGCATAGTAACAGCGCCTGGAGATCGATACCATCCCCTGGGCATAGTAACAGCGCCTGGAGATCGATACCCTCCCCTGGGCACAGTAACAGCGCCTGGAGATCGATACCCTCCCCTGGGCATAGTAACAGCGCCTGGAGATCGATACCATCCCCTGGGCATAGTAACAGCGCCTGGAGATCGATACCCTCCCCTTGGCATAGTAACAGCGCCTGGAGATCGATACCCTCCCCTGGGCATAGTAACAGCGCCTGGAGATCGATACCCTCCCCTGGGCATAGTAACAGCGCCTGGAGATCGATACCCTCCCCTGGGCACAGTAACAGCGCCTGGAGATCGATACCCTCCCTTGGGCATAGTAACAGCGCCTGGAGATCGATACCCTCCCCTGGGCATAGTAACAACGCCTGGAGATCGATACCCTCCCCTGGGCATAGTAACAGCGCCTGGAGATCGATACCCTCCCCTGGGCATAGTAACAGCGCCTGGAGATCGATACCCTCCCCTGGGCATAGTAACAGCGCCTGACGATCGATACCCTCCCCTGGGCATAGTAACAGCGCCTGGAGATCGATACCCGTCCCTGGGCATGGTAACAGCGCCTGGAGATCGATAACCGCCCCTGGGCATAGTAACAGCGCCTAGAGATCGATACCCTCCCCTGGGCATAGTAACAGCGCCTGGAGATCGATACCCTCCCCTGGGCATAGTAACAGCGCCTGGAGATCGATACCCTCCCCTGGGCATAGTAACAGCGCCTGGAGATCGATACCCTCCCCTGGGCATAGTAACAGCGCCTGGAGATCGATACCCTCCCCTGGGCATAGTAACAGCGCCTGGAGATCGATACCCGTCCCTGGGCATGGTAACAGCGCCTGGAGATCGATACCCTCCCCTGGGCATAGTAACAGCGCCTGGAGATCGATACCCTCCCCTGGGCATAGTAACAGCGCCTGGAGATCGATACCCGTCCCTGGGCATGGTAACAGCGCCTGGAGATCGATACCCTCCCCTGGGCATAGTAACAGCGCCTGGAGATCGATACCCTCCCCTGGGCATAGTAACAGCGCCTGGAGATCGATACCCTCCCCTGGGCATAGTAACAGCGCCTGGAGATCGATACCCTCCCTTGAGCATAGTAACAGCGCCTTGAGATCGATACCCTCCCCTGGGCATAGTAACAGCGCCTGGAGATCGATGCCCTCCCCTGGGCATAGTAACAGCGCCTGGAGATCGATACCCTCCCCTGGGCATAGTAACAGCGCCTGGAGATCGATACCCTCCCCTGGGCATAGTAACAGCGCCTTGAGATCGATACCCTCCCCTGGGCATAGTAACAGCGCCTGGAGATCGATACCCTCCCCTGGGCATAGTAACAGCGCCTGGAGATCGATACCCTCCCCTGGGCATAGTAACAGCGCCTAGAGATCGATACCATCCCCTGGGCATAGTAACAGCGCCTGGAGATCGATACCCTCCCCTGGGCATAGTAACAGTGCCTGGAGATCGATACCCTCCCCTGGGCATAGTAACAGCGCCTGGAGATCGATACCCTCCCCTGGGCATAGTAACAGCGCCTGAAGATCGATACCCTCCCCTGGGCATAGTAACAGCGCCTGGAGATCGATACCCTCCCCTGGGCATAGTAACAGCGCCTGGAGATCCATCATGATGAACATCACGGAGCACATAAAGTAACATTCATACCATTAAATGATACCGTTACATGTAATGCAGTGGGCGCCGCCCTCTTCATAGCGCCGTCACCAATACCAACAGCCAGCAATGAAGGCTTCGCTTTCTTACCGGCCCGGAAGGGGGTGGGGGAGGTATTGGGTGGGGAGAGGGTAGGGGAGTGGAGGAGGGGGGGGGGGGAGTAACTTGTGTGACCCACACAATTCTCTGTTTTGTGGCCCTCTTTCCTCTTATTTTTCTGTTTTGCTGAATAGCTTTTAACATCATAATGTTGTTTGTAGCCTGTTGTCTGTTCAACTGCAGTTGCCAGTTCATCAGCTGAAAGTTGTTGAGCACAAGATCCATGATATGTCTCATTCCAGGGATGAAGCATCAAGTGGTTTGGAACAAATGTTATCCCATTTTATACTGCCCTAGTGCTGCCGTGTTTTACTAGAGTTCTACTCCTCGTTAACGAGGTCAAAGTGTATTGTTTGTGTATAAGAATACACTTATGGTACGCAATAAATATATAGTAAAGTATGTTCTAAAGCCAAACTCTTGTATATCGTGTGAAAAGTGTGGCTTTCTTATATCTTATATGTACGTACTGCGTTTTTCGCCTTTTAAAGTGTGATAACATCGTACATTGTTGACGTTCGCACAGCCAGATAATGTGTCCAAAACATTTTTCTAAAGGATTTTGCTAATCAGGATGCAGGTGGAAACATGCTGCATGAGCAGCTTTAAATAAAGGAGTCACCGACCACGTCCACCAGCTTTCACCGAGATCATAAAGGGTTTCTCTTGGCAATTGCTGATGGTTCAGCTGTTACGAGAGTTCACAATGCATTATTTTAAGAAATGGTTGGCGTGAGACATACGTGAGCTATGTTGAAACTAGTCCGCTCGAGCATGGAAGAGTCCATCTACTGCGAGTAAGAACTACATGTATACTGCAACTTTGTTTGTTATAAAAATAACGCGTTGTTTTATGTCATTAGTTTTTAAATAACACCCACGCGTGTTAACATGATGCACGGTTAGGTCTAAAACAAAGAATTATTTTCTGTTTACTGGTGTATTCGTATAAATGATGAACACTTAAGACAAGGGAGTACCGTCACACATTTGCTTAAATAGCATCAGGACAACACGGTTATCGTTTTATTTGTCAATAACATCAGTATGGCATCCCACCTGCGTCCCATAAAGGCTCTTAAGGTAAGCCACCCATAATAGCAAGGTAGAAGAACTGTATTTGTGATTATTTTATGATAGTATACCCAATTACACACCTTCCGGTGAATTTTTAGGATACTTTCCCGTCCTGTTAAAAAAATATTCTCCATTTTCCAAGTATACCCCCATTTCACAAAATGACCAAAAGTGACACCTACCACGAATATGTAATTTTGCTACAATTCAGCTCAATATTAAGTCATTATCATCAGTAATAGCTCTTTGGAAAGCTTAAACCTAGTGCAATACAGGAATGATATTCAACAATGTAAATAGTAGCCACAAAAAATAACCGAATGGCAATAATAAAGTGCAGTTATGCAAAAACAGGACCATAATTGCCAAAATTCGAAATCACCACCTTCACAAAATTGACTATAATTTCATCAAAAATGAAAATCTTCACACCAAACCACGTTTAAAAACTTCTAAAAACATAGTTCTTGTAACAAAAATAAAGAAAAATATAGGTAGCCGTGCAAATTTCCCGAGAAACACGTCCTGAAACTTGAAAATGTTATTTCAGAAATGTTTTTTGGAGCAGCTTTTTTTGACACCAATTATCAGTAATTTACGCCTTGTGCTCACATTTTAATAAATCTGGTTATATATAATGGTCTCCGATATAATTATGATTTACACGAATGTTTTCTGAACTATTTACACGTCTTCTCTATGTTTTTTTTATGAATATTCGGAATTTATCACGAAGAGCCTCGGGGAAATACCTTGTGAATGACGTCACGAATTGGGGATTCCCTGTGAATGACGTAACGAGTTAGGGATTCCCCTTTCACTGACACCCGCCGATCTTTGTCGATGTTTACCGAGGTCTTCTCTGATTCGCCGAAGCTTATTATACGATGTTCTATTTATTTTACCTATGTCACCACTTCTTTTGCTGTGTTTTATTCGTGCTTTGTTTTATTAAAACTGCTTAAAATATCAGGGCTACAGCCCGCCGATGTTTACCGAGGTCTGCTCAAAATCGCCGAGGCTCATTATGGGTCTCCCCTCTGCGTGTTCCATGAGTCAGCGCGCCTCGTAGCGCAAGCTCCCTGCACGGTGGCGCTACGCAAGCTAGCTTTTACATATAATGGAGCCCTAGCGGAGTGAGTCGAAGGCAGAGAGTGGAGCCCTAGCGGAGTGAGTCGAAGGCAGAGAGTGCTCGTAGCGGTGGAGGCCGGAGACTAACCTGTGCACAGTCACCTAGGGCCGTATTCATAATCCCCTCGTAAGTTACGCGCGAAAAGTCCATTTTCGTCTTAGCCTCACCAGCTCGTTGTGGTGGTGCTCATGATTAAGAAATCCTCGTTAACCTAATTTTAGCCCTTTCTTAATTCAGATAATCTACTTCTTGGGTGACTACTTATATATTTTGAACCAGATAATCGCTCGACAAATGTCCCACTTAGCGCTAAGTTTAGTGGCGTAGCCTTAGTAGCGATTATGAATACGGTCCCTGATGTCGCAGTCACAGCTCCATGTCTGGGTGTAAGTTGATTTGACACCCGCTGCGAATAGATCTTATACAATGAAGAGAGACCAAAACCGGGGCCAGACGACGTAACCCAGGACGGGCGCCCAGCCAGTACTGGTCACTTAAAACGCTGGGTCAGCGATACCGGACTCCCCCTAGATACAGTAAAGTGACCGCTGTTTGACTACATCATTAGTATATCCCATGATATATATCGCGAAATGCCATAATTCGGAATTCTAATCAAGTTGGGATGATCTGTACAAAACCTATACTGTTTTATTTTTCAGATGCTGATTTTACTTTTAATAACTATAGTTGATTTCCTTAATGTATGGTTATATATATATATATATGTAGGCCTACATTATATAGATGTATGTACAACAACTCTAAAAAAGCGATTGGGTATAAAAAGGCGATACGCCGGCATGTATAAACTTTGTACATTAGTATATTAACAGGTTCTCATACCAAAATGAAACACCACTCACGTAACACGAGTTTAAAAAGTGTACGTAAGTATAGCCTGTACCTTCGATGATATCTAAGCTTGTCCTGTCATAATTGATGTATTTAAAACCATTGCAGATCCATAGAATATAAAGAGATTCATGCATTGGATACAATGCTGCAGAGGAGATATGGTTTGTATTATTAACACGATTAAAATTCGGCGCCGATACCATGACCCGGAAGTGGATTGCTGTTTTAGTAAAGTCATAATGGATTCTACCGCATTGGACCAAACCGAACACTGTTCACTTGTTGGTAAAACCGTAAAGTCGTAATGTTACTAATCTATTGATTTTTACGAATCTGTTGGTTCCACTGATTTTGACGAATCTTTTGTTAGCGGTAGATTAGTGAAAACGAAGATATGGATTGATGAATTTATGATTTATGACAGCAAATGCGCGGATAATGAATATTGGCCGGGTAATGGGAGGTTTGGGAGAGTCTTTTTTATGGAGCGTTTTACTTTTCTCCGAACCGTGTGTAGAATGTGTATTGGTTTATGAAATATATAAGTACTAGAAATGATGATCGCCGGCTACATACAATCCCTGTACCAGTACCAGTAGTCGGAGCGACAAGAAACTCACGGCTTGGGGCAGATATGTGTGCACATACAACACTGTTGTATCAAATAGACTAAATAGGGCCGCTACATTGTCACGACGTCATCATCTTACTCGTGGGCCCCGTGTTTTTGATTACGGAATGTTTTTATCCCATGTCATGCCCACAATCCATCTGTAAAAGCCGTTATAAACACTCAACCAATTAGGTGGTTACGATACACGCCGATAGATGGAGACACCGATAGGGTGAACGCAACATTCCAACTGACACCGCAATGAATTCCTGGTAGTACCAGGTGCTACAACAACACGAAGGGCCTCCGCTTACGGCCGCAATTTCGTGATCATCAATATGGCTAATGGATTCGCAATTCGGCACGAGAATACCTACTCTTTTAGGCCGCAATTTCGTGATCATCAATATGGCTAATGGATTCGCAATTCGGCACGAGAATACCTACTCTTTTAGGCCGCAATTTCGTGATCATCAATATGGCTAATGGATTCGCAATTCGGCACGAGAATACCTACTCTGTTAGGCCGCAATTTCGTGATCATCCATATGGCTAATGGATTCTCAATTCGGCACGAGAATACCTACTCTTTTAGGCCGCAATTTCGTGATCATCAATATGGCTAATGGATTCTCAATTCGGCACGAGAATACCTACTCTTTTAGGCCGCAATTTTGTGATCATCAATATGGCTAATGGATTCTCAATTCGGCACGAGAATACCTACTCTTTTAGGCCGCAATTTCGTGATCATCAATATGGCTAATTGATTCTCAATTCGGCACGAGAATACCTACTCTGTTAGGCCGCAATTTCGTGATCATCAATATGGCTAATGGATTCTCAATTCGGCACGAGAATACCTACTCTGTTAGGCCGCAATTTCGTGATCATCAATATGGCTAATGGATTCGCAATTCGGCACGAGAATACCTACTCTTTTAGGCCGTAATTTCGTGATCATCAATATGGCGAATGGATTCGCAATTCGGCACGAGAATACCTACTCTTTTAGGCCGCAATTTCGTGATCATCAATATGGCTAATGGATTCTTCTCAATTCGGCACGAGAATACCTACTCTGTTAGGCCGCAATTTCGTGATCATCAATATGGCTAATGGATTCGCAATTCGGCACGAGAATACCTACCCTTTAATTAAACCCAAGCGATGGAAGACTGATCCCCAACTGATAGCATGTTGCGGCCCTCCATACAGTCAGTTGTACTGCTTGGCTCTGGCATCAATGGGCAAATACAAGTTGGCATCGCCGTCACATACACTAACACGGCACACACAATTATCCTACACCTTTGTCGAGACACATGGGAAAACCCGATGGCCAAGTAGGTATAACGCCTTGCTCCTGTCACTTGGACACGTAAGCCAAGTGGTTGTGGCGTGAGTTCGAGTCGCACGTGTGCAAATGTCTGTTCGTTTGGCCGGATACTGTTTCGACGTTAATCCTCGAGTAGGGGATTACCCCACAGAGACATGGCTCCTTTCCAACTTGGCCCATTCTCATGCAGTTTATGACCATCCTACGAAATGTCCAGACAATATTATCACGTTGACAGGTCGGACTTTGTAGCTCTACCACGTTGACACGCATGTACCTCTACCACGTTGACACGTCCCGCATGTATCTCTACCACGTTGACACGTCACGCATGTACCTCTACCACGTTGACACTTCACGTTTGTACCTCTACTCCGTTGACACGTCACGCATGTACCTCTACCACGTTGACACGTCACGTTTGTACCTCTACCACGTTGACACGTCACGTTTGTACCTCTACCACGTTGACACGTCACGCATGTACCTCTACCACGTTGACACGTCACGTTTGTACCTCTACCACGTTGACACGTCACGCATGTACCTCTACCACGTTGACACGTCACGTTTGTACCTCTACCACGTTGACATGTCACGCATGTACCTCTACCACGTTGACATGTCACGCATGTACCTCTACCACGTTGACACATCACGCATGTACCTCTACCACGTTGACACGTCACGCATGTACCTCCACCACGCTAACACGCCACGCATGTACTTATACCACGTGGACACGTCACGCATGTACCTCTACCACGCTGACACGTCACGTTTGTACCTCTAACACGTTGACACGTCACGCATGTACCTCTACCACGTTGACACGTCACGCATGTACCTCTACTACGTTGACACGTCACGTTTGTACCTCTACCACGTTGACATGTCACGCATGTACCTCTACCACGTTAACATGTCACGCATGTACCTCTAACCACGTTGACATGTCACGCATATACCTCTACCACGTTGACACATCACGCATGTACCTCTACCACGTTGACACGTCACGCATGTACCTCTACCACGTTGACACGCCACGCATGTAGCTATAGCACGTGGACACGTCACGCATGTACCTCTATCACGCTGACACGTCACGTTTGTACCTCTAACACGTTGATACGTCACGCATGTACCTCTACCACGTTGACACGTCACGCATGTACCTCTACCACGTTGACACGTCACGCATGTACCTCTACCACATTGACACGTCACGCTTGTACCTCTACCATGCCGTATCCGAGTATATCAACCAACTGTGGGGTCAGATTGTTTTGTATTGCTCAATCCATCGAAAGAATGAAGGCAGTCAGAACATGTTTTGTATACCACCAAACAATAGGTGCTATACAATATGACATCAATTTAGTTATGCTTACACAGCTACACCCATCAAAACGGTCCGCGACAGAAAATAAACAAATACCCGTACCCAACCCGCGACACCCGCAGGGCTAAAATAAATCCACCCGCCACCCTGTGAAAAATCTGAATCCGTCACTCTCGTGACCCTACTGAGCTCACTTGTTAACGTACTGTGTACGCTACTACCTTTACCTCGAACATGTCACGCTTGTATAAATAAGTCTGATAGTCAGGTCACGCTTTTACGTCTACCAGGCTTGTATAAATAAGTCTGATAGTCCGGTCACGCTTGTAACTCTACCAGGCTTGTATAAATAAGTCTGATAGTCCGGTCACGCTTGTAACTCTACCAGGCTTGTATAAATAAGTCTGATAGTCAGGTCACGCTTGTAACTCTACCAGGCTGGTATAAATAAGTGACAGTCAGATTTACGCGATTCTCTTTGTACACTGACACCACGTTTGCACAGTTTTAACCACGCACACGCTATATATACAAACGTCTTGACTTCTAACTAGGCACCGGTGTCGAATAACCGCGGCGATCCGTACAGAATGGTCCTCGCGATTTCTCCGAAGGTTGAATTCCAAGTTTTGACGTTTTCCTTGTCGGGAGCCTGTCGGGGGAACCAGAGGCTGGAGATCCAGACGCGATACCACAGGTGGATGGCGTAGTGGGAGTGCCACTCCGTGAGGTTGGGGCCGAAGATGTACTCCATCTCGTCGTAGTTTGGTCGATGTAGCTTGGTGGGCTCGACGTGCAGTAGGTGCGGGTAGCGGCGCCAGAGCTGGTAGGGCACCTTTCCCGTGTTGTAGGCCCACTCGGCCGTGCGGTAGTCATCCAGAAAGGAGTTGATCCACATGAGGAGGAAGGCGGATGTCTTAGCGCACACGATGATCCCGCCGCACATCTGTTGCTCGTTCTCCAGGCCCAGCGTGCAGGGGAACCGCCGCAGGGGGTCGAAGGCGCGCGTGACCAGGACGTCCAGATCCAGGTAGATCCCTCCGTGCTCTAGTAACACCCGAAGGCGGTCCACGTTCGAGGTCGAGGTCTCATAGTACGGGGGTTTGAGGGGCTCCCCGAAGAGGCATTCGGACGGTTCCCTGTGTACCACCCGGAGGCTGGGCAGGGCGCGAACGCTCTCCCAATACTCTCCGATCGGTTCCGAGTTGGTGTGAAAGAAAATGGATTCCGGTTTGATATTCTGCTGCGCGCTGAGGACGCTCAGCATTTGGTGGAATTTAAACTTGGTCGGCGATGAGGTGTACCATATGTAGTGCACGATATTGGGGACGAGGAATCCGTCCTCGCTGGGTAGCGGCCCACCGCCGGATCCCGACAAGGACCCGTATCCCGACAAGGACCCGGATCCCGACCAGGACCCGGATCCCACCGGCTGCCTCACAGGGCCACCCCGATTGACCGCGGTAGTGTCCGTGGCGGTGACGTCACTTCCAGGACGTGTAATGACGTCATTGACGACGCTGCGTCGCTCTCTGCGCGCGGGATTCCCCGTCGGGAGCGACCCTTCCAGTGGCAGATCCAGACGCCCATACTGGACGCCGGAGACGACCTCTCGCGGGAGAGAGAGAGGGTGCATCCACTGTGGAACAAAGTTTCGCGACCCCAAAGCGCTGCAGTTGAGTGAGGCAAGAGAAGGGTTTTGGAAAGACGGAAAGCCGGCCAGGAGGCAATAGACCGGGAGTGTCACCAGGACCACTCCGAGCAGCACTCTCTTCAATCGCACCTGCAGCGAAGGTATACAGCGGGGTAAGTAAGGAAATAATAAAGATAATAATATAGAGTATTCAATTATATTAGTTATACAATGTAGAAATTAAAGGTATTGACATGAATCAGACCTCACCAAATAATAATATAGACTATTACGGAATTGATATAAGACTTAGATCAATAGACATCTGTTCTAAGGCTGTTCTAGAGCACTGCAAATGTACTGACACGATATAAAATGACTGAAAGGACTTACATGACTGACATGATATAAAATGACTGACATGACTGAAATGGCTAACCTGAGATGACATGACATTACATGAGATGACATGAGATGACATGACAAATATATTAACCCCCCCCCCTAACCCCCTCTCCCCACTCCGCCCCCCCTTCAGTCTGCATTCAAACTCCTCTTACTAGTTGCTGAAATCTGTCACATTTACTTATTTATATACTCACCCCGTGCTGCCACAATGTCCATAGCCTCTTCTTGGACTGCATTATGGCACCCTGCAAACAACACCCAAGTAAGTTACCAGGTACGATTACAGCAAGACGATTACAGCAATACGATTACAATATGTGTTTATTTATACCCCATTTATTTAATTTAAATTAAGTTTTATCCAGCTGCATTTCTGTCATCTGTCATCGTGCACTGAAGCCAAATAGATAAAAGAGGCACTTAAAAACGACCGTATAGCCAAACGAACGCCAACAAACTAGTATTGACAATCCGGGCATTGGCAACTCGGTTATTAACAGTCGGGATACGCTGCTGGGACCGCAAAGGATGTTTGCATTGTGGCGCCACCGGCTTGTAACCGGGATGTAAACCACCGCCGGTCGAGCGGCAACAGCAACGGCTTACACCAAGGCCTCGTGTGTTTGTGTCAGAAATAACATGGAGGTGCCAGGCGCACGGCTTCTGGTAAGTCTCTTCCCACCACGGCAACCCCACCCCCCTCCCCACCACTTCACCCCCAAACTTCGAGGTCTGTCGAGGTCTATCCTGGGGCATGCGGGAGAGATGGGGGTGGGTAGTCCCATATGAGACAGTTGTTGCTCCGCGCAACAGTCTCATATCCTCAGGCAGGAAATGTGGGGGGAAGATTTGTTTGTGTGGGCGACTAAGTGTTCCGAATGGCACGATCCATCAAACCATAGTCATTTTGTACTATGCTACCTAAACTTCATATTTACCACAAAACCCACATGCATATGAACTAACAAAGTATCGCATTACTATCAAGTCGGTTGAAATGAGACTTTCTTGTTGTTTATCGCGCCATTTCGTATTTGGTCATCTTTCACCAGCGGCTTTCGCCAGGTGGCGTTTCGCTTATTGCGCGTCAATGGCTGGGTGTATAAAGCGCCACCAAGCGAATGGTGTTTTGACGACATGCGCGCATGCGCAAATTTGGGTGGGTAAGATGACGAATGGAACAGAGCAGTCTACTGGCTTGAGAAAACAATAAACGTTTATCGTCGTAATGATGAAGACTTGAACCAAAATAATAAAGTAAGTTGATAGATGCATACTTCCAGAAACCATTCCCATACTCCAAAAAGTTCTCGCCATCAACACCGCTTCTCGCCACGCATGTTTGTGCATTTCCATACAGGATTTGATGGTTAGGACATGTGGCGTTGTTTCCCAACAACGTCTCATGGCATGGGGCTATGGGTGGGGAGAGGATATATGTATCTTTTGTTGGATGCTGGGAGAATATCCTAAAGATATACACTAGCTGGCTCGCTCGCTGACCACCCTGGGTCACCTTACCTCTCTCCCATGTAACCTCGCTGACCACCCTGGGTCACCTTACCTCTGTTCCCTGGTTCTCTCGCTCACCATCCTGGGTCGGGAGCAGGACAACTCCCCCCCGAAAAATTCCCCCCCGGTCAGTTCCCCCCCGACAATCCCCCCCCCCGGACAATTCCCCCCTAGGACAATTCCCCCCCGGACAACTCCCTCCCGGAAAATTCCCCCCCGGACAATTCCCCCCTAGGACAAGTCCCCCCCGGACAATTTCCCCGCGGACAATTCCCCCCCGGACAACTCCCCCCCCCTAGGACAATTCCCCCAGACACCCCCCCCCCGAGACAATATCTCGGACACTGTCACCCACATCATCCCAAACGGAGACGCCCCCCCCCCCCCTCCCGCCAATCCCCACCGGTCAAACCCCAACTGTATGTCGTGCGTGTGAAGGAGCTTGGCGCTGTCTGTTCTAGAACACCCGTTAGGTTGGATTGTGGATGTGCAGGTTTCATATTATATTTCCATGTACACTGAGAAGTTCTGTCTCAACAAGCCCACAATAAACCCTGGGCCTTCTGTAACATTCGAATTTGGAACTACATCAATGGCGCAGACGTATTAGAGAGACCCTGCGGCTATGAAGGGGTGGGGCGGGGGGTGTATGCCTATGTTATCGCGGTCACACAAACCCTCCTATAGGACAGATTCGCGGGCGAAATTTAGTTTGTCAGGGTTTTTTTCAGGCTCCCAAAGTTTTCGAGTATCAATATCGAAAAAGTTGTGACCATTCAAAGCCGACGTGCGAGTTAATATCAAATATATCTGAATAATTCATACTCCTGTGCCGGTGTAACATGACCAGCCGTCCCCCCATGACAGCGTGTCCCCCCTCCAGTTCGGGTATACGCGCGGAGGAGGTCAATAGTTATGGGAGGGACACATTGTCATGGGCTGAATATTTCTTAAGATACATGGGGAGGCGGGGGGGGGGGCATGTTGTCATGGGTTGAATATAGCTATGACCAGACATCCCTTTAGCCTAGCATGAGATCACCGATTTACGTGGGTTAAGGGACATGGGGAGGGGGGGGGACATGCTGTCACGGGTTAAAATACAGCCATGACCAATTGTCCCCTTAGTTTAGCATTGGATCACTGATCCAGGTGGGTTAAGGGATAGAGAGAGGGGGGACATGTTGTCATGGGTTAGTTATAGCTATGACCAGATGTCCCCTTAGCTTAGCACGGGCTTACCGATATATGTTGGTTAAGGGACATGGGGAGGGGAGGGGGGACATCCTGTCACGGGTTAATATAAAGCCATGACCAAATGTCCCCTTAGTTTCGCATTGGACCACACATCCAGGTGGGTTAAGGGACCCCGGAAGGGTGGGGGGGACGTGTTGTCATGAGTTGAATATAGCTATGACCACATGTCCCCTTATTCTAGCACGAAATTACCCATCTAAGTGGGTTAAGGGATATGGGCAGGGGGGGGGGCATGCTGTCACGGGGTAACATGACCAGCCGTCCCCCCATGACAGCGTGTCTCCCCTGCAATTCTAATGTGTGCGTGCAAATGAAGGCACTAGTTATGGGAAGACACATTGTCATGGGCTGAATATATCTTAAGATACATGGGGAGGCGCGGGGGGGAGGGTGGGGGGGTGGGTGGGGACATGCTGTCACGAGTTAAAATACAGCCATGACTAGGTGTCTCCTTAATTTAGCATTGGATCACTGATCCAGGTGGGTTAAGAGACATAAAGAGGGGGGGGGGGGCATGCTGTCATGGGTTAATAATAGCTGTGACCAGATGTCCCCTTAGCTTAGCACGGAGTTACCAATTTATGTGGGTTAAGGGACATGGGGAGGAGGGGGGCATCCTGTCACGGGTTAATATACAGCTATGACCAAACGTCCCCTTAGTTTAGCATTGGACCACACATCTATGTGGGTTAAAGGACATCGGGAGGAAGGGAACGTTTTGTCATGTGTTGAATATAGCTATGACAAGATGTCCCTTTAGTTTAGCACGAGATTGCGGTTCTATATGGGTTAAGGGACATGGGGAGGGGGGGGGGGCATGCTGTCACGGGTTAAAATACAGCCATGACCAGGTGTCCCCTTCGTTTAGCATTGGATCACTGATCCAGGTGGGTTAAGAGACATAGAGAGGGGGGGACATGTCATGGGTTAATTATAGCTATGACCAGATGTCCCCTTAGTTTAGCATTGGACCACACATCCAGGTGGGTTAAGGGACCCCAGGAGGGGGGGGGGACGTGTTGTCATGGGTTGACCATAGCTATGGCCACATGTCTCCTTATTTTAGCACGAAATTAACTATCTAAGTGGGTTAAGGGACATGGGCAGGGGGGGACATGCTGTCACGGTGTAACATGACCAGCCGTCCCCGCATGACAGCGTGTCCCCCCTGCAATTCTAATGTATGCGTGCAAATGAGGGCACTATAGTTATGGGGGGACCCATTGTCATGGGCTGAATGTATCTTAATGTACATGTACATTGGGGGGGGCGGGGGACATGCTGTCACGGGTTAAAATACAGCCATGACCAGGTGTCCCCTTAGGTTAGCATTGGATCATTGATCCAGGTGGGTTAAGGGCCATAGAGAGGGGGGACATGTTGTCAAGGGCCTAATATAGCTATGTTTGGGTATTCCCTTAGCTTAAACAGGAATTACCGATCTATGTGGGTTAAAGGACATGGGCAGGGAGGGGGGGGGGACATGCTGTTACGGTGTAACATGACCAGGCGTCCTCCCATGACAGTGTGTCCACTCGTCATATGACAGCCAGAGAATATCAAATACGCCATTTTGTTGTCATCGCGAGTGAAATGTTTGGTTAAGAAGGCATCCAACTAGACACCGGCATTCTTTTCTTTTTTTGACGATAGAGATAATGGGTACATACGACATCGAGGGAAAATGCAGGTTTCTGCTCCGGGGAAAGAAGAAAAGGTGAAAAAAGGTGTTATTTGTGTGATACGTATTTGTTTACCTAGCTATACATAGTGCCCCGCACGCCCCCCCCCCCCCCCACCCCGCCTCGGCAGTCGCTTACTCGTCAAGACGAAAGTACCTTTCGTTGACCAAATGCACTTTAGGTACTTTAGTAAGTAAATGTGTGACATAGAATACAGTTTGGTTTGGACGGAAGTAAATTTGGTTCACCATATGACGTTTTGTCACAACGTGGGCAGAAGCCTATAATTTTTCATATGGGTGTTACCTCACTCATGAGTGAGTTAACTCTTGTCGTCCCATGGCTGCGCACATGACGTGCCAATGTGGAAGGAAATACATATTTTCTCATGCACCACTCGCACCCTAGTGGCGGGGAAGGGGGCGGGTGCACTAGATGTATTTAGGTATATATATGTGTCGCCCAATGACCCCTTTTTTCGCCATTTTTCTCTCAATCCCCGGAGCAGAAATCTGGAATTTCTCTCGATGTGCCCATCTGAGACTGAAGTATTGTTTTTAATTGCAGCTATTGACTATACATTACAGTTCATGTCGAAAGTGTTCAAATAATTAACCACCGTAAACTTTGCCATGACTGCCAGTGTCTATCCCTCCCGGATGTCCTCCGAAGTAGTCCTACGTGTCGGAAGGAGAAGGGGGGGGGGTGCTTGTCCGTTTGCGGGTGTGTGTTTCCAGGGGGTGGTTATCGTCCAGGGGGGTATTGTCCGGGGGCAACTTGCCGGGGGGGACTGGCTCAAGGGGAACAT
Source organism: Arenicola marina (assembly GCA_964019135.1). NCBI lineage: Eukaryota > Metazoa > Annelida > Polychaeta > Arenicolidae > Arenicola > Arenicola marina. Next base: position 33,987,082 of record OZ025248.1, read on the forward strand.
TTTCCAGGTGGGGGATTGTAGTGGTGGGGGGGGTTGTCCGAGGGGGAACTGACTGGGGGGGAATTGTCCGGGGGGGGAATTGTCCGGGGGGGACTTGTCCGGGGGGGACTTGTCCAGGGGGGAATTGTCCGGGGGGGACTTGTCCTAGGGGGGGAATTGTCCGGGGGGAATTGTCCGGGGGGGGAATTGTCCGGGGGGGGGAAGTTGTCCGGGGGGGACTTATCCTAGGGGGGAATTGTCCGGGGGGGAATTGTCGGGGGGGAGTTGTCCGGGGGGGACTTGTCCTAGGGGGGAATTGTCCGGGGGGGAATTGTCCGGGGGGGAGTTGTCCGGGGGGGGACTTGTCCTAGGGGGAAATTGTCCGGGGGGGAATTGTCCGGGGGGGGGGGGAGTTGTCCGGGGGCGACTTGTCCGGGGGGGAATTTTCCGGGGGGAAGTTGTCCTAGAACCCCCTGCGTCACCTTATCTCTGTCCCTAGGACTAAATCACCCTGGCCACTGTTGTGTACAGGGTGATAACTCGACATAGGGAAAAAGCAGTCAGCACGGCTATGGTGCTCCACAATCGACACGATTCAGCAAATTTGGTAGGGTTTGGGGCCAGATTCATAACATTTTATGGAACTACATACTTTTTATGGAGGGGTCTGTCATATTAGACATATATTTGTGTCCTATCGTTTCTTATTTGGCCAACTTTTGCAACATACTTCCTGCCACAATCGCTCCTCGCCGCCATATTGGCCCCGCAGTAAATGTATTTTTTTAGGACAAAGTACTGAAAAAAAGTTGAGAAACTGATAAAATTAATTTCACAAATACTCATTGCTGGTGTTGAAAGCCCGTCCGCACCTCTAGTATCTAGTTTGTTCAATAAAAAAAGATAGAAACCTACGGTATTTCTGGACGAATGCGTTCATGTTACGAATGGGAGTGGGTGAGCAACACGGGTAGAGGCATTTTATGCGCGGGGGAGTGGGAGGGGGTATTGGAGGCATAAGCCGCAGAAGCCGAGGGCCGGGTTTTCGCCAATAGATATGTCTAAGAAATAGGGGTGATGATATATGTATGACGCGAATATCCTGCATCAAAGTGTTCATAGAAGTTTTCAGATGTCAAGGGCGGGAGCAGGAAAGCTCCCGTCCCCAGCCGCGGTCAATTCACCCTGCGCTGAATAATTCTTGACGAACAACTCCCCATCCCCGTCACCCCTCCCCCCCCCCCACCCCGCAATCCACCCCGGCAACTACTCCTCCCCCCTGACACCCCCACCACCGACAACAGGGGAAAACAACCCCAATGCCCCCCACCCCAGACAATCGAGGACAACTCGACCCTAGAAGTATGCAAAGTACCTTGAACGGCACAGGAGTTGAATTATTAAATTCAATGAGTTAATATCTGAATTCAGATACTTGACATTAACTCGCATGTAGGTTGTGACTAATCAAAACGCGTATTGCTACACGAAAGCTCAGCACGTGAATCTTATGTTAAAGTAGGGCGGTTTGTGTGACCACGAAAGCACAAAACATATACCCCCACCTCCTCCAACCCCCGACATCCCCCCACCCCCCCAGTCCAAGATCGCGCGACCGTATAGACCTAGAGAGAGAGACTACGCTAATCAGCCACCCTTCCCGTTATGGGGAGACCCACTTCATTGTGCCTATGACTTCCCGGCGTAAACGCTATTTGCGATCGTAAATGATCATATGGGGTCTCTCTAATACGTCCTAATTCAGATCTAGACCAATCGACAGACGTGTGTAAAATATTATGTGAGATCTGCACATCTACATTGCAACCTAACAGATGTTATAAACAGAACAAGCAGCGCCACGCTCCTTCACATGCCCAGTAGTTGGTCCGGAGTGGGGGTTTCACCGGTGGGGGAGGGGGGGGATGTCTTTTTAAACACAAAAATTTGCTCTCTTAGGCATCAATGCATCCGCGGAAACCCCTAACCAGATAAACCTCATATGTACCTGTATAGCCGCATAGCCGCCTTGTTAACGTCTTGGTTGAATCAAGCTTGTCATGTCAGGTTCTCGTTCAGATGACGTCGCTAGTCGCCTCATTTATATATATATATCGCTGACCACCCTGGGTCACCTTACCTCTGTCCCCTGTAAGCTCGCTGACCACCCTGGGTCACCTTACCTCTGTCCCCTGGCTCGCTCGCTGACCACCCTGGGTCACCTTACCTCTGTCCCCTGGCTCGCTCGCTGACCACCCTGGGTCACCTTACCTCTGTCCCCTGGCTCGCTCGCTGCCCACCCTAGGTCACCTTACCTCTGTCCCCTGGCTCGCTCGCTGAACCTTACCTCTGTCCCCTGGCTCGCTCGCTGACCGCCCTGGGCCACCTTACCTCTGTCCCCTGGCTCGCCCACTCGCTGACCACCCTGGGCCACCTTACCTCTGTCCCCTGGCTCGCTCGCTGACCACCCTGGGTCACCTTACCTCTGTCCCCTGGCTCGCTCGCTGCCCACCCTGGGCCACCTTACCTCTGTCCCCTGGCTCGCTCGCTGACCACCCTGGGTCACCTTACCCCTGTCCCCGCTCGCTGACCACCCTGGGCCACCTTACCTCTGTCCCCTGGCTCGCTCGCTGACCATCCTGGGCCACCTTACCTCTGTCCCCTGGCTCGCTCGCTGACCACCCTGGGCCACCTTACCTCTGTCCCCTGGCTCGCTCGCTGACCGCACTGGGCCACCTTACCTCTGTCCCCTGGCTCGCTCGCTGACCACCCTGGGTCACCTTACCTCTGTCCCCTGGCTCGCTCGCTGACCACCCTGGGCCTCCTTACATCTATCCCCTGAATGCTGGACAACACGGCTATATTCCTGACGGTGTCCGGCCGTAAAGCTCAGCTGGGACAAGACGACTTCCGTCTCATCGAGTCAGCAATGGAGACACTGGTGTGAGGCATGTATTCCTATATATCTATACATGCATTGTGGACGGTTATACTGTTATATAATGATCCCAATTTGTAATTATGCAAACGTTTAGTGTGAACGTACGATAGCGCGATGGCGAATGGCATGCAAAATTCAGAGAAGCATGGTATCTACCCCCCCCCCCCCCCCACCTCCACCCTTAACATTAAGCTACGCTGGCTCGCCCCATCTGCTCTAACCCTAGGCTCCATGCCCTTTCAATGCACAGGATATTGCCACCTGTTACGTTCCGAAAACAACGTCGTTATTTTTACGTCGTTATTTACGCCACTGGGGCCGGTTGCACCAAGCGGTCGTAAAATTTACGCCGGTCGTATCGTGGTCTTATACGGTACGCCCTCCATACGTCGGTTGCACGACGTGGTCGCAAATCGTACGCGGTCGCAAAAGGGGGCGTAAATATACGACCTCTAGGGGGTAGGCGTACCGTGGTCGTATATCGGTAAAGCCACCAAGACCATCTCATTTCTTCGTTTAAACACAATATTTACATGAGTAAATATTTTCAAGCTTAACTTGTATCATTTGTGCATCGACTAAAGCACATTTAAAGAATTATTTCAAATATGAATATATTGTGAAATAAGTTTTCGGGACTATTTATGCAACTTTTATTTCCTTATTTTGTTGTGCACAATTTAACGATTACTCAATGTTATTGGTTGAACAATGCTTCCTTTGGTATTACTCTACAGCACTGAGACAGCAATATATCACTCGGCCAGGGTGCAGTTTCATTACAACAGCAGCCACAGTACGAAATTAAAGCAGTATTTTACTAATTTATTGAATATCTATGCCAGTAGTGTCCATGAGTCATCAATAGATAGATGTTTTACATAAAAAGGGTTTCCACCAATGGTGCAGTATTGTCATTAAAAGCAAGTTTTAGCGTCAATACCATAAGATATTGTAGTCTTTGGGGATGGTGCATATAATGACTAGCTAAAAACAACAGCTTTTGTGTATTAAATTAACAGGATTGTTTAATGACCCCATCTTCATGTAAGCTATGAACTAAAAATTTGAAGTAAATACGTCTTACTTGCTTAAAATGCCACTGTTACGGGAGCGTGAAAGTGAGTGCTAAAAGGCTCTTTTGCGCGCCCAATCTGGAAACGGTAGTTCTTTGACTTTAATAAATGAGTTTTCACCGATGTGGTACCGTCTCCTGTGCGGGAACCGTGCCCCTGCGAACGACACGGAGTCAGTGTGATGACAGACATGACACATTCCAACGGAGAAAACCCGAAACTTTCGGCTGGCGGGCGTAAAGCAAGGACGTACGTGCGACCGCCTAAATTTTGGTTGGTGCAACCGACGTTAGCTCACGGGCGTAGAGAGGGCGGTGATACGTCCGGCGTTTGTACGTCCGGGGTTTCAGATTTGCGACCACCGTTTGCGACCGCTTGGTGCAACCGGCCCCTGGTTGTTATGACGTAACCAAGATGACGTCATTTTTCTAGCGTTATGATAGAGAAATAAGATTATTATTTATGTGGCTCGCTCGCTGACGACCCTGGGCCACCTTACCTCTGTCCCCTGGCTCGCTCGCTGACCACCCTGGGCCACCTTACCTCTGTCCCCTGGCTCGCTCGCTGACCACCCTGGGTCACCTTACCTCTGTCCCCTGGCTCGCTCGCTGACCACCCTGGGTCACCTTACCTCTGTCCCCTGGCTCGCCCACTCGCTGACCGCCCTGGGCCACCTTACCTCTGTCCCCTGGCTCGCCCACTCGCTGACCGCCCTGGGTCACCTTACCTCTGTGCCCTGGCTCGCTCGCTGACCATCCTGGGTCACCTTACCTCTGTCCCCTGGCTCGCTCGCTGACCACCCTGGGTCACCTTACCTCTGTCCCCTGGCTCGCTCGCTGACCACCCTAGGCCACCTTAGCTCTGTCCCCTGGCTCGCTCGCTGACCATTCTGGGTCACCTTACCTCTGTCCCCTGGCTCGCTCGCTGACCACCCTGGGTCACCTTACCTCTGTCCCCTGGCTCGCTCGCTGACCACCCTGGGGCACCTTACCTCTGTCCCCTGGCTCGCTCGCTGACCACCCTGGGTCACCTTACCTCTGTCCCCTGGCTCGCCCACTCGCTGACCGCCCTGGGTCACCTTACCTCTGTGCCCTGGCTCGCTCGCTGACCACCCTGGGTCACCTTACCTCTGTCCCCTGGCTCGCTCGCTGACCACCCTGGGTCACCTTACCTCTGTCCCCTGGCTCGCTCGCTGACCACCCTGGGTCACCTTACCTCTGTCCCCTGGCTCGCCCACTCGCTGACCGCCCTGGGCCACCTTACCTCTGTCCCCTGGCTCGCCCACTCGCTGACCGCCCTGGGTCACCTTACCTCTGTGCCCTGGCTCGCTCGCTGACCACCCTGGGTCACCTTACCTCTGTCCCCTGGCTCGCTCGCTGACCGCCCTGGGTCACCTTACCTCTGTCCCCTGGCTCGCTCGCTGACCACCCTAGGCCACCTTAGCTCTGTCCCCTGGCTCGCTCGCTGACCAATCTGGGTCACCTTACCTCTGTCCCCTGGCTCGCTCGCTGACCACCCTGGGTCACCTTACCTCTGTCCCCTGGCTCGCTCGCTGACCACCCTGGGTCACCTTACCTCTGTCCCCTGGCTCGCTCGCTGACCACCCTGGGTCACCTTACCTCTGTCCCCTGGCTCGCTCGCTGACCGCCCTGGGCCAGCTTACCTCTGTCCCCTGGCTCGCCCACTCGCTGACCTCCCTGGGCCACCTTACCTCTGTCCCCTGGCTCGCTCGCTGACCACCCTGGGTCACCTTACCTCTGTCCCCTGGCTCGCTCGCTGACCGCCCTGGGCCACATTACCTCTGTCCCCTGGCTCGCCCACTCGCTGACCACCCTGGGTCACCTTGCCTCTGTCCCCTGGCTCACTCGCTGGCCGCCCTGGGCCACCTTACCTCTGTCCCCTGGCTCGCTCGCTGACCGCCCTGGGCCACCTTACCTCTGTCCCCTGGCTCGCCCACTCGCTGACCACCCTGGGTCACCTTACCTCTGTCCCCTGGCTCGCTCGCTGACCACCCTGGGCCACCTTACCTCTGCCCCCTGGCTCGCTCGCTGACCACCCTGGGTCACTTTACCTCTGTCCCCTGGCTCGCTCGCTGACCACCCTGGGTCACCTTACCTCTGTCCCCTAGCTCGCTCGCAGACCACCCTGGGTCACCTTACCTCTGTCCCCTGGCTCGCCCACTCGCTGACCACCCTGGGCCACCTTACCTCTGTCCCCTGTAACGCCCCCCGGACTCGGCCACCGTTCATCTGAAAGGCGCTCCTACGTGAGTGACCGTATGTGGTCGGCGTCACTATCATATCTGTCCGGTCGACCATCCATTAGGAAGCCAGGGCCACTGCGACGTCCGCCCTTCCTTCGCGGGATGTGGGTTGGGGAGGAGGAGGGGTGTGTGTGTGTGGGGGGGGGGGGGCGGTGTGGATGGGCAGAGGTCGGGTGTGGCAGCGACGAGTTAGAGGTGGGGACGGGGATAGAGAAAGGGGTGGGTGCGGCTGGGGGCGGGAACGGGGTGGGGTGGTCACAGCCGGCCTCGTGTACAGCAGGACTACATCTCCTTTGTCAGGGGACAGAGGCAAAGGACACGAACGAATCGGTTACTCATACATCATGAAGGCACATTAGCGATCATTGTAGACTTAATTGGACTCATTAGAGGTCATTGTATAAGGGATTATTGTATGAGGGATCATTGTATGAGGGATCAGTTTATCAGGGATCAGTGTATCAGGGATCATTGTATGAGGGATCATTGTATGAGGGATCAGTTTATCAGGGATCAGTGTATCAGGGATCATTGTATGAGGGATCATTGTATGAGGGATCAGTTTATCAGGGATCAGTGTATCAGGGATCATTGTATGAGGGATCATTGTATGAGGGATCAGTTTATCAGGGATCAGTGTATCAGGGATCATTGTATGAGGGATCATTGTATGAGGGATCAGTTTATCAGGGATCAGTGTATCAGGGATCATTGTATGAGGGATCATTGTATGAGGGATCAGTTTATCAGGGATCAGTGTATCAGGGATCATTGTATGAAGGATCATTGTATGAGGGATCATTGTATGAGGATCAGTGTATGAGGGATCAGTGCCTGAGGGATCAGTCTATCAGGGATCAGTCTATCAGGGATCAGTGTATGAGGGATCAGTGTATGAGGGATCAGTGTATGAGGGATCAGTGTATGACTATAGATCATTACAAACTCATAAGGACTAACTATGGATCATTATTGGGATCACGCGAGATCCAATTCCAGGAGCAGCTTTTCTTAGGAAGCATCCAGAATCCAGAAATGGGGCTCCTTAGATCGATAACAGCGCCTGGAGATCGATACCCTCCCCTGGGCATAGTAACAACGCCTGGAGATCGATACCCTCCCCTGGGCATAGTAACAGCGCCTGACGATCGATACCCTCCCCTGGGCATAGTAACAGCGCCTGACGATCGATACCCTCCCCTGGGCATAGTAACAACGCCTGGAGATCGATACCCTCCCCTGGGCATAGTAACAGCGCCTGGAGATCGATACCCTCCCCTGGGCATAGTAACAGCGCCTGGAGATCGATACCATCCCCTGGGCATAGTAACAGCGCCTGGAAATCGATACCCTCCCCTGGGCATAGTAACAGCGCCTGGAGATCGATACCCTCCCCTGGGCATAGTAACAACGCCTGGAGATCGATACCCTCCCCTGGGCATAGTAACAGCGCCTGGAGATCGATACCCTCCCCTGGGCATAGTAACAACGCCTGGAGATCGATACCCTCCCCTGGGCATAGTAACAGCGCCTGGAGATCGATACCCTCCCCTGGGCATAGCAACAGCGCCTTGAGATCGATACCCTCCCCTGGGCATAGTAACAGCGCCTGGAGATCAATACCCTCCCCTGGGCATAGTATCAGCGCCTAGAGATCGATACCCTCCCTTGGGCATAGTAACAGCGCCTGGAGATCGATACCCTCCCCTGGGCATAGTAACAGCGCCTGGAGATCGATACCCTCCCCTGGGCATAGTAACAGCGCCTGGAGATCGATACCCTCCCCTGGGCATAGTAACAACGCCTGGAGATCGATACCCTCCCCTGGGCATAGTAACAGCGCCTGGAGATCGATACCCTCCCCTGGGCATAGTAACAGCGCCTGGAGATCGATACCCTCTCCTGGGCATAGTAACAACGCCTGGAGATCGATACCCTCCCCTGGGCATAGTAACAGCGCCTGGAGATCGATACCCTCCCCTGGGCATAGTAACAGCGCCTGGAGATCGATACCCTCCCCTGGGCATAGTAACAACGCCTGGAGATCGATACCCTCCCCTGGGCATAGTAACAGCGCCTGGAGATCGATACCCTCCCCTGGGCATAGTAACAGCGCCTGACGATCGATACCCTCCCCTGGGCATAGTAACAGCGCCTGGAGATCGATACCCTCCCCTGGGCATAGTAACAGCGCCTGGAGATCGATACCCTCCCCTGGGCATAGTAACAGCGCCTGGAGATCGATACCCTCCCCTGGGCATAGTAACAACGCCTGACGATCGATACCCTCCCCTGGGCATAGTAACAGCGCCTGGAGATCGATACCCTCCCCTGGGCATAGTAACAGCGCCTGGAGATCGATACCCTCCCCTGGGCATAGTAACAGCGCCTGGAGATCGATACCCTCCCCTGGGCATAGTAACAACGCCTGGAGATCGATACCCTCCCCTGGGCATAGTAACAGCGCCTGGAGATCGATACCCTCCCCTGGGCATAGTAACAGCGCCTGACGATCGATACCCTCCCCTGGGCATAGTAACAGCGCCTGGAGATCGATACCCTCCCCTGGGCATAGTAACAGCGCCTGGAGATCGATACCCTCCCCTGGGCATAGTAACAGCGCCTGGAGATCGATACCCTCCCCTGGGCATAGTAACAGCGCCTGGAGATCGATACCCTCCCCTGGGCATAGTAACAGCGCCTGGAGATCGATACCCGTCCCTGGGCATAGTAACAGCGCCTGGAGATCGATTCCCTCCCCTGGGCATAGTAACAGCGCCTGGAGATCGATACCATCCCCTGGGCATAGTAACAGCGCCTGGAGATCGATACCCTCCCCTGAGCATAGTAACAGCGTCTGGAGATCGATACCCTCCCCTGGGCATAGTAACAGCGCCTGGAGATCGATACCCTCCCCTGGGCATAGTAACAGCGCCTGGAGATCGATACCCTCCCCTGGGCATAGTAACAACGCCTGGAGATCGATACCCTCCCCTGGGCATAGTAACAGCGCCTGGAGATCGATACCCTCCCCTGGGCATAGTAACAGCGCCTGGAGATCGATACTCTCCCCTGGGCATAGTAACAGCGCCTGGAGATCGATACCCTCCCCTGGGCATAGTAACAGCGCCTGGAGATCGATACCATCCCCTGGGCATAGTAACAGCGCCTGGAGATCGATACCCTCCCCTGGGCATAGTAACAGCGCCTGGAGATCGATACCCTCCCCTGAGCATAGTAACAGTGCCTGGAGATCGATACCCTCCCCTGGGCATAGTAACAGCGCCTGGAGATCGATACCCTCCCCTGGGCATAGTAACAGTGCCTGGAGATCGATACCCTCCCCTGGGCATAGTAACAGCGCCTGGAGATCGATACCATCCCCTGGGCATAGTAACAGCGCCTGGAGATCGATACCCTCCCCTGGGCATAGTAACAGCGCCTGGAGGTCGATACCCGTCCCTGGGCATAGTAACAGTGCCTGGAGATCGATACCCTCCCCTGGGCATAGTAACAGTGCCTGGAGATCGATACCCTCCCCTGGGCATAGTAACAGCGCCTGGAGATCGATACCCTCCCCTGGGCATAGTAACAGTGCCTGGAGATCGATACCCTCCCCTGGGCATAGTAACAGCGCCTGGAGATCGATACCATCCCCTGGGCATAGTAACAGCGCCTGGAGATCGATACCCTCCCCTGGGCATAGTAACAGCGCCTGGAGATCGATACCATCCCCTGGGCATAGTAACAGCGCCTGGAGATCGATACCCTCCCCTGGGCATAGTAACAGCGCCTGGAGATCGATACCCTCCCCTGAGCATAGTAACAGCGTCTGGAGATCGATACCCTCCCCTGGGCATAGTAACAGCGCCTGGAGATCGATACCCTCCCCTGGGCATAGTAACAGTGCCTGGAGATCGATACCCTCCCCTGGGCATAGTAACAGCGCCTGGAGATCGATACCATCCCCTGGGCATAGTAACAGCGCCTGGAGATCGATACCCTCCCCTGGGCATAGTAACAGCGCCTGGAGATCGATACCCTCCCCTGGGCATAGTAACAGCGCCTGGAGATCGATACCCTCCCCTGGGCATAGTAACAGCGCCTGGAGATCGATACCCTCCCCTGGGCATAGTAACAGCGCCTGGAGATCGATACCCTCCCCTGGGCATAGTAACAGCGCCTGGAGATCGATACCCTCCCCTGGGCATAGTAACAGCGCCTGGAGATCGATACCCTCCCCTGGGCATAGTAACAGCGCCTGGAGATCGATACCCTCCCCTGGGCATAGTAACAGCGCCTGGAGATCGATACCCTCCCCTGGGCATAGTAACAGCGTCTGGAGATCGATACCCTCCCCTGGGCATAGTAACAGCGCCTGGAGATCGATACCCTCCCCTGGGCATAGTAACAGCGCCTGGAGATCGATACCCTCCCCTGGGCATAGTAACAGCGCCTGGAGATCGATACCCTCCCCTGGGCATAGTAACAACGCCTGGAGATCGATACCCTCCCCTGGGCATAGTAACAGCGCCTGGAGATCGATACCCTCCCCTGGGCATAGTAACAGCGCCTGGAGATCGATACTCTCCCCTGGGCATAGTAACAGCGCCTGGAGATCGATACCCTCCCCTGGGCATAGTAACAGCGTCTGGAGATCGATACCCTCCCCTGGGCATAGTAACAGCGCCTGGAGATCGATACCCTCCCCTGGGCATAGTAACAGCGCCTGGAGATCGATACCCTCCCCTGGGCATAGTAACAGCGCCTGGAGATCGATACCCTCCCCTGGGCATAGTAACAGCGCCTGGAGATCGATACCCTCCCCTGGGCATAGTAACAGCGCCTGGAGATCGATACCCTCCCTTGGGCATAGTAACAGCGCCTGGAGATCGATACTCTCCCCTGGGCATAGTAACAGCGCCTGGAGATCGATTCCCTCCCCTGGGCATAGTAACAGCGCCTGGAGATCGATACCCTCCCCTGGGCATAGTAACAGCGCCTGGAGATCGATACCCTCCCCTGGGCATAGTAACAGCGCCTGGAGATCGATACCCTCCCCTGGGCATAGTAACAGCGCCTGGAGATCGATACCCTCCCCTGGGCATAGTAACAGCGCCTTGAGATCGATACCCTCCCCTGGGCATAGTAACAGCGCCTGGAGATCGATACCCTCCCCTGGGCATAGTAACAACGCCTGGAGATCGATACCCTCCCCTGGGCATAGTAACAGCGCCTGGAGATCGATACCCTCCCCTGGGCATAGTAACAGCGCCTGGAGATCGATACTCTCCCCTGGGCATAGTAACAGCGCCTGGAGATCGATACCCTCCCCTGGGCATAGTAACAGCGCCTGGAGATCGATACTCTCCCCTGGGCATAGTAACAGCGCCTGGAGATCGATACCCTCCCCTGGGCATAGTAACAGCGCCTGGAGATCGATACCCTCCCCTGGGCATAGTAACAGCGCCTGGAGATCGATACCCTCCCTTGGGCATAGTAACAGCGCCTGGAGATCGATATCCTCCCCTGGGCATAGTAACAGCGCCTGGAGATCGATACCATCCCCTGGGCATAGTAACAGCGTCTGGAGATCGATACCCTCCCCTGGGCATAGTAACAGCGCCTGGAGATCGATACCATCCCCTGGGCATAGTAACAGCGCCTGGAGATCGATACCCTCCCCTGGGCATAGTAACAGCGCCTGGAGATCGATACCCTCCCCTGGGCATAGTAACAACGCCTGGAGATCGATACCCTCCCCTGGGCATAGTAACAGCGCCTGGAGATCCATCATGATGAACATGGCGGAGCACATAAAGTAACATTCATACCATTAAATGATACCGTTACATGTAATGCAGTGGGCGCCGCCCTCTTCATAGCGCCGTCACCAATACCAACAGCCAGCAATGAAGGCTCGGCTTTCTTACCGGCCCGGAAGGGGGTGGGGGAGGTATTGGGTGGGGAGAGGGTAGGGGAGTGGAGGAGGGGGGCAGGGGAGTAACTTGTGTGACCCACACAATTCTCTCTTTTGTGGCCCTCTTTCCTCTTATTTTTCTGTTTTGCTGAATAGCTTTTAACATCATAATGTTGTTTGTAGCCTGTTGTCTGTTCAACTGCAGTTGCCAGTTCATCAGCTGAAAGTTGTTGAGCACAGGATCCATGATATGTCTCATTCCAGGGATGAAGCATCAAGTGGTTTGGAACAAATGTTATCCCATTTTATACTGCCCTAGTGCTGCCGTGTTTTACTAGAGTTCTACTCCTCGTTAACGAGGTCAAAGTGTATTGTTTGTGTATAAGAATACACTTATGGTACGCAATAAATATATAGTAAAGTATGTTCTAAAGCCAAACTCTTGTATATCGTGTGAAAAGTGTGGCTTTCTTATATCTTATATGTACGTACTGCGTTTTTCGCCTTTTAAAGTGTGATAACATCGTACATTGTTGACGTTCGCACAGCCAGATAATGTGTCCAAAACATTTCTCTAAAGGATTTTGCTAATCAGGATGCAGGTGGAAACATGCTGCATGAGCAGCTTTAAATAAAGGAGTCACCGACCACGTCCACCAGCTTTCACCGAGATCATAAAGGGTTTCTCTTGGCAATTTCTGATGGTTCAGCTGTTACGAGAGTTCACAATGCATTATTTTAGGAAATGGTTGGCGTGAGACATACGTGAGCTATGTTGAAACTAGTCCGCTCGAGCATGGAAGAGTCCATCTACTGCGAGTAAGAACTACATGTATACTGCAACTGTGTTTGTTATAAAAATAACGCGTTGTTTTATGTCATTAGTTTTTACATAACACCCACGCGTGTTAACATGATGCACGGTTAGGTCTAAAACAAAGAATTATTTTCTGTTTACTGGTGTATTCGTATAAATGATGAACACTTAAGACAAGGGAGTACCGTCACACATTTGCCTAAATAGCATCAGGACAACACGGTTATCGTTTTATTTGTCAATAACATCAGTATGGCATGCCACCTGCGTCCCATAAAGGCTCTTAAGGTAAGCCACCCATAATAGCAAGGTAGAAGAACTGTATTTGTGATTATTTTATGAAAGTATACCCAATTACACACCTTCTGGTGAATTTTTAGGATACTTTCCCGTCCCGTTAAAAAAATATTCTCCATTTTCCAAGTATACCCCCATTTCACAAAATGACCAAAACTTGACACCTACCACGAATATGTAATTTTGCTACAATTCAGCTCAATATTAAGTCATTATCATCAGTAATAGCTCTTTGGAAAGCTTAAACCTAGTGCAATACAGGAATGATATTCAACAATGTAAATAGTAGCCACAAAAAATAACCGAATGGCAATAATAAAGTGCAGTTATGCAAAAACAGGACCATTTTTGCCAAAATTCGAAATCACCACCTTCACAAAATTGGCTATAATTTCATCAAAAATGAAAATCTTCACACCAAACCACGTTTAAAAACTTCTAAAAACATAGTTCTTGTAACAAAAATAAAGAAAAATATAGGTAGCCGTGCAAATTTCCCGAGAAACACGTCCTGAAACTTGAAAATGTTATTTCAGAAATGTTTTTTGGAGCAGCTTTTTTTGACACCAATTATCAGTAATTTACGCCTTGTGCTCACATTTTAATAAATCTGGTTATATATAATGGTCTCCGATATAATTATGATTCACACGAATGTTTTCTGAACTATTTACACGTCTTCTCTATGTTTTTTTTATGAATATTCGGAATTTATCACGAAGAGCCTCGGGGAAATACCTTGTAAATGACGTCACGAATTGGGGATTCCCTGTGAATGACGTAACGAGTTAGGGATTCCCCTTTCACTGACACCCGCCGATCTTTGTCGATGTTTACCGAGGTCTTCTCTGATTCGCCGAAGCTTATTGTACGATGTTCTATTTATTTTACCTATGTCACCACTTCTTTTGCTGTGTTTTATTCGTGCTTTGTTTTATTAAGACTGCTTAAAATATCAGGGCTACAGCCCGCCGATGTTTACCGAGGTCTGCTCAAAATCGCCGAGGCTCATTATGGGTCTCCCCTCTGCGTGTTCCATGAGTCAGCGCGCCTCGTAGCGCAAGCTCCCTGCACGGTGGCGCTACGCAAGCTAGCTTTTACATATAATGGAGCCCTAGCGGAGTGAGTCGAAGGCAGAGAGTGGAGCCCTAGCGGAGTGAGTCGAAGGCAGAGAGTGCTCGTAGCGGTGGAGGCCGGAGACTAACCTGTGCACAGTCACCTGAGGCCGTATTCATAATCCCCTCGTAAGTTACGCGCGAAAAGTCCATTTTCGTCTTAGCCTCACCAGCTCGTTGTGGTGGTGCTCATGATTAAGAAATCCTCGTTAACCTAATTTTAGCCCTTTCTTAATTCAGATAATCTACTTCTTGGGTGACTACTTATATATTTTGAACCAGATAATCGCTCGACAAATGTCCCACTTAGCGCTAAGTTTAGTGGCGTAGCCTAAGTAGCGATTATGAATACGGTCCCTGATGTCGCAGTCACAGCTCCATGTCTGGGTGTAAGTTGATTTGACACCCGCTGCGAATAGATCTTATACAATGACGAGAGACCAAAACCGGGGCCAGACGACGTAACCCAGGACGGGCGCCCAGCCAGTACTGGTCACTTAAAACGCTGAGTCAGCGATACCGGACTCCCCCTAGATACAGTAAAGTGACCGCTGTTTGACTACATCATTAGTATATCCCATGATATATATCGCGAAATGCCATAATTCGGAATTCTAATCAAGTTGGGATGATCTGTACAAAACCTATACTGTTTTATTTTTCAGATGCTGATTTTACTTTTAATAACTATAGTTGATTTCCTTAATGTATGGTTATATATATATATATATGTAGGCCTACATTATATAGATGTATGTACAACAACTCTAAAAAAGCGATTGGGTATAAAAAGGCGATACGCCGGCATGTATAAACTTTGTACATTAGTATATTAACAGGTTCTCATACCAAAATGAAACACCACTCACGTAACACGAGTTTAAAAAGTGTACGTAAGTATAGCCTGTACCTTCGATGATATCTAAGCTTGTCCTGTCATAATTGATGTATTTAAAACCATTGCAGATCCATAGAATATAAAGAGATTCATGCATTGGATACAATGCTGCAGAGGAGATATGGTTTGTATTATTAACACGATGAAAATTCGGCGCCGATACCATGACCCGGATGTGGATTGCTGTTTTAGTAAAATCATAATGGATTCTACCGCATTGGACCAAACCGAACACTGTTCACTTGTTGGTAAAACCGTAAAGTCGTAATGTTACTAATGTATTGATTTTTACGAATCTGTTGGTTCTACTGATTTTGACGAATCTGTTGGTTCTACTGATTTTGACGAATCTTTTGTTAGCGGTAGATTAGTGAAAACGAAGATATGGATTGATGAATTTATGATTTATGACAGCAAATGCGCGGATAATGAATATTGGCCGGGTAATGGGAGGTTTGGGAGAGTCTTTTTTATGGAGCGTTTTACTTTTCTCCGAACCGTGTGTAGAATGTGTATTGGTTTATGAAATATATAAGTACTAGAAATGATGATCGCCGGCTACATACAATCCCTGTACCAGTACCAGTAGTCGGAGCGACAAGAAACTCACGGCTTGGGGCAGATATGTGTGCAAATACAACACTGTTGTATCAAATAGACTAAATAGGGCCGCTATATTGTCACGACGTCATCATCTTACTCGTGGGCCCCGTGTTTTTGATTACGGAATGTTTTTATCCCATGTCATGCCCACAATTTATCTGTAAAACCCGTTATAAAAACTCAACCAATTAGGTGGTTATGATACACGCCGATAGATGGAGACACCGATAGGGTGAACGCAACATTCCAACTGACACCGCAATGAATTCCTGGTAGTACCAGGTGCTACAACAACACGAAGGGCCTCCGCTTACGGCCGCAATTTCGTGATCATCAATATGGCTAATGGATTCGCAATTCGGCACGAGAATACCTACTCTTTTAGGCCGCAATTTCGTGATCATCAATATGGCTAATGGATTCTCAATTCGGCACGAGAATACCTACTCTTTTAGGCCGCAATTTCGTGATCATCAATATGGCTAATGGATTCTCAATTCGGCACGAGAATACCTACTCTTTTAGGCCGCAATTTCGTGATCATCAATATGGCTAATGGATTTTCAATTCGGCACGAGAATACCTACTCTTTTAGGCCGCAATTTCGTGATCATCAATATGGCTAATGGATTCTCAATTCGGCACGAGAATACCTACTCTTTTAGGCCGCAATTTCGTGATCATCAATATGGCTAATGGATTCTCAATTCGGCACGAGAATACCTACTCTTTTAGGCCGCAATTTCGTGATCATCAATATGGCTAATGGATTCTCAATTCGGCACGAGAATACCTACTCTGTTAGGCCGCAATTTCGTGATCATCAATATGGCTAATGGATTCGCAATTCGGCACGAGAATACCTACCCTTTAATTAAACCCAAGCGATGGAAGACTGATCCCCAACTGATAGCATGTTGCGGCCCTCCATACAGTCAGTTGTACTGCTTGGCTCTGGCATCAATGGGCAAATACAAGTTGGCATCGCCGTCACATACACTAACACGGCACAAACAATTATCCTACACCTTTGTCGAGACAAATGGGAAAACCCGATGGCCAAGTAGGTATAACGCCTTGCTCCTGTCACTTGGACACGTAAGCCAAGTGGTTGTGGCGTGAGTTCGAGTCGCACGTGTGCAAATGTCTGTTCGTTTGGCCGGATACTGTTTCGACGTTAATCCTCGAGTAGGGGATTACCCCACAGAGCCATGGCTCCTTTCCAACTTGGCCCATTCTCATGCAGTTTATGACCATCCTACGAAATGTCCAGACAATATTATCACGTTGACAGATCTGACTTTGTAGCTCTACCACGTTGACACGCATGTACCTCTACCACGTTGACACGTCCCGCATGTACCTCTACCACGTTGACACGTCACGCATGTACCTCTACCACGTTGACACTTCACGTTTGTACCTCTACTCCGTTGACACGTCACGCATGTACCTCTACCACGTTGACACGTCACGTTTGTACCTCTACCACGTTGACACGTCACGCATGTACTTATACCACGTGGACACGTCACGCATGTACCTCTACCACGCTGACACGTCACGTTTGTACCTCTACCACGTTGACATGTCACGCATGTACCTCTACCACGTTAACATGTCACGCATGTACCTCTAACCACGTTGACATGTCACGCATGTACCTCTACCACGTTGACACATCACGCATGTACCTCTACCACGTTGACACGTCACGCATGTACCTCTACCACGTTGACACGCCACGCATGTAGCTATAGCACGTGGACACGTCACGCATGTACCTCTATCACGCTGACACGTCACGTTTGTACCTCTAACACGTTGATACGTCACGCATGTACCTCTACCACGTTGACACGTCACGCATGTACCTCTACCACGTTGACACGTCACGCATGTACCTCTACCACATTGACACGTCACGCTTGTACCTCTACCATGCCGTATCCGAGTATATCAACCAACTGTGGGGTCAGATTGTTTTGTATTGCTCAATCCATCGAAAGAATGAAGGCAGTCAGAACATGTTTTGTATACCACCAAACAATAGGTGCTATACAATATGACATCAATTTAGTTATGCTTACACAGCTACACCCATCAAAACGGTCCGCGACGAAAATAAACAAATACCCGTACCCAACCCGCGACACCCGCAGGGCTAAAATAAATCCACCCGCCACCCTGTGAAAAATCTGAATCCGTCACTCTCGTGACCCTACTGAGCTCACTTGTTAACGTACTGTGTACGCTACTACCTCTACCTCGAACATGTCACGCTTGTATGTATGCGTCTGATAGTCAGGTCACGCTTGTATCTCTACCAGGCTTGTATAAGTAGGTCTGACAGTCAGGTCACGCTTGTACCTCTACCAGGCTTCTATAAATAAGTCTGATAGTCAGGTCACGCTTGTACCTCTACCAGGCTTCTATAAATAAGTCTGATAGTCAGGTCACGCTTGTACCTCTACCAGGCTTGTATAAGTAGGTCTGACAGTCAGGTCACGCTTGTACCTCTACCAGGCTTCTATAAATAAGTCTGATAGTCAGGTCACGCTTGTACCTCTACCAGGCTTCTATAAATAAGTCTGATAGTCAGGTCACGCTTTTACGTCTACCAGGCTTGTATAAATAAGTCTGATAGTCCGGTCACGCTTGTAACTCTACCAGGCTTGTATAAATAAGTCTGATAGTCAGGTCACGCTTGTAACTCTACCAGGCTTGTATAAATAAGTCTGATAGTCAGGTCACGCTTGTAACTCTACCAGGCTTGTATAAATAAGTCTGATAGTCAGGTCACGCTTGTAACTCTACCAGGCTGGTATAAATAAGTGACAGTCAGATTTACGCGATTCTCTTTGTACACTGACACCACGTTTGCACAGTTTTAACCACGCACACGCTATATATACAAACGTCTTGACTTCTAACTAGGCACCGGTGTCGAATAACCGCGGCGATCCGTACAGAATGGTCCTCGCGATTTCTCCGAAGGTTGAATTCCAAGTTTTGACGTTTTCCTCGTCGGGAGCCTGTCGGGGGAACCAGAGGCTGGAGATCCAGACGCGATACCACAGGTGGATGGCGTAGTGGGAGTGCCACTCCGTGAGGTTGGGGCCGAAGATGTACTCCATCTCGTCGTAGTTTGGTCGATGTAGCTTGGTGGGCTCGACGTGCAGTAGGTGCGGGTAGCGGCGCCAGAGCTGGTAGGGCACCTTTCCCGTGTTGTAGGCCCACTCGGCCGTGCGGTAGTCATCCAGAAAGGAGTTGATCCACATGAGGAGGAAGGCGGATGTCTTAGCGCACACGATGATCCCGCCGCACATCTGTTGCTCGTTCTCCAGGCCCAGCGTGCAGGGGAACCGCCGCAGGGGGTCGAAGGCGCGCGTGACCAGGACGTCCAGATCCAGGTAGATCCCTCCGTGCTCTAGTAACACCCGAAGGCGGTCCACGTTCGAGGTCGAGGTCTCATAGTACGGGGGTTTGAGGGGCTCCCCGAAGAGGCATTCGGACGGTTCCCTGTGTACCACCCGGAGGCTGGGCAGGGCGCGAACGCTCTCCCAATACTCTCCGATCGGTTCCGAGTTGGTGTGAAAGAAAATGGATTCCGGTTTGATATTCTGCTGCGCGCTGAGGACGCTCAGCATTTGGTGGAATTTAAACTTGGTCGGCGATGAGGTGTACCATATGTAGTGCACGATATTGGGGACGAGGAATCCGTCCTCGCTGGGTAGCGGCCCATCGCCGGATCCCGACAAGGACCCGGATCCCGACAAGGACCCGGATCCCGACCAGGACCCGGATCCCACCGGCTGCCTCACAGGGCCACCCCGATTGACCGCGGTAGTGTCCGTGGCGGTGACGTCACTTCCAGGACGTGTAATGACGTCATTGACGACGCTGCGTCGCTCTCTGCGCGCGGGATTCCCCGTCGGGAGCGACCCTTCCAGTGGCAGATCCAGACGCCCATACTGGACGCCGGAGACGACCTCTCGCGGGAGAGAGAGAGGGTGCATCCACTGTGGAACAAAGTTTCGCGACCCCAAAGCGCTGCAGTTGAGTGAGGCAAGAGAAGGGTTTTGGAAAGACGGAAAGCCGGCCAGGAGGCAATAGACCGGGAGTGTCACCAGGACCACTCCGAGCAGCACTCTCTTCAATCGCACCTGCAGCGAAAGTATACAGCGGGGTAAGTAAGGAAATAATAAAGATAGTAATATAGAGTATTCAATTATATTAATTATACAATGTAGAAATTAAAGGTATTGACATGAATCAGACCTCACCAAATAATAATATAGACTATTACGGAATTGATATAAGACTTAGATCAATAGACATCTGTTCTAAGGCTGTTCTAGAGCACTGCAAATGTACTGACACGATATAAAATGACTGAAAGGACTTACATGACTGACATGATATAAAATGACTGACATGACTGAAATGGCCAACCTGAGATGACATGACATTACATGAGATGACATGACAAATATATTAACCCCCCCCCCTAACCCCCTCTCCCCACTCCCCCCCCCCTTCAGTCTGCATTCAAACTCCTCTTATTAGTTGCTGAAATCTGTCACATTTACTTATTTATATACTCACCCCGTGCTGCCACAATGTCCATAGCCTCTTCTTGGACTGCATTATGGCACCCTGCAAACAACACCCAAGTAAGTTACCAGGTACGATTACAGCAAGACGATTACAGCAATACGATTACAATATGTGTTTATTTATACCCCATTTATTTAATTTAAATTAAGTTTTATCCAGCTGCATTTCTGTCATCTGTCATCGTGCACTGAAGCCAAATAGATAAAAGAGGCACTTAAAAACGACCGTATAGCCAAACGAACGCCAACAAACTAGTATTGACAATCCGGGCATTGGCAACTCGGTTATTAACAGTCGGGATACGCTGCTGGGACCGCAAAGGATGTTTGCATTGTGGCGCCACCGGCTTGTAACCGGGATGTAAACCACCGCCGGTCGAGCGGCAACAACAACGGCTTACACCAAGGCCTCGTGTGTTTGTGTCAGAAATAACATGGAGGTGCCAGGCGCACGGCTTCTGGTAAGTCTCTTTCCACCACGGCAACCCCCCCCCCCCACCCCCCTCCCCACCACTTCACCCCCAAACTTCGAGGTCTGTCGAAGTCTATCCTGGGGCATGCGGGAGAGATGGGGGTGGGTAGTCCCATATGAGACAGCTCCGCGCAACAGTCTCATATCCTCAGGCAGGAAATGTGGGGGGAAGATTTGTTTGTGTGGGCTACTAAGTGTTCCGAATGGCACGATCCATCAAACCATCGTCATTTTCTACTATGATACCTAAACTTCATATTTACCACAAAACCCACATGCATATGAACTAACAAAGTATCGCATTACTATCAAGTCGGTTGAAATGAGACTTTCTTGTTGTTTATCGCGCCATTTCGTATTTGGTCATCTTTCACCAGCGGCTTTCGCCAGGTGGCGTTTCGCTTATTGCGCGTCAATGGCTGGGTGTATAAAGCGCCACCAAGCGAATGGTGTTTTGACGACATGCGCGCATGCGCAAATTTGGGTGGGTAAAATGACGAATGGAACAGAGCAGTCTGCTGGCTTGAGAAAACAATAAACGTTTATCGTCGTAATAATGAAGACTTGAACCAAAATAATAAAGTAAGTTGATAGATGCATACTTCCAGAAACCATTCCCATACTCCAAAAAGTTCTCGCCATCAACACCGCTTCTCGCCACGCATGTTTGTGCATTTCCATACAGGATTTGATGGTTAGGACATGTGGCGTTGTTTCCCAACAACGTCTCATGGCATGGGGCTATGGGTGGGGAGAGGATATATGTATCTTTTGTTGGATGCTGGGAGAATATCCTAAAGATATACACTAGCTGGCTCGCTCGCTGACCACCCTGGGTCACCTTACCTCTCTTCCATGTAACCTCGCTGACCACCCTGGGTCACCTTACCTCTGTTCCCTGGTTCTCTCGCTCACCATCCTGGGTCGGGAGCAGGACAACTCCCCCACGAAAAATTCCCCCCCGGTCAGTTCCCCGCCGACAATCCCCCCCCCCGGACAATTCCCCCCTAGGACAATTCCCCCCCGGACAACTCCCACCCGGACAATTCCCCCCCGGACAATTCCCCCCTAGGACAAGTCCCCCCCGGACAATTTCCCCGCGGACAATTCCCCCCCGGACAACTCCCCCCCCCCGGACAATTCCCCCCCTCCCAGACAATTCCCCCCTAGGACAACTCCCCCCCCCCCCCCGGACAATTCCCCCCTGGAAAATCCCCCCCCCCGGTCAGCACCACCCCAGATAATTCCCCTCCGGACCACTCCCCCGCCAGACAATTCCCCCTAGGAAATTCCCCCCAGGACAACTTCCCCCTGGACAACTCTCCCCATACAAGTCCCCCCCGGACAATTTCCCCCTAGGACAATTCCCCCAGACACCCCCCCCCCCCCCCCCCGAGACAATATCTCGGACACTGTCACCCACATCATCCCAAACGGAGACGCCCCCACCCCTCCCGCCAATCCCCACCGGTCAAACCCCAACTGTATGTCGTGCGTGTGAAGGAGTTTGGCGCTGTCTGTTCTAGAACACCCGTTAGGTTGCATTGTGGATGTGCAGGTTTCATATTATATTTCCATGTACACTGAGAAGTTCTGTCTCAACAAGCCCACAATAAGCCCTGGGCCTTCTGTAACATTCGAATTTGGAACTACATCAATGGCGCAGACGTATTAGAGAGACCCTGCGGCTATGAAGGGGTGGGGCGGGGGGTGTACGCCTATGTTATCGCGGTCACACAAACCCTCCTATAGGACAGATTCGCGGGCGAAATTTAGTTTGTCAGGGTTTTTTCAGGCTCCCAAAGTTTTCGAGTATCAATATCGAAAAAGTTGTGACCATTCAAAGCCGACGTGCGAGTTAATATCAAATATATCTGAATAATTCATACTCCTGTGCCGGTGTAACATGACCAGCCGTCCCCCCATGACAGCGTGTCCCCCCTCCAGTTCGGGTATACGCGCGGAGGAGGTCAATAGTTATGGGAGGGACACATTGTCATGGGCTGAATATATCTTAAGATACATGGGGAGGCGGGGGGGGGGCATGTTGTCATGGGTTGAATATAGCTATGACCAGACATCCCTTTAGCCTAGCATGAGATCACCGATTTACGTGGGTTAAGGGACATGGGGAGGGGGGGGGACATGCTGTCACGGGTTAAAATACAGCCATGACCAGGTGTCCCCTTAGTTTAGCATTGGATCACTGATCCAGGTGGGTTAAGGGATAGAGAGAGGGGGGGACATGTTGTCATGGGTTAATTATAGCTATGACCAGATGTCCCCTTAGCTTAGCACGGGCTTACCGATATATGTTGGTTAAGGGACATGGGGAGTGGGGGGGACATCCTGTCACGGGTTAATATAAAGCCATGACCAAATGTCCCCTTAGTTTCGCATTGGACCACACATCCAGGTGGGTTAAGGGACCCCGGAAGGGTGGGGGGGACGTGTTGTCATGAGTTGAATATAGCTATGACCACATGTCCCCTTATTCTAGCACGAAATTACCCATCTAAGTGGGTTAAGGGATATGGGCAGGGGGGGGGGGGCATGCTGTCACGGGGTAACATGACCAGCCGTCCCCCCATGACAGCGTGTCTCCCCTGCAATCCTAATGTGTGCGTGCAAATGAAGGCACTAGTTATGGGAAGACACATTGTCATGGGCTGAATATATCTTAAGATACATGGGGAGGCGCGGGGGGGGGGGGTGGGTGGGGACATACTGTCACGAGTTAAAATACAGCCATGACTAGGTGTCTCCTTAATTTAGCATTGGATCACTGATCCAGGTGGGTTAAGAGACATAAAGAGGTGGGGGGGGGCATGCTGTCATGGGTTAATAATAGCTGTGACCAGATGTCCCCTTAGCTTAGCACGGAGTTACCAATTTATGTGGGTTAAGGGACATGGGGAGGAGGGGGGGCATCCTGTCACGGGTTAATATACAGCTATGACCAAACGTCCCCTTAGTTTAGCATTGGACCACACATCTATGTGGGTTAAAGGACATCGGGAGGAAGGGAACGTTTTTTCATGTGTTGAATATAGCTATGACAAGATGTCCCTTTAGTTTAGCACGAGATTGCGGTTCTATATGGGTTAAGGGACATGGGGAGGGGGGGGGGGGCATGCTGTCACGGGTTAAAATACAGCCATGACCAGGTGTCCCCTTCGTTTAGCATTGGATCACTGATCCAGGTGGGTTAAGAGACATAGAGAGGGGGGGACATGTCATGGGTTAATTATAGCTATGACCAGATGTCCCCTTAGTTTAGCATTGGACCACACATCCAGGTGGGTTAAGGGACCCCAGGAGGGGGTGGACGTGTTGTCATGGGTTGACCATAGCTATGGCCACATGTCTCCTTATTTTAGCACGAAATTAACTATCTAAGTGGGTTAAGGGACATGGGCAGGGGGGGACATGCTGTCACGGTGTAACATGACCAGCCGTCCCCCCATGACAGCGTGTCCCTCCTGCAATTCTAATGTATGCGTGCAAATGAGGGCACTATAGTTATGGGGGGACCCATTGTCATGGGCTGAATGTATCTTAATGTACATGTACATTGGGGGGGGCGGGGGACATGCTGTCACGGGTTAAAATACAGCCATGACCAGGTGTCCCCTTAGGTTAGCATTGGATCATTGATCCAGGTGGGTTCCATAGAGAGGGGGGACATGTTGTCAAGGGCCTAATATAGCTATGTTTGGGTATTCCCTTAGCTTAAACAGGAATTACCGACCTATGTGGGTTAAAGGACATGGGCAGGGAGGGGGGGGGGGGACATGCTGTCACGGTGTAACATGACCAGGCGTCCTCCCATGACAGTGTGTCCACTCGTCATATGACAGCCAGAGAATATCAAATACGCCATTTTGTTGTCATCGCGAAATGTTTGGTTAAGAAGGCATCCAACTAGACACCGGCATTCTTTTCTTTTTTTGACGATAGAGATAATGGGTACATACGACATCGAGGAAAAATGCAGGTTTCTGCTCCGGGGAAAGAAAAAAAGGTGAAAAAAGGTGTTATTTGTGTGATACGTATTTGTTTACCTAGCTATACATAGTGCCCCGCACGCCCCCCCCCCCACCCCGCCTCGGCAGTCGCTTAGTCGTCAAGACGAAAGTACCTTTCGTTGACCAAATGCACTTTAGGTACTTTAGTAAGTAAATGTGTGACATAGAATACAGTTTGGTTTGGACGGAAGTAAATTTGGTTCACCATATGACGTTTTGTCACAACGTGGGCAGAAGCCTATAATTTTTCATATGGGTGTTACCTCACTCATGAGTGAGTTAACTCTTGTCGTCCCATGGCTGCGCACATGACGTGCCAATGTGGAAGGAAATACATATTTTCTCATGCACCACTCGCACCCTAGTGGCGGGGAAGGGGGCGGGGGCACTAGATGTATTTAGGTATATATATGTGTCGCCCAATGACCCCTTTTTTCGCCATTTTTCTCTCAATCCCCGGAGCAGAAATCTGGAATTTCTCTCGATGTGCCCGTGCCCATCTGAGACTGAAGTATTGTTTTTAATTGCAGCTATTGACTATACATTACAGTTCATGTCGAAAGTGTTCAAATAATTAACCACCGTAAACTTTGCCATGACTGCCAGTGTCTATCCCTCCCGGATGTCCTCCGAAGTAGTCCTACGTGTCGGAAGGAGAAGGGGGGGGGGTGCTTGTCCGTTTGCGGGTGTGTGTTTCCAGGGGGTGGTTATCGTCCAGGGGGGTATTGTCCGGGGGCAACTTGCCGGGGGGGACTGGCTCAAGGGGAACATTTTCCAGGTGGGGGATTGTAGTGGTGGGGGGGGGTTGTCCGAGGGGGAACTGACTGGGGGGGAATTGTCCGGGGGGGGGAATTGTCCGGGGGGGACTTGTCCGGGGGGGACTTGTCCCAGGGGGGAATTGTCCGGGGGGGACTTGTCCTAGGGGGGAATTGTCCGGGGGGGAATTGTCCGGGGGGGGAATTGTCCGGGGGGGGGGAAGTTGTCCGGGGGGGACTTATCCTAGGGGGGAATTGTCCGGGGGGGAATTGTCGGGGGGGAGTTGTCCGGGGGGGACTTGTCCTAGGGGGGAATTGTCCGGGGGGGAATTGTCCGGGGGGGAGTTGTCCGGGGGGGGACTTGTCCTAGGGGGAAATTGTCCGGGGGGGAATTGTCCGGGGGGGGGGGGAGTTGTCCGGGGGCGACTTGTCCGGGGGGGAATTTTCCGGGGGGAAGTTGTCCTAGAACCCCCTGCGTCACCTTATCTCTGTCCCTAGGACTAAATCACCCTGGCCACTGTTGTGTACAGGGTGATAACTCGACATAGGGAAAAAGCAGTCAGCACGGCTATGGTGCTCCACAATCGACACGATTCAGCAAATTTGGTAGGGTTTGGGGCCAGATTCATAACATTTTATGGAACTACATACTTTTTATGGAGGGGTCTGTCATATTAGACATATATTTGTGTCCTATCGTTTCTTATTTGGCCAACTTTTGCAACATACTTCCTGCCACAATCGCTCCTCGCCGCCATATTGGCCCCGCAGTAAATGTATTTTTTTAGGACAAAGTACTGAAAAAAAGTTGAGAAACTGATAAAATTAATTTCACAAATACTCATTGCTGGTGTTGAAAGCCCGTCCGCACCTCTAGTATCTAGTTTGTTCAATAAAAAAAGATAGAAACCTACGGTATTTCTGGACGAATGCGTTCATGTTACGAATGGGAGTGGGTGAGCAACACGGGTAGAGGCATTTTATGCGCGGGGGAGTGGGAGGGGGTATTGGAGGCATAAGCCGCAGAAGCCGAGGGCCGGGTTTTCGCCAATAGATATGTCTAAGAAATAGGGGTGATGATATATGTATGACGCGAATATCCTGCATCAAAGTGTTCATAGAAGTTTTCAGATGTCAAGGGCGGGAGCAGGAAAGCTCCCGTCCCCAGCCGCGGTCAATTCACCCTGCGCTGAATAATTCTTGACGAACAACTCCCCATCCCCGTCACCCCTCCCCCCCCCCCACCCCGCAATCCACCCCGGCAACTACTCCTCCCCCCTGACACCCCCACCACCGACAACAGGGGAAAACAACCCCAATGCCCCCCACCCCAGACAATCGAGGACAACTCGACCCTAGAAGTATGCAAAGTACCTTGAACGGCACAGGAGTTGAATTATTAAATTCAATGAGTTAATATCTGAATTCAGATACTTGACATTAACTCGCATGTAGGTTGTGACTAATCAAAACGCGTATTGCTACACGAAAGCTCAGCACGTGAATCTTATGTTAAAGTAGGGCGGTTTGTGTGACCACGAAAGCACAAAACATATACCCCCACCTCCTCCAACCCCCGACATCCCCCCACCCCCCCAGTCCAAGATCGCGCGACCGTATAGACCTAGAGAGAGAGACTACGCTAATCAGCCACCCTTCCCGTTATGGGGAGACCCACTTCATTGTGCCTATGACTTCCCGGCGTAAACGCTATTTGCGATCGTAAATGATCATATGGGGTCTCTCTAATACGTCCTAATTCAGATCTAGACCAATCGACAGACGTGTGTAAAATATTATGTGAGATCTGCACATCTACATTGCAACCTAACAGATGTTATAAACAGAACAAGCAGCGCCACGCTCCTTCACATGCCCAGTAGTTGGTCCGGAGTGGGGGTTTCACCGGTGGGGGAGGGGGGGGATGTCTTTTTAAACACAAAAATTTGCTCTCTTAGGCATCAATGCATCCGCGGAAACCCCTAACCAGATAAACCTCATATGTACCTGTATAGCCGCATAGCCGCCTTGTTAACGTCTTGGTTGAATCAAGCTTGTCATGTCAGGTTCTCGTTCAGATGACGTCGCTAGTCGCCTCATTTATATATATATATCGCTGACCACCCTGGGTCACCTTACCTCTGTCCCCTGTAAGCTCGCTGACCACCCTGGGTCACCTTACCTCTGTCCCCTGGCTCGCTCGCTGACCACCCTGGGTCACCTTACCTCTGTCCCCTGGCTCGCTCGCTGACCACCCTGGGTCACCTTACCTCTGTCCCCTGGCTCGCTCGCTGCCCACCCTAGGTCACCTTACCTCTGTCCCCTGGCTCGCTCGCTGACCACCCTGGGTCACCTTACCTCTGTCCCCTGGCTCGCTCGCTGACCGCCCTGGGCCACCTTACCTCTGTCCCCTGGCTCGCCCACTCGCTGACCACCCTGGGCCACCTTACCTCTGTCCCCTGGCT
This sequence comes from Arenicola marina, assembly GCA_964019135.1. Taxonomy (NCBI): domain Eukaryota; kingdom Metazoa; phylum Annelida; class Polychaeta; family Arenicolidae; genus Arenicola; species Arenicola marina. Next base: position 34,015,330 of record OZ025248.1, read on the forward strand.
CGCTCGCTGACCACCCTGGGTCACCTTACCTCTGTCCCCTGGCTCGCTCGCTGCCCACCCTGGGCCACCTTACCTCTGTCCCCTGGCTCGCTCGCTGACCACCCTGGGTCACCTTACCCCTGTCCCCGCTCGCTGACCACCCTGGGCCACCTTACCTCTGTCCCCTGGCTCGCTCGCTGACCACCCTGGGCCACCTTACCTCTGTCCCCTGGCTCGCTCGCTGACCGCACTGGGCCACCTTACCTCTGTCCCCTGGCTCGCTCGCTGACCACCCTGGGTCACCTTACCTCTGTCCCCTGGCTCGCTCGCTGACCACCCTGGGCCTCCTTACATCTATCCCCTGAATGCTGGACAACACGGCTATATTCCTGACGGTGTCCGGCCGTAAAGCTCAGCTGGGACAAGACGACTTCCGTCTCATCGAGTCAGCAATGGAGACACTGGTGTGAGGCATGTATTCCTATATATCTATACATGCATTGTGGACGGTTATACTGTTATATAATGATCCCAATTTGTAATTATGCAAACGTTTAGTGTGAACGTACAATAGCGCGATGGCGAATGGCATGCAAAATTCAGAGAAGCATGGTATCTACCCCCCCCCCCCACCTCCACCCTTAACATTAAGCTACGCTGGCTCGCCCCATCTGCTCTAACCCTAGGCTCCATGCCCTTTCAATGCACAGGATATTGCCACCTGTTACGTTCCGAAAACAACGTCGTTATTTTTACGTCGTTATTTACGCCACTGGGGCCGGTTGCACCGATCGTATCGTGGTCGTATACGGTACGCCCTCCATACGTCGGTTGCACGACGTGGTCGCAAATCGCACGCGGTCGCAAAAGGGGGCGTAAATATACGACCTCTAGGGGGTAGGCGTACCGTGGTCGTATATCGGTAAAGCCACCAAGACCATTTCATTTCTTCGTTTAAACACAATATTTACATGAGTAAATATTTTCAAGCTTAACTTGTATCATTTGTGCATCGACTAAAGCACATTTAAAGAATTATTTCAAATATGAATATATTGTGAAATAATTTTTCGGGACTATTTATGCAACTTTTATTTCCTTATTTTGTTGTGCACAATTTAACGATTACTCAATGTTATTGGTTGAACAATGCTTCCTTTGGTATTAATCTACAGCACTGAGACAGCAATATATCACTCGTCCAGGGTGCAGTTTCATTACAACAGCAGCCACAGTACGAAATTAAAGCAGTATTTTACTAATTTATTGAATATCTATGCCAGTAGTGTCCATGAGTCATCAATAGATAGATGTTTTACATAAAAAGGGTTTCCACCAATGGTGCAGTATTGTCATTAAAAGCAAGTTTTAGCGTCAATACCATAAGATATTGTAGTCTTTGGGGATGGTGCATATAATGACCAGCTAAAAACAACAGCTTTTGTGTATTAAATTAACAGGATTGTTTAATGACCCCATCTTCATGTAAGCTATGAACTAAAAATTTGAAGTAAATACGTATTACTTGCTTAAAATGCCACTGTTACGGGAGCGTGAAAGTGAGTGCTAAAAGGCTCTTTTGCGCGCCCAATCTGGCAACGGTAGTTCTTTGACTTTAATAAATGAGTTTTCACCGATGTGGTACCGTCTCCTGTGTGGGAACCGTGCCCCTGCGAACGACACGGAGTCAGTGTGATGACAGACTTGACACATTGCAACGGAGAAAACCCGAAACTTTCGGCTGGCGGGCGTAAAGCAAGGACGTACGTGCGACCGCCTAAATTTTGGTTGGTGCAACCGACGTTAGCTCACGGGCGTAGAGAGGGCGGTGATACGTCCGGCGTTTGTACGTCCGGCGTTTCAGATTTGCGACCACCGTTTGCGACCGCTTGGTGCAACCGGCCCCTGGTTGTTATGACGTAACCAAGATGACGTCATTTTTCTAGCGTTATGATAGAGAAATAAGATTATTATTTATGTGGCTCGCTCGCTGACCACCCTGGGCCACCTTACCTCTGTCCCCTGGCTCGCTCGCTGACCACCCTGGGCCACCTTACCTCTGTCCCCTGGCTCGCTCGCTGACCACCCTGGGTCACCTTACCTCTGTCCCCTGGCTCGCTCGCTGACCACCCTGGGTCACCTTACCTCTGTCCCCTGGCTCGCCCACTCGCTGACCGCCCTGGGCCACCTTACCTCTGTCCCCTGGCTCGCCCACTCGCTGACCGCCCTGGGTCACCTTACCTCTGTGCCCTGGCTCGCTCGCTGACCATCCTGGGTCACCTTACCTCTGTCCCCTGGCTCGCTCGCTGACCACCCTGGGTCACCTTACCTCTGTCCCCTGGCTCGCTCGCTGACCACCCTAGGCCACCTTAGCTCTGTCCCCTGGCTCGCTCGCTGACCAATCTGGGTCACCTTACCTCTGTCCCCTGGCTCGCTCGCTGACCACCCTGGGTCACCTTACCTCTGTCCCCTGGCTCGCTCGCTGACCACCCTAGGCCACCTTAGCTCTGTCCCCTGGCTCGGTCGCTGACCAATCTGGGTCACCTTACCTCTGTCCCCTGGCTCGCTCGCTGACCACCCTGGGTCACCTTACCTCTGTCCCCTGGCTCGCTCGCTGACCACCCTGGGTCACCTTACCTCTGTCCCCTGGCTCGCTCGCTGACCACCCTGGGTCACCTTACCTCTGTCCCCTGGCTCGCTCGCTGACCGCCCTGGGCCACCTTACCTCTGTCCCCTGGCTGGCCCACTCGCTGACCACCCTGGGTCACCTTACCTCTGTCCCCTGGCTCGCTCGCTGACCACCCTGGGTCACCTTACCTCTGTCCCCTGGCTCGCTCGCTGACCGCCCTGGGCCACCTTACCTCTGTCCCCTGGCTCACCCACTCGCTGACCGCCCTGGGCCACCTACCTCTGTCCCCTGGCTCGCTCGCTGACCGCCCTGGGCCATCTTACCTCTGTCCCCTGGCTCGCCCACTCGCTGACCGCCCTGTGCCACCTTACCTCTGTCCCCTGGCTCGCTCGCTGACCACCCTGGGTCACCTTACCTCTGTCCCCTGGCTCGCTCGCTGACCGCCCTGGGCCACATTACCTCTGTCCCCTGGCTCGCCCACTCGCTGACCACCCTGGGTCACCTTGCCTCTGTCCCCTGGCTCGCCCACTCGCTGACCACCCTGGGCCACCTTACCTCTGTCCCCTGGCTCGCTCGCTGACCGCCCTGGGCCACCTTACCTCTGTCCCCTGGCTCGCCCACTCGCTGACCACCCTGGGTCACCTTACCTCTGTCCCCTGGCTCGCTCGCTGACCACCCTGGGCCACCTTACCTCTGTCCCCTGGCTCGCTCGCTGACCACCCTGGGTCACTTTACCTCTGTCCCCTGGCTCGCTCGCTGACCACCCTGGGTCACCTTACCTCTGTCCGATGGCTCGCTCGCTGACCACCCTGGGTCACCTTACCTCTGTCCCCTGGCTCGCCCACTCGCTGACCACCCTGGGCCACCTTACCTCTGTCCCCTGTAACGCCCCCCGGACTCGGCCACCGTTCATCTGAAAGGCGCTCCTACGTGAGTGACCGTATGTGGTCGGCGTCACTATCATATCTGTCCGGTCGACCATCCATTAGGAAGCCAGGGCCACTGCGACGTCCGCCCTTCCTTCGGGGGATGTGGGTTGGGGAGGAGGAGGGGTGTGTGTGGGTGGGGGGGTGGGGGCGGTGTGGATGGGCAGAGGTCGGGTATGGCAGCGACGAGTTAGGGGTGGGGACGGGGATAGAGAAAGGGGTGGGTGCGGCTGGGGGCGGGAACGGGGTGGGGTGGTCACAGCCGGCCTCGTGTACAGCAGGATTACATCTCCTTTGTCAGGGGACAGAGGCAAAGGACACGAACGAATCGGTTACTCATACATCATGAAGGCACATTAGCGATCATTGCAAACTTAATTGGACTCATTAGAGGTCATTGTATCAGGGATTATTGTATGAGGGATCATTGTATGAGGGATCAGTTTATCAGGGATCATTGTATGAGGGATCATTGTATGAAGGATCATTGTATGAGGGATCAGTATATGGGGGATCATTGCATGAGGGATTATTGTATGAGGGATCATTGTAGAGGGATCGGTGTATGAGTGATCAGTTTATGAGGGATCAGTGCCTGAGGGATCAGTCTATCAGGGATCAGTGTATGACTATAGATCATTACAAACTCATAAGGACTAACTATGGATCATTATTGGGATCACGCGAGATCCAATTCCAGGAGCAGCTTTTCTTAGGAAGCATCCAGAATCCAGAAATCGGGCTCCTTAGATCGATAACAGCGCCTGGAGATCGATACCTTCCCCTGGGCATAGTAACAGCGCCTGGAGATCGATACCCGTCCCTGGGCATAGTAACAGCGCCTGGAGATCGATACCCTCCCCTGGGCATAGTAACAGCGCCTGGAGATCAATACCCTCCCCTGGGCATAGTAACAGCGCCTGGAGATCGATACCCTCCCCTGGGCATAGTAACAGCGCCTGGAGATCGATACCCTCCCCTGGGCATAGTACCAGCGCCTGGAGATCGATACCCTCCCCTGGGCATAGTAACAGCGCCTGGAGATCGATACCCTCCCCTGGGCATAGTAACAACGCCTGGAGATCGATACCCTCCCCTGGGCATAGTAACAGCGCCTGGAGATCGATACCCTCCCCTGGGCATAGTAACAGCGCCTGGAGATCGATACCCTCCCCTGGGCATAGTAACAGCGCCTGGAGATCGATACCCTCCCCTGGGCATAGTAACAGCGCCTGGAGATCGATACCCTCCCCTGGGCATAGTAACAGCGCCTGGAGATCGATACCCTCCCCTGGGCATAGTAACAGCGCCTGGAGATCGATACCCTCCCCTGGGCATAGTAACAACGCCTGGAGATCGATACCCTCCCCTGGGCATAGTAACAGCGCCTGGAGATCGATACCCTCCCCTGGGCATAGTAACAGCGCCTGGAGATCGATACCCTCCCCTGGGCATAGTAACAGCGCCTGACGATCGATACCCTCCCCTGGGCATAGTAACAGCGCCTGGAGATCGATACCCGTCCCTGGGCATGGTAACAGCGCCTGGAGATCGATAACCGCCCCTGGGCATAGTAACAGCGCCTGGAGATCGATACCCTCCCCTGGGCATAGTAACAGCGCCTGGAGATCGATACCCTCCCCTGGGCATAGTAACAGCGCCTGGAGATCGATACCCGTCCCTGGGCATGGTAACAGCGCCTGGAGATCGATACCCTCCCCTGGGCATAGTAACAGCGCCTGGAGATCGATACCCTCCCCTGGGCATAGTAACAGCGCCTGGAGATCGATACCCTCCCCTGGGCATAGTAACAGCGCCTGGAGATCGATACCCTCCCCTGGGCATAGTAACAGCGCCTGGAGATCGATACCCTCCCCTGGGCATAGTAACAGCGCCTGACGATCGATACCCTCCCCTGGGCATAGTAACAGCGCCTGGAGATCGATACCCTCCCCTGGGCATAGTAACAGCGCCTGGAGATCGATACCCTCCCCTGGGCATAGCAACAGCGCCTGGAGATCGATACCCTCCCCTGGGCATAGTAACAGCGCCTGGAGATCGATACCCTCCCCTGGGAATAGTAACAGCGCCTGGAGATCGATACCCGTCCCTGGGCATAGTAACAGCGCCTGGAGATCGATACCCTCCCCTGGGCATAGTAACAGCGCCTGGAGATCGATACCCTCCCCTGGGCATGGTAACAGCGCCTGGAGATCGATACCCTCCCCTGGGCATAGTAACAGCGCCTGGAGATCGATACCCTCCCCTGGGCATAGTAACAGCGCCTGGAGATCGATACCCTCCCCTGGGCATGGTAACAGCGCCTGGAGATCGATACCCTCCCCTGGGCATAGTAACAGCGCCTGGAGATCGATACCCTCCCCTGGGCATAGTAACAGCGCCTGGAGATCGATACCCTCCCCTGGGCATAGTAACAACGCCTGGAGATCGATACCCTCCCCTGGGCATAGTAACAGCGCCTAAAGATCGATACCCTCCCCTGGGCATAGTAACAGCGCCTGGAGATCGATACCCGTCCCTGGGCATAGTAACAGCGCCTGGAGATCGATACCCTCCCCTGGGCATAGTAACAGCGCCTGGAGATCGATACCCTCCCCTGGGCACAGTAACAACGCCTGGAGATCGATACCCTCCCCTGGGCATAGTAACAGCGCCTGGAGATCGATACCCTCCCCTGGGCATAGTAACAGCGCCTAGAGATCGATACCCTCCCCTGGGCATAGTAACAGCGCCTAGAGATCGATACCCTCCCCTGGGCATAGTAACAGCGCTTGGACATCGATACCCTCCCCTGGGCATAGTAACAACGCCTGGAGATCGATACCCTCCCCTGGGCATAGTAACAGCGCCTGGAGATCGATACCCTCCCCTGGGCATAGTAACAGCGCCTGGAGATCGATACCCTCCCCTGGGCATAGTAACAGCGCCTGGAGATCGATACCCTCCCCTGGGCATAGTAACAGCGCCTGGAGATCGATACCCTCCCCTGGGCATAGTAACAGCGCCTGGAGATCGATACCCTCCCCTGGGCATAGTAACAGCGCCTGGAGATCGATACCCTCCCCTGGGCATAGTAACAACGCCTGGAGATCGATACCCTCCCCTGGGCATAGTAACAGCGCCTGGAGATCGATACCCTCCCCTGGGCATAGTAACAGCGCCTGGAGATCGATACCCTCCCCTGGGCATAGTAACAGCGCCTGACGATCGATACCCTCCCCTGGGCATAGTAACAGCGCCTGGAGATCGATACCCGTCCCTGGGCATGGTAACAGCGCCTGGAGATCGATAACCGCCCCTGGGCATAGTAACAGCGCCTGGAGATCGATACCCTCCCCTGGGCATAGTAACAGCGCCTGGAGATCGATACCCTCCCCTGGGCATAGTAACAGCGCCTGGAGATCGATACCCGTCCCTGGGCATGGTAACAGCGCCTGGAGATCGATACCCTCCCCTGGGCATAGTAACAGCGCCTGGAGATCGATACCCTCCCCTGGGCATAGTAACAGCGCCTGGAGATCGATACCCTCCCCTGGGCATAGTAACAGCGCCTGGAGATCGATACCCTCCCCTGGGCATAGTAACAGCGCCTGGAGATCGATACCCTCCCCTGGGCATAGTAACAGCGCCTGACGATCGATACCCTCCCCTGGGCATAGTAACAGCGCCTGGAGATCGATACCCTCCCCTGGGCATAGTAACAGCGCCTGGAGATCGATACCCTCCCCTGGGCATAGCAACAGCGCCTGGAGATCGATACCCTCCCCTGGGCATAGTAACAGCGCCTGGAGATCGATACCCTCCCCTGGGAATAGTAACAGCGCCTGGAGATCGATACCCGTCCCTGGGCATAGTAACAGCGCCTGGAGATCGATACCCTCCCCTGGGCATAGTAACAGCGCCTGGAGATCGATACCCTCCCCTGGGCATGGTAACAGCGCCTGGAGATCGATACCCTCCCCTGGGCATAGTAACAGCGCCTGGAGATCGATACCCTCCCCTGGGCATAGTAACAGCGCCTGGAGATCGATACCCTCCCCTGGGCATGGTAACAGCGCCTGGAGATCGATACCCTCCCCTGGGCATAGTAACAGCGCCTGGAGATCGATACCCTCCCCTGGGCATAGTAACAGCGCCTGGAGATCGATACCCTCCCCTGGGCATAGTAACAACGCCTGGAGATCGATACCCTCCCCTGGGCATAGTAACAGCGCCTAAAGATCGATACCCTCCCCTGGGCATAGTAACAGCGCCTGGAGATCGATACCCGTCCCTGGGCATAGTAACAGCGCCTGGAGATCGATACCCTCCCCTGGGCATAGTAACAGCGCCTGGAGATCGATACCCTCCCCTGGGCACAGTAACAACGCCTGGAGATCGATACCCTCCCCTGGGCATAGTAACAGCGCCTGGAGATCGATACCCTCCCCTGGGCATAGTAACAGCGCCTAGAGATCGATACCCTCCCCTGGGCATAGTAACAGCGCTTGGACATCGATACCCTCCCCTGGGCATAGTAACAGCGCCTGGAGATCGATACCCTCCCCTGGGCATAGTAACAACGCCTGGAGATCGATACCCTCCCCTGGGCATAGTAACGGCGCCTGGAGATCGATACCCTCCCCTGGGCATAGTAACAGCGCCTGGAGATCGATACCCTCCCCTGGGCATAGTAACAGCGCCTGGAGATCGATACCCTCCCCTGGGCATAGTAACAGCGCCTGGAGATCGATACCCTCCCCTGGGCATAGTAAGATCGATACCTTCCCCTGGGCATAGTAACAGCGCCTGGAGATCGATACCCTCCCCTGGGCATAGTAACAGCGCCTGGAGATCGATACCCTCCCCTGGGCATAGTAACAGCGCCTGGAGATCGATACCCTCCCCTGGGCATAGTAACAGCGCCTGGAGATCGATACCCTCCCCTGGGCATAGTAACAGCGCCTGGAGATCGATACCCTACCCTGGGCATAGTAACAGCGCCTGGAGATCGATACCCTCCCCTGGGCATAGTAACAGCGCCTGGAGATCGATACCCTCACCTGGGCATAGTAACAGCGCCTGGAGATCGATACCCTCCCCTGGGCATAGTAACAGCGCCTGGAGATCGATACCCTCCCCTGGGCATAGTAACAGCGCCTGACGATCGATACCCTCCCCTGGGCATAGTAACAGCGCCTGGAGATCGATACCCTCCCCTGGGCATAGTAACAGCGCCTGGAGATCGATACCCTCCCCTGGGCATAGTAACAGCGCCTGGAGATCGATACCCTCCCCTGGGCATAGTAATAGCGCCTGGAGATCGATACCCTCCCCTGGGCATAGTAACAGCGCCTGGAGATCGATACCCTCCCCTGGGCATAGTAACAGCGCCTGGAGATCGATACCCTCCCCTGGGCATAGTAACAGCGCCTGGAGATCGATACCCTCCCCTGGGCATAGTAACAGCGCCTGACGATCGATACCCTCCCCTGGGCATAGTAACAGCGCCTGGAGATCGATACCCTCCCCTGGGCATAGTAACAGCGCCTGGAGATCGATACCCTCCCCTGGGCATAGCAACAGCGCCTGGAGATCGATACCCTCCCCTGGGCATAGTAACAGCGCCTGGAGATCGATACCCGTCCCTGGGCATAGTAACAACGCCTGGAGATCGATACCCTCCCCTGGGCATAGTAACAGCGCCTGGAGATCGATACCCTCCCCTGGGCATAGTAACAGCGCCTGGAGATCGATACCCTCCCCTGGGCATAGTAACAGCGCCTGACGATCGATACCCTCCCCTGGGCATAGTAACAGCGCCTGGAGATCGATACCCGTCCCTGGGCATAGTAACAGCGCCTGGAGATCGATACCCTCCCCTGGGCATAGTAACAGCGCCTGGAGATCGATACCCTCCCCTGGGCATAGTAACATCGCCTGGAGATCGATACCCGTCCCTGGGCATAGTAACAGCGCCTGGAGATCGATACCCTCCCCTGGGCATAGTAACAGCGCCTGGAGATCGATACCCTCCCCTGGGCATAGTAACAGCGCCTGGAGATCGATACCCGTCCCTGGGCATAGTAACAGCGCCTGGAGATCGATACCATCCCCTGGGCATAGTAACAGCGCCTGGAGATCGATACCCGTCCCTGGGCATAGTAACAGCGCCTGGAGATCGATACCCTCCCCTGGGCATAGTAACATCGCCTGGAGATCGATACCCGTCCCTGGGCATAGTAACAGCGCCTGGAGATCGATACCATCCCCTGGGCATAGTAACAGCGCCTGGAGATCGATACCCGTCCCTGGGCATAGTAACAGCGCCTGGAGATCGATACCCTCCCCTGGGCATAGTAACAGCGCCTGGAGATCGATACCCTCCCCTGGGCATAGTAACAGCGCCTGGAGATCGATACTCTCCCCTGGGCATAGTAACAGCGCCTGGAGATCGATACCCTCCCCTGGGCATAGTAACAGCGCCTGGAGATCGATACCCTCCCCTGGGCATAGAAACAGCGCCTAGAGATCGATACCCTCCCCTGGGCACAGTAACAGCGCCTGGAGATCGACACCCTCCCCTGGGCATAGTAACAGCGCCTGGAGATCGATACCCTCCCCTGGGCATAGTAACAGCGCCTGGAGATCGATACCCTCCCCTGGGCATAGTAACAGCGCCTGGAGATCGATACCCTCCCCTGGGCATAGTAACAGCGCCTGGAGATCGATACCCGTCCCTGAGCATAGTAACAGCGCCTGGAGATCGATACCCTCCCCTGGGCATAGTAACAGCGCCTGGAGATCGATACCCTCCCCTGGGCATAGTAACAGCGCCTGGAGATCGATACCCTCCCCTGGGCATAGTAACAGCGCCTGGAGATCGATACCCTCCCCTGGGCATAGTAACAGCGCCTGGAGATCGATACCCTCCCCTGGGCATAGTAACAGCGCCTGGAGATCGATACCCGTCCCTGAGCATAGTAACAGCGCCTGGAGATCGATACCCTCCCCTGGGCATAGTAACAGCGCCTGGAGATCGATACCCTCCCCTGGGCATAGTAACAGCGCCTGGAGATCGATACCCTCCCCTGGGCATAGTAACAGCGCCTGGAGATCGATACCCTCCCCTGGGCATAGAAACAGCGCCTAGAGATCGATACCCTCCCCTGGGCACAGTAACAGCGCCTGGAGATCGACACCCTCCCCTGGGCATAGTAACAGCGCCTGGAGATCGATACCCGTCCCTGAGCATAGTAACAGCGCCTGGAGATCGATACCCTCCCCTGGGCATAGTAACAGCGCCTGGAGATCGATACCCTCCCCTGGGCATAGTAACAGCGCCTGGAGATCGATACCCTCCCCTGGGCATAGTAACAGCGCCTGGAGATCGATACCCTCCCCTGGGCATAGTAACAGCGCCTGGAGATCGATACCCTCCCCTGGGCATAGTAACAGCGCCGGGAGATCGATACCCTCCCCTGGGCATAGTAACAGCGCCTGGAGATCGATACCCGTCCCTGGGCATAGTAACAGCGCCTGGAGATCGATACCCTCCCCTGGGCATAGTAACAGCGCCTGGAGATCGATACCCGTCCCTGGGCATAGTAACAGCGCCTGGAGATCGATACCATCCCCTGGGCATAGTAACAGCGCCTGGAGATCGATACCCTCCCCTGGGCATAGTAACAGCGCCTGGAGATCGATACCCTCCCCTGGGCATAGTAACAGCGCCTTGAGATCGATACCATGCCCTGGGCATAGTAACAGCGCCTGGAGATCGATACCATCCCCTGGGCATAGTAACAGCGCCTGGAGATCGATACCCTCCCCTGGGCATAGTAACAGCGCCTGGAGATCGATACCCTCCCCTGGGCATAGTAACAGCGCCTGGAGATCGATACCCTCCCCTGGGCATAGTAACAGCGCCTGGAGATCGATACCCTCCCCTGGGCATAGTAACAGCGCCTGGAGATCGATACCATCCCCTGGGCATAGTAACAGCGCCTGGAGATCGATACCCTCCCCTGGGCATAGTAACAGCGCCTGGAGATCGATACCCTCCCCTGGGCATAGTAACAGCGCCTTGAGATCGATACCATGCCCTGGGCATAGTAACAGCGCCTGGAGATCGATACCATCCCCTGGGCATAGTAACAGCGCCTGGAGATCGATACCCTCCCCTGGGCATAGTAACAGCGCCTGGAGATCGATACCCTCCCCTGGGCATAGTAACAGCGCCTGGAGATCGATACCCGTCCCTGGGCAGAGTAACAGCGCCTGGAGATCGATACCCTCCCCTGGGCATAGTAACAGCGCCTGGAGATCGATACCCTCCCCTGGGCATGGTAACAGCGCCTGGAGATCGATACCATCCCCTGGGCATAGTAACAGCGCCTGGAGATCGATACCCTCCCCTGGGCATAGTAACAGCGCCTGGAGATCGATACCCTCCCCTGGGCATAGTAACAGCGCCTTGAGATCGATACCATGCCCTGGGCATAGTAACAGCGCCTGGAGATCGATACCATCCCCTGGGCATAGTAACAGCGCCTGGAGATCGATACCCTCCCCTGGGCATAGTAACAGCGCCTGGAGATCGATACCCTCCCCTGGGCATAGTAACAGCGCCTGGAGATCGATACCCGTCCCTGGGCAGAGTAACAGCGCCTGGAGATCGATACCCTCCCCTGGGCATAGTAACAGCGCCTGGGGATCGATACCCTCCCCTGGGCATAGTAACAGCGCCTGGAGATCGATACCCGTCCCTGGGCATAGTAACAGCGCCTGGAGATCGATACCCGTCCCTGGGCATAGTAACAGCGCCTGGAGATCGATACCCTCCCCTGGGCATAGTAACAGCGCCTGGAGATCGATACCATCCCCTGGGCATAGTAACAGCGCCTGGAGATCGA